>OY992876.1:463414010-463724010 GCA_963921405.1 Cepaea hortensis | reverse complement strand
AGTATAGAATAGTTTCCTTGTGTCCTCATCAAGGAAGTTTTTAATCTTGGCGAGTTGATAGACTTTTTTCGCTGTTTGTTTAACGAGAGCTTGAACATGGGAATTAAAGGTTAGGTTTCTATCAATGATTAGGCCTAATGTTTTGTGCTCAATTACACTTTCTACTGGCATGTTATCGATGTGAAGTTGAAGTGATGTGTGTGGGCTTAGAGTTTGAAGTCTTTGTCTGGTTGTTAATAACATTGCTTTTGTTTTAGTGATGTTAATTTGCATACGGTTTGAATAGCTCCACTTAACTACATTATTTAATTCTTGTTGTAAAGACGACTCCAGTAAAATACAGTTTTCAGCGTTTGTGTACACCGTACAGTCATCTGCAAATAGATCGCAGGACGACGAAAGATGCAAAGGTAGATCGTTAATATATATGGCAAATAATAGAGGACCAAGAATAGAGCCTTGCGGTACTCCAATATTGAAGGTAGTGGTTTGAGACAGAGATTTATTGTGTGATACTACTTGCTTTCTGCTTGACAGAAAATATGATATTAGAGTGACTACATTAAGGCCAATTTTCATTGTCTCGAGTTTTTTAATTAAAATAACATGGTCTATCATATCAAATGCTTTCTTGAAATCAATAAACACAGTTCCACATAGACTGTTGTTGTTTATATTGTGGTGCCAATTTTCTATCATGTTTGTTAGGGCCGTATGGCAAGAATATTTTGGTCGAAATCCTGATTGGCTGTCAACAATAAGCTTGTTGCGAACTAGATACTGTAATGTTACTTTATGGATGTGTTTTTCTAGTGGCTTAGATAGTGATGATAGTAAGGAAATGGGTCTGTAATTGTTCGGGAGACCATTGTCCAATGAACCAGATTTAAGAAGAGGGTACACTTTAGCGATTTTGAGAGCTGATGGAAAGTGGCCTTTGGTTAGACACTGATTATATACATAGGTTAGTGATGTACAAATCACTGGCGCAGCACAACGGAGAATCCGGTTGCTGATTCCATCTAACCCAGATGAGGTTGTGTTTTTTAGGTTACTGAGGTAAGTGAATACTTCAGTGATTGTCATTAGCGGTATGTCGGAAAGAATATCACGGGAGCATCTATTCTCGCAAAACGATGACAATAAAGATAAGTTGCAAGGAGAATTAGGTATTGAAGCCTTCAACTGGTCTATGTCAGTTTGAAAAAATTTACTGAATTGGTCGCATGTAATATGATTTGATGGTAAAGAATTTCGGAAGTTATACTTGTTTGTCAAGGTGTTAATTGCCTTCCATATATCCTTACTGTTTGTTTTATCCATTACTAAGTTCTTAAAGTAATTTTTCTTTTCCCGTCGTATGCTATATTGAACTTTGTTTCTAAGAGTACGGTATGCACTGAGATCCCGCTTTTTATGTGCTTTATCTCTGTCTCTCATAATTTCAAGTATTTCCTGGGTGATCCAAGGTGGCTTGACGTGGTGTTTTACTCGAACTTCCTTGACTGGCACATGTCTATCAAAAACATCAATAAAGGTTTTCATCAAGAATTCCAGAGCATCATCTGGGTCAGGAAGCTGATAAACATTGTCTAGAGGTGAACTGAGCAAGTCCTGTAAAAATGCGTTTTGGTTGAAATTTTTGTAACTTCTATATTTTACACTAATGTGTTTATGTTTAGGAGTTTTAATTCCTTTTTTAGACCACGTGCAGCATATTGGGTAGTGATCGCTCATTGCACAATTTGGTACGGTGCATTCTATGATGTTGTCTGAGCAAGTTACATAAATGTGATCTATGACTGTTGAAGATGACTTTGTTACTCTAGTAGCTTGTTGTACTATTTGTTGGAAATTGTATGATGCAATTATATTTCCCCATATTATGTTGGATTTGTTGGTGTCAATGTTAAAGTCTCCGAGTAGTATAATTTCCTTCCCAGAAGCGAAAACCACATCCATCATGGTAGTGAAGTTTTCGTACCAGACGTGTCCAGCACTGGGATTTCTATAAAGGTAGCCAATTATCAGGGGTGTGCGGTTTTGAAGTTTTAGCTCTAGCCAGATGCATTCTATTTCGCAAGTTTCAAAGTCTAGCCTACGGTGAGCATTTAGTAAATTAGAAACATAAGTTATTATGCCTGTCTCTTGTTTCCTACAGGGATCTCTTCTAAAAACTTTGTACCCTTTAATAGAGATGTCCTCATCTGAAATTGTATCATTAAGCCTACTTTCACTAAGGCCGAATGAATGAAAATTTTGATTAAGAATAGAAGATAACTCTGGTAGCTTGTTAAATAAGCTGCAAATGTTTAAGTGTCCAAGGCGTATTCCTGACTTATTGAGCCAGTGTTGCCACTTCTCAGACATTTCATCCATGAAGAAAGTGTAAATTCGTCAAAGTTAAGCTAAAATACAAGATCATAAAAAAATCACAATTACATTAACTTACAAAATATCAGTAATACAAATCAATAAGTAAATGACAATATTATAACGATATAACTAATTAGACCAACGAATATAATGCAAACAAGGAACAAAACGAATTAAAGAACATACAACAAATAATTAACTTGAAAAAAACTACTTCACAAGCTAAGTACCAACTGTTATCCAAAAGAATCAATAAATGACTATACAAGTCAATGTCTCTGTTTAAAGCGGGGAGTGAAGATCCCCTCACTCAGGGTATTAAGGCGATAAAAAGTATTATAAAAGATATCTAAGTGTCAATCTCTGTGACTTCAATACGAGTCAATGTTTACAGCCGCGTACAATCTAATACGTTGCTATATAAATCAATAACCAAGTATGCGCATAAACTTTATAGGAGAGGCCCTTTCTTGTACCGAGATCCGGTGTTGCTTTGTGCTGAATTGCTAGTAAATACCAGGCTGTGTTGGTCCTTGGTACAGCGACATCATAAATGCCTGCCGAAGTGAAGTTGGGCTAAACCGTGTGAGGTATAACAACTCTGGGTTACAATGGAGTGGATTCTGTTGATTTCTCACGGGTGTGTAACGACTTCCAACTACAGGCTCTGATTCGTGGCTAACAGGAGGCTGTGGTGGCACGTTGTTGTTACTACTGGATTGATCCTTGCTGTGGAGAAGAGGGAACGTATCTTCATAATTATCACCCTCCTGCGTGAAAGAGGGCGTATTGTACGGATTTGGTGTGATGGAAATGTTCCGTCTGGCTTGGATATCAGGTGCCGTGGTTATGAGTGGTCTGCGCTCTTCTGGTTTATTGGTACTTGATGTGGCGGCAGTATGTCGTCTGGCTTGAGTTTGAGGTGGTGTAGCTAAAAGTGTCCTACGCGATCCAGTATTGGATGTAGGTTGTGTACGTTCAGGGTACTTAAGATTTTTGGCGAGCAAGCTGGTGCCCAATGTAGACAAATGTACTTGATCTTTATAAAGTCGCTTTTTAGGTGCTCCTGACTGTGAAGTAAACACCGGTGTGTTGTTGATGAACTGTATGTTGTTGTGAGAGCAAAACTTCTGCAATATGTTGTTATTTATGTCAGCTAGACGACGCTGGAATCCATAACTCGGTGATATAATGGAGGAGAAGAAGATGGACGAGTTAGGAAAAGTGTGACGTAATCCGTTCAAGAGCGCCAGCAGTTGAGATGTTGTGATTTGCTGGTTGTTCATGGTGTCATTGATACCAATATGGACGCTTGCCCTTTTTACGTTAAAATTTACAGCCAACCTCCTAATCTTGTCTGTTAGCCGGTCAACACCAGCCCCAGGCGGTGGAATTATGGAAACAATGTCTTTGTCTGTAGTAGCCATCCGGTCGCTATAAAGACCTTTCATTAGAGAGTCGCCTATTATAATGTGTGTACAGTCGGGTCGTGCTGTCTGCACATGTTGGTTGTCAGTACGCCTTGCTCGTTGTTTCTCCCATTTAGTTGCAGTCTGTACGTCTCCATGTGACTCTCCCTGTGTTTCCTGGAGGCGTGTGTTGTCTGTTGGCAGTGCACTATAGCACTGTACGTTTTCTGACGAATTTTCTTGAAGCACTTCGAATCTGTTGCTTATCTTTACACCAATGGGATAGACTGCTTCTAGCGTTTTATCTTCCTCTGCACGTTGAGGTTTTTCCACGTCTTGTTTTTGGTGAAACTGGGCTTCAAGATTCTCCGAATTTGATACAGCTGCTTGGGAGTTACACGCTTGTTCAGTTGAGTTGGTGGAGGACTCGTGCTGTAAAGTTTCTATTGTTTTTCTTAGCAACAGATTTTCCTCTCTCAGGAGCGTGATTTCTTCTTTGAGAGCAGTGTAGTCACTGCTGCTCTTGCTGTTAGCTGCAATGTTCGCTGTGACAGTAGCAGTGAGCGCCTTTAAGGATTGCTCTATTACCTCAATGCGCCTATGACAATCGCACGATTGTCCATTGATAGTTGGCGTGTTATCTAAGGCTGGTATTTCTTCTGCCTTACGTTGGTCTCCACGTTGTTTTGGAGGTGCTCCATTGGATATTCAATGGCCAAGAGTACTGGTGGGGTAGCTGACCTCGTGTTGATGGTATTGTCCTGTTCATTCATTGTATGTGTTAGTTGAGAAACATTGTCTGCTGTGGTGTCCACAGCTGTAGTTGTGGGCTGTGTAGATTCTGAGTCCTCACTCGAGACGAGCATGTTGATGATATCTTGTGTCTTTGATATGTCTCTACTCGTGAATGTAAGTATTGAGTTCTCCAGCTAGACAAAGTCTAATTAATTTTAGCCAAGATTTAATGTTTTCAACGCTGCCCTGAGCGAGTAACTTGTTCTTTGAGTGATATAAATGTATTGTAAGGACTGGCGTCGTAATCAGATCTTCCACGTAGGCCCCGCTTCTATCTTGTCTGTGTTGTATTCGTTCAGGCTTGTAATAATTGATGAGGCACGTTCGAAATGCCTCATAATGGAGTGTATTGTTAAAGGATACTGTAACACATTGGCCGGAGTTGGTGTGTTGGACGACTCGGCCGACTGGATTCGCACACCTGGCTAGCCTCTTTGTTTAGTGTGTATGGTTTATTCACGGCCGATCGTAAACCGGATCTTGTTTTAACACCAGTCACCTCAAGAGAGGCCTCTCCTATAGATGACATTACTGCATCATGTTATCAAACCCGTTTGAAGAATGTTGCGAACTCATCGTAGTCTAGACGCGCCGCGGGTCACTTGAAGTCATGTGTTGCGGTTCGTTTGTTTTGACAATTGAGACAATAACATAGGGCTGATCGGGAACTTGCGATATTGTGTGCAGGCGACTTACCACACGCTAGTCAAGCATGGTTTACACACGTTGTCGCTAATCGACGACAATTGGTAATTTCGAAATTGAATGACCTTACCGTCCATTTATCAAAGGAATCCTCATTTCACTACACCACAGTCACATAAACTTAAGATATTAATTCGTATTAGATCCAGTTTCAGAACTAACACAATGTTATACACAGCATCTCGATTGAAATTAGACAAAACTTGATAAATTCTATAAAAACTGGGAGAGCTTGAGAAAACACGTCCGCTCGTAACCGGAAACAGGAAGAGACAGACAGACAGACAGACAGACAGACAGACAGACAGACAGACAGACAGACAGACAGGCAGGCAGGCAGGCAGGCAGGCAGGCAGGCAGGCAGGCAGACAGACAGACAGACAGACAGACAGACAGACAGACAGACAGACAGACAGACAGATAGATAGATAGATAGATAGATAGATAGATAGATAGATAGATAGATAGATAGATAGATAGATAGATAGATAGATAGATAGATAGATAGATAGATAGATAGATAGATAGATAGATAGATAGATAGATAGATAGATAGATCCCCGCCAGGGCCTGGGCGAAGCCGGGCCGGGTCAGCTAGTAAAATAATAAAATAGAGGGTTTGTATAAAAATGTAAGGCACATGTAGAAATAACTAGAGAGAAAAAAATAGAGGATGAATGCTGGAAGCATGTAGTAATGGTGTATAAAACAGTGCAAGCTTAGGAAGACATGCACGTTGCTGTTGTTGTTGTTTTTTTTCGTGCATTTGATTGGATTAAAGGATGCTATAGCATGCTTTAATTTATTTTTTTATATGTGATTACCCTGGCTAATGTTTTGTTGTGTAGCATGGAATACCATGGAATGTTTACTAGTAAAAGCTGGTGCGCATAAAGGGTATTATTCTAGAAAGAAAGGAAAGAAAATGATTTTTGAGAAGTCGACTTAAAATTTCAATGTTTTTTGTTGTTGTTTTTTTTTGGCGGGGGGGGGGGGGGGAGAGAGAGAGAGAATTAGTAGAATTTACTCTAGCAAGGATTAAGTTGAGTGAGACGTTCCGTGGATTCGTCCGTCACATAGTTTATATTTGCAGTATATAGAATATTACGTGCGATATGATGAAATAGTGATGAGCGATATTTGTTGGACAATGAGGGTCTTCCGAACTTTTATTATTAGGATGAGTGAATTAAGGTGTTTTTCTTTTAATTTTGTTTGAAATTCAAGATTTTATGAGATTTGTAGTCAAAATAAGTTATTTCAAATTTAATTGTTTGGTGTTGGGTCAAGTTTCGTATGTATAACATTTTCTGTCAGTAAAATAGACAATTAATTTTGTCTTTTCGCCTAAATTGTTCGTTGACTTGATTTTACTCAAATGCAAGTCAAGAGTTGGATTTCTGTTGATGCTGTTGGAAAGTGGGTGTTGTTGCTTTGTTATACAGATTTTTTTGTAGGATTCGTTGTGAAATTTAATATTTGGAGATTCGAATATTTGCATCTTGATGAAGCGTACATTGATGAAGCATATAAACCTAAAATGTATTATTGGATATTCAGCATGAGAATGGAGGTGGAAGCAGTAACAGCGGCAATGCGCTGGTTAGATGAGACCACTGCAACACACATTGTATTCATTGGGGACTCAGGGAGTATGCTTAGTGCAGAAATGCACGTTTCGTGTGGAATGACTATCCCCTCTTCAGAGGTCACAGTTTGTGAGAATTGTATGGATTTTTTAATCTAGTCATGCGGGAGTGCGGAGAAATGAACAGACTGATAGGTTGTCGTGCGCCTGGGGGACCAGGTGTAGAAGGCGGGGGCACAGGTTGAGAATATGTTGGTAGTAAGAATGAGATAGCAGGGGATCTGCGGGGGTTCTGGAAGAATCTCAAAACTGAGAGGGAAGACCAGGAGAACTTTCAATCAGATAGCTGTGGGTACGATTAGTAGTATTACTTTTCGCTTTCTGTTGAACGAGTGGGCGGAGAGCGTATGGGAATGTCCTGAGTGCATTGATGTCGGTTCTTAGCTTAACTCAACTCAACTCAGATGGTGTCGTAGAAGAAGTTCACTAAACAAAGCAACAATAGTTGTAATGACTCTAACGCGGAGTAATGTGATGTGTAGTCAGATACGAGGAAGACAATAACTAGAAAACAATTTCCATCTACAGGTCTACATGCTCTGTCAGGGACATGTATCAAAAGACATTTCCATTAAGAATGGTAGAAATTGAATGCCCAAGATAAGACTACCGATTGACAACCAAGGTACAATGCTTCCAAGACATTCTCGGGGACCGATCTATTTGTGACCTATTCTGGAAGAGGCGCATAGCAAAACGATCACTGAAGAAGATTTAATTCTTTCTGCTGTATCCATACTATGTTAGTTTCACTGCACTCTTCTTTACTCTAACACCTCTCGGCCGTGATAGCCATTAATGTACCTTCTGTTTACTGTCACTACCTTCACGTCAAAACTGGCTCCCATATGAAAGACGGCATATTCTGTACTTAAAATAAAAACACAACAATTAACATATTCTTGTATCCTGGTAGTAGTGCCGAACGAAATGCAAGATGCTCAACTGTCAAGAGATTTTTATCATCAACTCTAAGAACATAAAAATGTACTCAAAATTCAAGAGAGCTGTTCTGCAAACATTACAACTCACCCGAAGTCAAATAAATTGCTATGTTTTGGTCAACGACTCATTCTTAACCATGCAAACCTTGTGTTGGCCAATTATTCTTGACAGATCAAACTGTCAGGTGTTGGTTGGCCAATTACTCGTTCTGAACCAATCCTCCTGCCTGGTGATGCATGAAATGATTCAACATGTGGTGTATCGTCTAGCATAGTATTAACCGAGAAAATTACAAGCGATTGGTCAATTGCGGCGTAACTGACAATCCTACAATATTTATCTGGCATTCTATGAGTCAAAGTGCACCATCAGTATGGTGAACTCAATAAGCGACTCCTGGCCATTACAATGTCCAGCAATTGGAGTAATTTATTTCAGTTAACAACCAGGATATTTGGTGAATAACAATAATTAGCTAAGATCTTAATCAATCTTTACAATAACAAGGTTATTACGTGTGTGTGTGTATTAGTTAATTAGTTATTTAGTTAGTTAGTTAGTTAGTTAGTTAGTTAGTTAGTTAGTTAGTTAGTTAGTTAGTTAGTTGGTTAGTTGGTTGGTTGGTTGGTTGGTTGGTTGGTTGCTTGGTTGGTTGGTTGGTTGGTTGGTTGATTGATTGGTTGGTTAGTTAGTCGACAGATCATCCTTATTGCACATCGAACCATTCAGTCCATAAGTGCTCGGATCCCTTCCTCAGCAAATCCCGCAGCGTATAGCGGCTAACGACACCAGTTCTGTGTTGGTTTATCAATCTTCTTTGGCTTCCTGCGTAGTGTTCTTGTTTGACCAAACCTCTTTTGATTTGCTGTTCTCGCAGTCTGACCATGGTTGTAGATTCGCAGTCACCACTTGGTTTTCGCACAAGTCTTACTTCTCGAACAACATTCAGAATGCCAGCCTGGTCCATGGCGCGTCCGCCCTCCACATTAGCCTTATCTGCGAGCTTGTCAGCCCGCTCATTTCCTTGTTCGTCCGTATGCCCTGGCACGAAGATGAAACTAATCTTTGCCAGCCGAGACCGCTCCAGAGACAGCAACCACTCTCTTCGGACCCACTCCATCTCTATCCTCTTGAGCATGCTCATTGAGTCGCTAATGAAACTTACCCTATTGAATGTCTGTGTCTCGAGCCCTGTTATTGCTTTACTTACTGCCATAACTTCCATAGCCAGGCAACTTGTGGTATCAGCAAAAACACCAGAGTCCTCCTTTAAAATTCTCCCTCCGGCCCTCGCCGTAAAGGCCCATGAGCTTCTCACATGTCGGACGACTATACGATCTGTGTAGATGACAGCATCGCCGTCTAACGAATTCTCGAAAATCAACGCTTGTACTTCCGCCTCCACAGCAGCCGGATTTTCTTGTCTGCATTTTCTATCTAGTTGGATGCAAACTGAAAAGGGCGTACAGAAATCTGTACCTCCTCGCCAGGTTCTAAGTCCTCCAGTGAACACACCTGTTGAAGAATTTCTTCGGCTTGACCCAACCACGACCTTCCACTTTTTAACCTGCTGTCCTTCACCTTCCTAATTTCACTATGCAGTGGATATTGTGTGTTTGCGTTAACTCTGAGATAGGCCGTGATCTGGAAAATGTGTAGTCTGTCTTCAATGGTTGGAAAATCAAGAAGGTAGCGCATCGCTCTGCATGCTGTATCTCTTGTACATGCAAGAATACTGCGCATAACTTCGTTTTGTATCCATTCCATACTTTCTATCTGCTTACGGCTGAGAATCAGGATTGCCATCGAATACTCAAAAACAGACATGACTAGCCCCTCATATAGGAGGCATAGATGGCGCTGCTCACAGTTTGCTGCCGCCATCATCCGCATCGCAGCTAAACCCCGCTTGGCCTTTGTTATCACCTGGTCTATGTGCTCGTTATAAGCAAGGCTTCGATCAAAACGTATACCCAGGTAATTCATTACCTGCATTCTTTCCACATTCTCTGAACACATGTTGACAGTTGGTGTTGGAGTGTTGACAATATGATTATTCAAAGAGAACCATGTCACTGTTGCCTTTGTTGGGTTGACCATTACCCCAGCTTCAGCACACCAAGTACTTATGCGATTGAGTTCGGTTTGCAGTTTCACAGCAACTTGATCTCTATCCTTACCCTGACGATACACTAAAACATCGTCGGCATATGATAATGTCCTCCCCGGTCCAGTGATCTGCTCGCTGGTGATTCTCAATGTGTAGGCGTTGAGCAGCACCGGAGATAATGGTGATCCCTGTGGTAGGCCAGGATATATTGTTGTTGGTTCCGAAGTCCAACTGCCACATCTAAAAACTAGTTTCCGATGGAAGAGGGCTGCAGCGATCCAATTAAGGAGGAACGGACTTATCTTGAGTTCAAGAAGATGAAGCATTAGAAAATCCAATGGTACTCTGTTGTACGTGTCCTCAAGATTAATCGCTGCAGCAAAGGTTTCAATGCCTGAGTGAAAACCTTCATAAACATCATGGGAAAAAACTGCTGCATTGGTCCAGGTTTCTCTTTTGGGACGGTACCCTCCCATTGAAGGTGGGAAAACACCTTGCTTCTCTAGCTGGCTTGATATTTTTCTGGCAATTAACTTCTCCAGCAGCTTGCCTATTGTATTCTGCATGGTGATTGCTCGATATCCCTGAATTTTTGTGTGGTCTTTGCCAAGCTTCGGCAAGGGAATCAGATAGCTGTGTAACAACTCCTCCTTTGTGTGTGTGTGTGTGTGTGTGTGTGACAACTATGTACCCCGGTCCAGAATGTGTGTGTGTGTGTGTGTGTGTGTGTGTGTGTGTGTGTGTGTGTGTGTGTGTTTGTCCTATCAGTTTTTGCGTACGTGTGTGCGTGTCTGCGTATGTATTAGTGTGATATAAAAGCAGTGGCCATAAATTGTTAGTATCAAAGTGGTCTAAGATCGAAGCCCCGACAGGCGGACAATTAGAGCATTCCTTTGCTGATCCGGCAGCTTCTGCAGCTTATTTTGTCCCTGATGTAGAGGTGTTATCTTTACTCTGAAGTAAACTAGGCAGTCCAAGAGAGAGGGATCATGCTGCATGGACAACACATGGTCTCTAGTATTCAGCCCAGGCGTTGTGCTATGGAGAGGTATAATTCCATCCCTGTTCGTAACTGGTCTCGAAATAAAAGCGAGAGGTAGCAGTCACGAGTTATAAGTTCCTTGTCAATTGGCGTAGACAAACTATCGTCTGTCAAGTCTATATTTATATCTACATTTAAATCAGTTCTATATATGTTCATGTATGTTTTGCTCTATTTCTAGGGCCTCAAGCCTCAAGCCTTCCCCTACAACTAACGGGACTGTGGATTACGTATACCGGATAGGGACCAGCAGTCACCGCTAATCTGCAAATTTCCTTAATACGGACATGTTATGAAAAAAAAAGTAGCTTTATGAGAAGAAATATTCTACAAAACTGGGAAAATTGAGAGCAAAAGAATAATGGGAAAGCAAAGGAGTAAATAGCTGGATGGCTTGATCACATGTCATGGTCGAGACAAGAACACAGAGCTGTTCCACGATTCTGGTGATCCTGTGAGATGGCGAAACATGATCGCGCACGCTTATCGGCATGGCACGTGGTGATGATGAATGGACTAGACCCAGCACTAGTCCGATGTGTTCGCGTGTTTCTTGTTTGACCGATGATTGGTTCATACAAAATGTGAGACCAGGTGGAGAAAATGGTGGAACAGACTGAGAACCCGCATGTGGAGAGAATGATATGGCGGGAAAACGGCAGGGGTTCTCGACGAATCTCAAAATGAGAAGGAAGACCAGAAGAAATTTCAATCAGATGGCAGGTAGAACGATTACCACTGTGACTCTTCACTGGCTGATGAACGAAGGGACTGAGCGCGTGTGGGAATGTCCTGAGAGCAGTGATGTCGTTGTTTAGCTCAACTCAACTCATCTCAGCTCAAACTCAGCTCAACTCAGCTCAGTTCAGCTCAACTCAGCTCTACTCAACTCAACTCAACTCACCTCAACTCAGCTCTAATCTACTCAACTCAACTCAACTCATATATCCGACACTGTGGCTTGGGGGATTGTGAGACGCGTGGTTTCATAATACCCCGTTATATCGAGTCCAGGGTTCGAAATCAGCCAGGGACGATTTGAAAGCGTCAGTCACATTCGCTACCGCCATGGGTAGTTCAATTAGGCACAATGTAACAAACTATCGTCTGTCAAGACGGTAGGGTGCTAGTGCGAATAGTACAGTACTATGTCCAATATTCTATACTTCTTACCCGAAGAAGGAACTGTTAGCGTCTAAATCTTACAACATTTTCTGCGGGAGACAGAGATTTTATTGGTTTCCCCGGAGCATGATTATGCCTAACAATCAATCAATCATTTTTTATTTTAAAATTCATATTAATGTAGTACATAGTTATGTAGGAAAAACGTAAAAAAAAAGTAAGACCATTAGAAACGATACAGAATTTATTAAAGTTACCAGCACTAATTAATGGATACCCTGGCTGTCCCTACATACGGCTCTCGGGCCTTTAACTGATTCAGCGTCAAAGGATAATATATCCCCACTTGTGATCTTCAATTTGGACAGAAGGACGAAATATCGCATAAAAGGGTCATCGTCTTATTTGTATTGTTTCTTGGTATCACCATCAGTTTCAGTACTCAGTGGACGGAAATTTACATTATAATACCTTTTCATCTGACTGTGTACCGTGCTTGGTCCCAACCCACTTTTTGTTTGCACTCAGTCAGTTAAGTGTTAAGGCAAAGTAACGCTTATGCATAACTCGAGATCGGTTGTAATTGTAGATGTGGACTGCGATGTCCTTCATGATGGCATCCCGAACACGAACAGAAAGGGATATTAGTAACATACAGTTAAAGAACCACTTTGTATGGCTTGATGCTTATCCTTGATGCTTATGCATATAATAATCATTCACACATGTATGGTACGTTACACCTTCCTTATGTATTTATAATGACCATGTTAAAAATTGCCCAGTGAGTCATGTATTATTGATTTTTTCCATGTGTTTTAATGCATATTATTCTGTTTTCTAAGATCGGATTCATAAGTAATGTATGAATGAAATAACGTATGAGAGGAAAGATAGGAGAAGGGCAGAATGTCAGACGGGCCTGCGTGCCCAATTCTCACCTTTTTAAAATAAAGTTTGTTCGTTCGTTCGTTCGTTCCGGTATATGTAATAATACCACGTGTGTAGAGACCAACAGGCACGTGATTTGTAACGTGGTTAGTATCCCGCATAACGACTTTATTTCCTAGAGATTTCCTGGTACTGATTGTAGCCTGTGTTAACCTAGAAACCCAAGTTAAAGTGTTTCAAAAGCGTCATAATGTGGATTCGAATACATGACCACCAGCCGCGCGCCACGGGTTACGGGGTAGAATAAATCTGGAGTAGATATGTACATTGAGAAAACCCGAGAATAGTATAACTAGAAAAGTCTTGATCTGGAAATGGCAGGGCAAAAGAAATAGAGGAAGACCTAAAAATGTATGGAGAAGAGGAAAAGAAACATAAATGAACGATATGGGTAGGGCACGGGTAGAGCTGCATGGGATTGCGGCTAAACATAGAGTGGCTTGGAGTCAGTTGCTTTTGTGCCTATGTCCCTATGGGAGAGTTTGGGTAAAAGAAGAAGATGTTAGTTAGTTAGTCGCGGCTCCAACTTCACGTCGCTCCAACTTCACGTTCACGTCGCGGCTCCAAGGGCCGTTCACTTAATGCTCCGTTCCTGTGCCAGTGAATACGACACAAAATGTTTCTCACTGCCCTGTGTAGAAAGTGGAACAGACATGAGTCTTGACAAACCAATAGCGTGCACATGTATACAATGCATGAGACCGCTACCTACGTAACATTACGGACCACATTTCATGCTATGCTGTATTGCAACTCCATAACCAGTTTGATTAACCCATTTTTCTTTAATCAACTTATACCAACTGCATAGCGTTTTCACTTTTCACAGCAAAGAAATGGTGCTAAAATACCTTCAGATATTTTAACTGCGTTAACATCAGCTGTTGAAGATTTTTACTTGTTCTTTTGGAACATCAATCTAGTAGCATTCTCCCTCACTCAACATCTTAGCAACA
This sequence comes from Cepaea hortensis, assembly GCA_963921405.1. Taxonomy (NCBI): domain Eukaryota; kingdom Metazoa; phylum Mollusca; class Gastropoda; order Stylommatophora; family Helicidae; genus Cepaea; species Cepaea hortensis. Next base: position 463,709,948 of record OY992876.1, on the reverse strand, counting down.
ACAGTTTTAGTAAGATCCTGGAGCTTATATCTTTTGGTTGGCCATTTTGGTGTACCGTAGGTTTACATAGCTTAAACTCAGTAACACCGTGACTGCCTTCACAAATTGATTGAAATTAGGACTACTATATATTTATAAACTATAAATATATAGTAGTCCTTTTTTATAGTACTTAATATTCAAGCAAATAAATATACTGCTATTCAGCAACAAAACAACTTCGATTACAGCAGATTAAAACTAGCTTCGTATTTACAAATCGCCAAAGACGCCAGTCAACAACTACAGCAGCAATGGCTGAGTAGCAGCGCGCATGCGCAATGTGTCAGTCTGTCACGATTGCCGCCTGCCCGGAAATAAAACTGTAACGTCACTCAGACAGTATTACCAGATTTTAGCAAGCAGCGTGATCATCAAAACTACCCAACACTACCCAAAAGATAGTAAAATTCCGATAATTTTGTTAATGCAATGTTACATTGATGTATTGCACTATTACAACCCGCCCAAAGCTCCACACACGCTACTAACACTTGCCCCCTTCCCCCTCCACCCCCCCCCCCCAATGCATTCCGCAAACGCGTTAAATTTCCGGCAAATAGTCGTGAAAAGTAGACCAATTTGGCGTGAAATCTGCCCAATTGGCAACACTGCTTAGCAGTGCGTATTACGTCTTTTTGCTATGCAGATCTCTACAACCTTTTTCCAGTCACGTCACACTTTTATAATTGTAATTGCTGGTGACGCACCAAAATGTAATCTTATATAATAAAAGGCTATGTGCATTTTTTTTTTTTTATCCGGTGTCCCACATCAAGATTAAGAATATATACAAATATATAAAAACAAAAGGAGGGATAAAACGCCTTAAAAGGTTAAACAATAAAATCAAATTAAGGTTAGCTCTCACGTAGATCAAGTTGCTATGACATGGCTACTGTTCCATGGGAAATACAAATGTGTGGGATTCCCATGGGAATAACATTTATATGGCCAAGCCTGTATATTTTGCATAAGGCCGCTGCCAGAATGCCAACACAAAAGTCCACCACGAAAATTACAGTTCATCGTCGATTGAAACAGCAGTCACCAGGAAAAAAAACAGCCACACATTACTGCATTAAGCAAACCCAGTTAGTTCAGAAACCGGTGGGGCGCCATTTTCTTCTAAACATGCAGTTTAGTATACAAACAACCGCGGACAGCTGTAAAAGGACTGCACCCGAAAATCTACAGCTCACAGTGTCGCTCCACGCACTTAACTCAGTAGCTGGGCAACGGAACCATAAAATAAGATGATACATCCCCCTAACTGAAATGAATAACAATGGGAGAGAATGGACGTAGCTGCATGGGGTAGCTAAGGCAACTGTGGCTTGGGGTGAGTTGGTTAAGTCCCATTTCCCTATGGAGTAAAAAGGACGAAAGAAGAAGAAGATAGTTCCTATCCGTAATTTATATGAAACAGTTCTTGTGCCTCTGTGTGTGTGTGTGTGTGTGTGTGTGTGTGTGTGTGTGTGTGTGTGTGTGTGTAGGTGTGTGTGTGTAGGTGTGGGTGTGTGTGTGTTTAAAAAGGGTTTAACAGGCAAGAAGATCGACTTCATTGCACCAGGTGTTATCCCATATGTCTCGGTCCCTTTCCCCCTTAATAATAGAAATAAAAATAATAATAAAACACTAGTATAACAGGCAGTCCCCTTTTGGTAGATCAGTATATTCCACATAGCTAATAAACAAGTGCCACACCATTATTTAATATTACTGGGTCATGTAGTATTGATTTTTGCATTTTGCCCATGCCTTTATGAAGCATATATTTTATATTGTTGCTGTTCTCAGTTAGCCTTCGTGTGTGAATGAAATAATGTATGAAAGAGAGTGATAGAAGGGCAGAATGTTAGACGGGCCTGCATGCCCATTTCTTAACCCTTTGCAAATAAAGTATGTTCGTTCGTTCGTTCGTTCCTCAATGCTGCCTACCGAGAACACGAACTCCATAGCTCCAGCGACAACCTCCGTGAGTCTGAGAAAACTGCACTTGTGAACCAAACAACGCAACCCGGATTCAAACCCACAACCTTCATAGCGCTAGGCAGGAGGGGTAGACTCCCTGCGTAAGTGCATTGAGCGTAGATGTACGTACACCCGCCATTTTACATAAGGTTACATTTCTGAGACCTGGTAACTTCAACAATGTGAGCTTGTAGACAGGACACCATCAATTATTAATGAATGTCCTTCTGTCGGATGAATTGCCGCGCGTAGGCAGCTGTTATTTTCTCCAGTTAACTGAATGACTGAAAACTTGCAGACATGTTTATATCTCTTTCGACCGTCTTGAACGGTCAAGACAAATCTAACCCAGAAGCAGGAAGCACTGGTAGGTGACTGATGCCAGATTGTTGACTGTAGAGGTGTGAAGTGTTTAACAAGCTAGTTGCGTGTGCTGAACATGATGTTGTAACCAACGCCAGCATTCACTGGCTGTTTGTGATTTACTTTGCAATTTTATTTTCCGTAGACCAAGAAGACGGTGGAGAGATAATATATATACAGACCTACAAGCACTTGGAATCAACGACTAGCAAGAGAAGGTCCACCAGAGAGACGAATGGAGACGGATTGTATCTTCAGCAAAGAACCTCAATGGCTCGGAATGCTGAAGAAGAAGAAGAAGAAGTATCATCATCATCAAGTGCCGTGCCGGCTGGCGTAGGCGTTCATGGCTCTCCATAGATCTCGGTCTTTGGTTTTCTGGATCAACTCTGGTGCTGATATTCCTCCATGCCACCGTCTCAATCCATCCAGCATCACTTCTCTTGGTCTACCTCTGCCTCTCTTCCCCTCGATCTTTCCAGTTGTTACGATGTTCTCCAATGCCTCTCTTCTCATCACGTGACCGAAGAAAGATGTTTGTCTCTGTCTTATTGTTGTATATAATGTTCTAGTTTCATTAGCCTGTTTCAGGCAGTCGTCGTTAGTTACTCTGGCAGTCCAAGGAATTCGCAACATTCGTCTCAGGAACCACATCTCTGTTGCTTCTAATTTCTTCTTAATTTGTTCATTTACGTTCCAAGATTCACTGCCATACAGCAAAACTGGTTCTACATAGCATTTCAGCACTCTCTTTCTTACATTCAGTGATAGTGACTTATTGCATAAGATACTCTTCATTTTCTGAAAAGCGGCTTTTGCCTGCCCTATTCTACTCCTAATCTCTGTTGTACATCTTCCATCTGATGTTATAAATGCCCCTAGGTATCTAAAATTATCAACTTGGTTAAGGATTTTCCCTTCTATTTCTATGTCACATTTTGGTGTCACCATTTTCTTTGATATTACCATTGTTACTGTTTTCTTGATATTCAAGGAGAGTCCTTTCCTTGCACTCTCTGTTACTACAACGTCTAATAATTGTTGTAGGTCTGTTGAATTATCCGCCACCAATACTGTGTCATCTGCATAGCGTATATTATTTATATTATAACCTCCAACTAGTATTCCTGGCATCTCTTTGATCTCTCTCATTATTACTTCGCTATACAGGGAGAAAAGATCTGGTGACAAGACACACCCTTGTCGTACTCCTAGCTTTATCCGTTCGTAACTACCCTCTTTATTTCCCATTTTAATTGCTGCTACTTGGTTCCAGTAAACATTCTTTATTATTCTTAAATCTTTAGAAGAAGAAGAAAAATCTTTAAAAGAAGAAGTAAAGATAATTTATTACAAATATCAGAAAGAGGCAGTCATAATTTATTTATTTGGGGGGGGGGGAGGGGGGGGCACATTATGAGAATACAAACACTGAAACATGATGTGACAACCGGAATGATTTGTGGAAAGAAAGATGGGGAATACAGCGTGAGGAAATTCTTCAGTCTTGTGTCATAGCAAAGAAAGTCAACACATGAAATGATTAATGCCGTCGGAGATCACAATTTGTTGAGAGTCATGATCGCCCACACCAACTGGCAAGGCATTGGATGATGATAATTAGTTTGGCATTTCTTTCAGTAATGCCGACGCCTCATACCATGGAAACGACGCACAACGCTCCGCTTCTAATTCGCCCGCGGCAGACTTCGAACCCTCGGCTGAGTATGTCGAACCCTCGACTGGATATGGCGTACTCTCTACTGGGTATGTCGAACCCTCGAGATATGTCGGGGAGTTATGAAAATGCGTTCTATTATCTCCTAAGCCCTAAGCCGCAGACAGCAGTTTTTACAACAAGTTAGATTTCTTGACAAGTCTACATACAGTAGTTTGCCATTGCTTTCTTAACGGTGGACACACATACCATTGTATGGAAACCAACGTAAAGCTTGCACATCGCTCGCAGCCGTGTTTCGAACGCGGTATGCAGGAATACGAATTAAAACAAAGCAAATTAACCTTTTCAAGGCTTTGTGGGCGTACTCCACATATTTTTTTAAGACCTTCCCAACATGGAGGATAGCCGATTTAGCTGTTAAGGCCTATTGAGTGTTTATGCTTGTGGCTACGGTTTGCTTACGCATTTTCCTCATGTTAGGCTGATAATGCATGGTTCCGTCGCCCTGCTACTAAGTTGAGTGCGTGGAGCGACACTGTGAGGTGTGAATTTCGTGTGGGGAGCTTTTACATCTGTCCAACATTGTTTGTAGCATGAACTGCATGTTCAGAAAAATCGCAGCCGGGAGGTTGCTGAACTAACTGGGTAGCCTAATGCAGTAATGTGTGGCTTTTGGTTTTCTAGTGGCTGCCGCTTCCATCGATGATACACTTTATTTTCCATGGCGGACATTTGTGTTGACATTTTGACAGCGGCATTATACATAGTATACATGAGCGGTCTGTTGGCTTGTCGTGACAACTGTCTGTTCCACTTTTCACACAAGGCAGTGAGGAGCATTTTATGTGATATTCACTGGCACAGGAACGGAGCGTAATGGGGAGACTCTTTGCCGTGAAGTTGGAACCGCGACTAACTAACGACATATTTTTATTAAAGTAACGAAACACTTTAACACGCCTTAAGACGCTTTATGCATATGGTGCTAAACCCGAATTATTATCGATAAATCGGCATATGTTGGTTGATGTGGTCGATGTTATATATGTCGTTTTTACTACCATGGTATTTCCTGGCACTCAGTTTAGACTGGGTCGACCTGGGAGTCAAGGTCAATGTAAAACACCCGCCCGATGCGGATTCGACAACCTGACCGCCAAGTTGAAAGGTCAGCGTCTAGCCACAAAACCGCCGTATCTCCCCATGGCATATTGTGCCAGCCTCATGTTTTGTAGACCAATCGGCCTACATTTGTGACTGGGCTATACGGGATAGAAACTGGCGCAATGAAGTCGATCATCGACTTTAACTTTTAAGCCTTTAACCCATCACCGGGGCGAGGGTGACCCCTTTTCCTGGTATTAATTTTCGGTGGGTAAGACCTGAGAACCGATTTTTGGTAGCCCGGCTTTGGAAGCAATGACTCGAACTCATGGCATCGGGTCAGCAAGCCACTATATAGCTTCTACGCTACCGCTGTTCCCGGAGGGAGTTGACCTTTAACCAATATCTGAGTAAGTGAGCGCATACAATTAATCTTGTTTCGATAGAATCAACTCATCTAGATATGTGAGCGCATACAAGTAATCTTGTATGGATAGACACAAGTCCTCTAGGTACGTGAGCGCATGCAAATAATCTTGTTTGGATAAACACAAGTCCTCTAGATACGTGAGTGCATACAAGAAATCTTATTTGGGTAAAACACAAGTCTTCTAGATAAGTGAGCGCATACAAGTAATCTTATATGGGTAGAAACAAGTCCTCTAGATTAGTGAGCGCACAGAAGTAATCTTGTTTGGATAAAGGCATGTTCTATTGCTATGTGAGCCAAAACATGTTATCTTGTTTGGATATACATAAGTCCTTTGGCTTTGTGAGCGCATACAAGTAATCTTTTCTGGATAGACTTAAGTCTTCGCTAGTCTACAGTTCTTCAAGTTGTACAAAGTAAAGATCCTGAATCTACAAAGTTGTACAGGAAGAGTGGCCAGTAATCCCCCACAGCTTATTGAATTTGAACTACGTTACGTACATTATGGTTTCGATAATGTAACACTACCTTCTTTGTATAGCCCAATCCGGGTCGTGTTGGTCATCGTGTCTTTCCAACGCTTTCTGTCTCTTGTACTGTAGACTACACTTCCCGATGACCCATTTTCCAAACGTCTTCTAATTTGCGGTCCAAAACAACCTTCAGACTGACATCAACACTGGTACAATATAACGTGATGGCCGTTGAGTCTTTTGTTAAGTGTCAGAGAATCCGCCACTCTCGAGTCTGCTGAATCACATTCATGCAGTAATTTCCACTGTAACATCGCCACCAGGGATAATACTGATATTCCCTGGTGATTAACAATAAACCATATTTATATTAATTTATATCTTATAATTATTACATTGAAATACCTATCTTGTGCTGGTATGTCTTTCTTTCAGCTAGAATGCATCTTGCTGGAGTAGTGAATCTCCGTTGTTCTCTCCATGACTGAGCGCTGGCTAACCGCGAAATGCTTTACATCAAAGTTATAAGTTGGGTTGCTAGCCATTATCAGTTGGTTTTTGGTCAGGGAAGAGAAAAGATGGACTGTGTGTTCTATAAAATACTAGAAGATTCTTTCTTTGGAAGATTGACCAGTTTCATTTAGGCTTTATTGTTCTATTAACCAGGTAAGCATATAATCTATCATCGTAGGTGGTTATCCAGATCCAAAATGCTTTTGTGAATGAACGAATAAATGAAAGTGCTGTCATTTCATTTCTACCCTAGTAGGCCAACCGTCAGTTAGACCGGATGGAAAAATAGCTAGGGTCTTTCAGCATTATTTTCTATTAGTTGAGCTGCCAACAGCCCAAACCAAAACCAGACGAAACTACAGTCCCTAAACTCAAGGTATTTATCTAGCTAACCTTCCGAGAAGATAACGTTATGCAACGTCTACAGGACCGCCTCATTACAGCAATCGGCCGAACATTCTGTGCTGCAACTCAGTCATTAGGTACAGAACCACACCTATTCCCACCCCAGCAATAAAAGAACATATTCCTCTTTACCCCAAATCTAATTGCATTTACCAATTCACATGCAGTTGCCAGTCTACCTACATCGGCAGAACAGAGGGGCAGTTGAACTACAGAGTGGTTTAGCATATACCTAATTGGATTGACATGATACTACACACAGGCGATGGAAGACTAGGGAGGCCGACACACCGAAAATTTCCCACTTTGTCGATTGCGAGGCACGTACTGGAAAGCGGCTATGTGCTTTATAGAGACAGTGGCTTTCGCGTGTTGTTCAACATACAAAATAGTCGCTTGTTAAAGTTTGCAGAAGCCATAATGATTAATCTACATAGGCCAGTTTTGTGCAAACAGAAAGACATGTTAGTCAGTTTACAATTGCCATGGTAGACAATTTACATTACTGTGCGAACATGTGTATATTTCAGCTTGAACGATTTATCTAGTTATTTTACTTTATGTTGTGTGAATTGTGTGTATGTAGCTGACGAGATGCAGTTAAATATGCCAGGCAATAAATCGTGCAATCTATTGTTTGTGTCTTCATTTTCAAAAGTATACAATCTGACAGCCTACAACTAAGGATGAAGACAGAACTGATTGAGAAACTTAACTTGGGATATAATAATGGGTGATGATTACGATAATGGTAACAGCGGTAGTAGTGGTGTTTGTGGTGGCTTTCGTGGTGGTGGTTTTTGTGGTGGTAGTTTTTGTGGTTGTGGTGATGGTAATGATGTTGATGGTGGCACTGGTGATGTTTGTGATGGTGGTTGGTAATGATTGGTTTGGTGGTGGTTGGTGGTGGTTTTTGTGGTGGTGGTGGTGGTGGCGACGGCGGCGGGGCGGCGGCGGCGGCGGTGGTGGTGGTGGTGGTGGTGGTGGTGGTGGTGGTGGTGGTGGTGGTGGTGGTGGTGGTGGTGGTGGTGGTGGTGATGACGGTGGCTGCGGTTTCTGTGGTCGTGGTGTTTGTAGTTATGAGTGAGGATGAGAGACAGTAATAGAGAATGAGAGAGAGTAAGTGGGTAAGATAGAGTCGGAAAGCGAGAGAAGAGAAAGAAAGTGAGAGAGAAGATAAACAAATCTTTCAAAGAGGCAGTGACATGTGTATGTATGTGTGTGTGTGTGTGTGTGTGTGTGTGTGTGTGTGTGTGTGTGTGTGTGTGTGTGTGTGTGTGTGTATATTTCAAAGGCACGACTGAAGATGAGAGAGAGAGACAGAGAGAACGAAAGAGACATAGAGAGAGATGAGATTGAGGCTGTGAACAGACATCAGGCTATAGCAACTCGGAATGGACTTTAGAAGAAGGCAGTATTACATTACGGAAACTATCATGTAAGAAAGAGTGGAATCTGAAAGAATTAGAGGATGCTAAAGATATAAATGAGGAGACAATATCAGCATTTGGACAGTATTCAATCTAACAGACTAGAACAATGGACAGACAGAAAAATCAATGATCAAGTCCTAGAAGAAAGAAATGAAAACTGTATACTGATTACAGAAATTAGACGTAGAGAGTCAATATTTTTGGGCACGTTATGGGAAGAATAAACTAGAGAACTTGACAACTCGCAAGATTGAAGGAAAAGAACACGTGGAAGCAGCGCAGTAAATGTATGGATGGCTTGGTCACGTGGATTGGTCGAGACAAGAATACATAGCTGATCCACGACTCTAGTCATCGTGTGGGATGGCGAAATATGGCTGCTCACGCTTGTCGGCATGGCACATGATGAATGAGTCTGCAACTAAGGCTCAAGATAGAAGCTTCTGAAGAAAGTTCACTCCAGTTATAATACTAGATGATGATTATTACAATTGTGTGGATATGTTGCCCTGGCCATGCGGGAGTTCGGGCGGTTGAACAGGCTGATAGGCTGGCAGGGAATGCACCTCTTGGTGGTAGATTACCTATGGACAATGGAGAGGTGGTCGTACGCCTGTGGGACCAGGTGGAGAAGGCGGGGGAACAGACTGAGAATAAGAATGAGATTAAGGTGGATCGACAGGGGTTCTGGAAGAATCTCACAACTGAGATGGAAGACCAGGAAAACTTTCAATCAGATAGCGGTGAGAACGATTTATAGTATGACTCTTCGCTGGCTGTTGAACGATGGGACGTAGCGCGTATGGGAATGTCCTGAGTGCAGTGATGTCGGTTCTTAACTCAACTCAACTCAACACAACGGTTGTGATGATGGTTGTGGTGAAGATGGTGGTTGTGGTGACACTGATTATATAACGGTATAGGGTTTAAAACACACTTATTCGTGTCCTGAGTGCAGTGATGTCGGTTCTTAACTCAACTCAACTCAACACAACGGTTGTGATGATGGTTGTGGTGAAGATGGTGGTTGTGGTGACACTGATTATATAACGGTATAGGGTTTAAAACACACTTATTCGTGGATCCTGAAACGTTAAACTAAAACTAAGCACCCGGTCAACACCGTGCCTTCTGGCGTAACAGGCAGCCGACTGTTGATTATACCCTGAAGAGAGGGACACTCCAGTGCTCTAGTCAGCTCTAATTTCTAAACACCGAGAAGATAATAGTTGGCCGCTAATATGTCTGCTTGTTAATAGTTAATGTTTCCTGCATTCAACTTAATTGATTCGCAAACCGGATAACATCATGTTTATTCCTACGCTTGCATCTGTTAACTCAGGAAGAATAATGGTAGGTGTCATAAGATGCGTGACAACTGGGCAAAGAGGGGGAGGGGGAAATAGGGAGAGAGGAGAAGAGAGAGAGAGAGAGAGAGAGAGAGAGAGAGAGAGAGAGAGAGAGAGAGAGAGAGAGAAACGAGACGAGACGAGACGAGATGAGGTGACAAAACATATCTGATATATGAGAAGAAAAGCCAAAGAAATCAGATAAAAAGAGCAAGGAGCGAGTCAATAGAGAGAGATGAAAAGGGGGGGGGGGGGTGGGGGTAGATGAGAGAAAGAGACAGAGTGAGAGACATAAAGACAGAAATGGTTTTCATAGCAGAGAGAGAATTTTGAATTGAACTGAATTGATCTTTATTTTCAAAGGGTAACAAATTGGGCGCGTAGGCCCGTCTTACATTCGGCCCTTCCAATCACTCATCTTTCGTTCATCAACAGTGGATGATGCATTCACATAGGAAAAAGAAACATTGTCAAATGAATGTTGTAATCATAAACAATGCATATTCTCATGTTATGTGACACATCCCCCCTCCCACACACACATCCCGCACCAACCCAACAACACATCCCTCACCTACTCACACATCACCCACCCATACCCACACATACCCCACCCACCACACATCCCCCACTAACCACATATTCCCAACTCATCCCTCCACCCACTCACAGATCCCGCCACCAACCCAGACATCTCGCACCCACCCACACTCACATCCCTCACCCACACACACGCACCGTTCCACACACTCACACGTACCCCAATCCACTCAAGCTCACCCAAACACACATGCTCCACCCACCCACACACCCTCCAACCACACACACATACCCCTCACACACGCACATCCCGCACCAACACACATATGCCTCACCCACTCACACATCAACCGCCCATATCAACACATCATTCCATCCACACACACACACACACACATTTCCCCGCCACCACACATTTCACAACCACTCACACACCCCAAAAACCACACACACATCCCCCACCGACACACATTCCTCCACCAACACACACATCTCCCACGCAAACACACATCCCCCCCACACACACACACACACATCTCCCACCTACCAACACCCACATATCCCCCACCCGCCAACACCCACACATCCCATTACCCACCAACACCCAAGCAAACACGCCAACCCAAACACACATCCTCCTCCCACACATCCCTCACCCATCCACATGCCCCATCCATAATCACATCCCTCCACCCAACAACCCACTCATCTCCGCACCCACCTACACATCCCCCACAAACCCACACATCCCACACCTCCCCACCCACCCACTCACATCCCCACCCGCACACATCTCCCCACCCACGCACTTCTCCCACACTCCAACACACCTCTCCCACCTACCCACACACCTCCACAATCCACACATACACTCCCTATCCACATATTCCCTCACCCACACACAAACACCGACCCACATACACATCCCAACCCACAACCTCTTCCATCCATATACACATCAGCCATACCCACCCCCAACCCATACACACACACCCTACACACATCCCCACACACCCATCCGCATACCCCCACCCACACATCCCCACTCACACATCCACACCCCTCACCCACCAATACCCACCCACTCACACACATCCCTCGCCCACACTGACACCCCCATCGACCCACTCACATTTCCACCCAGAAACATCCCTCATCCACACACATATTCCCCCACCCACCAACATATCTCTTCATCCACCCACCAAGCCACACACAATTCCCCCACCCATACACACATACCCCCACACACAAACCCCCAACCACAAATTCATCCCCAAAACAAACACAATCCTCACATCTAGACACGCATAATGCCTGAAATAATCCCTGAAGCTAATGTGAACAAACTCCCACACTTTACACACACCTACACTGATGATTATCGTGAGCATTCTCACAAAAATGTAAACAATGGAGAGCAAATTATACACAAACATTGTGTAGCGTAAAAAAAATAGTGATGCGATACAATAAGTTGATTCCTAAAATTGACATAAATATCATGAAATAAGCAGTGCACAAATTTTTGTCAGTATGTGTTAGAATAAGTGTTTCAAGATGGCGGTGGATAAGTGTTTCAAGATGGCGGTGTAAACCGAGTCGCTCGATTCAGAGATTAATTATGTGTTCTGTGCGTGTTTCTTAACATCAATTAGTTGAAATAAGGATGGACCTACGACAGGTCCAGCAAATCGGTAGGGAATTTATTTGTTCAAGAACTATTGCTCGAGAATTATGGAGGAAATTGAAAGAAAAACGCAACTCTATCAGCGTTCACGCCGGAAACAGCACACCGAGGCCGAACAACAACTAGCAACTAACGACGACAACTGCTAAGCTTCGAAATACTTCAAATAGAAAGGAGATTCTCGCGACTTGGAATGTTACTGGTCTAGGATATAAGGAACCAGCTCTCGTAGAGTTTATGAAACAATCAAATATTCAATTATTAGGACTCGCAGACACTAGGAAAAAGGGGCTGAACACGAAACGAACACATGAAGGTTACGTTCATATATGGAGTGGCGTCGACCAGCGAGCTACAGCTAAACATGGAGTGGGTTTTTTGTTACATCCAGACAATGCGAAAGCCATTATCAACACTAAATTTATATAGGAAAGGATAATACTAGTACAGATCAAAGAAGGAAGTAGAACAATAACTGTTATACAAACATACTCCCCATGTAATGACACTTACAGCGACGAAGACAAAGACGAATATTTTGATAAACTTGCAGACACGTTAAATAATGTCAAAGAGACAGATGAACTAGTTGTGATGGGTGATTTTCACGGACGAATAGGCACACGAAGAACACCATGGGAGGATTGCATGGGGCCATTCAGCGACAAAGAGACTGATTGTAACAGCAATGGTCAACATCTACTCAACATATACTCCGAACATGGACTAATAATAGCAAACAGTTTTTTTCAACATCGTCGTAGCCACATCAAAACCTGGTATAAATGGAATGACGTAGACCAAGCATCTCAAATTGACATTATTCTAATTAGGAAATCAGACAGAAGACTACTATTAGAATCAAGAGCACTCCCAAATACAGATGTTGATACTGATCACAAACCAGTCATAATAAAATAAAATTTCCCCACACAGAAAAATAAGAAACAAAAAGGTTACAACAAATGTCATCAATTATAGGAGACTACAGGAAAATACAGTTAAAGACGAATTCAATCAAGAAATCCACAACCTACATAAGAACATCCCTGATGACCACTCAAGCGTAGATAAGGAATGGACATGTTTCAAGGCTGCCATGCTAGACACACTGAAAAATAAATGTGGAACAAAGAAAATAGGGCAGGACAAAAGATTAAGAACAGCCTAGTGGAACAACGAAGTTAAAGATAGCATATCCAAAAAGAAGGTAGCATTCAAAAAGTGGATAACAACAAAATCTGAACAGGACTATATTACTTATAGAATAGCACGACGTAATGCCAAACGAACTATTAGAGCATCTAAAGATGAATCCTGGAGAATATACGGTGAACAGATGGCGACTCTTAGCAAAGACTGCCCAAGAGAATTTTATAAACGTGTCACCACAATTAGAAACAGAGATGCATGCTACAACCCAACCACCACCATAAACATTAAAAGAGGTATACCAATATTTAATCCACAACAAAGACTAGCAAGATGGGCAGAATACTTTCAAGAACTACTTAACCCCACACATAACATAGAAAACCTCACTTTTGTGCCTAAATTCCAGGGACAGCAAGAACCAAATTTCATACCTGCAGAAGTCAATGCAGTTATACAGAAAAGTCATAAAAACAAATCACCTGGTCCAGATGGAATAACCACAGAAGCTATTCAGGCCTGTGGGGAAACAGGAGTTAAATGGCTAACAAGACTTTTTAATATAGCATGGGAAGAAAGAAAAGTCCCAGATGATTGGCATCAGGAAATAATAGTACCAATATGGAAAAAGAAAGGCAATGTGAGAGAGTGTGAAACATACAGAGGTATATCACTCCTGAGTCACATAGGGAAAATGTATGCAAAACTATTGGAACAAAGAGCTAGACCAATAGTTGAACAACAGTTAAGTAAAGCACAATTCGGTTTTCGGAAAGGTAAAAGTTGCACTGATGCATTATTTACACTTAGACAAATATGTGAAAAAACTATCGAATATAGTGACCAGCAGAATATTGTGTTTGTAGATCAGGAAAAGGCTTTCGATAGAGTAAACAGATACAAATTATGGACCATCCTTGAAGACTATGGGATACAAGGGCAGCTGCTAGAAATCATCATAGCCATGTACCACTCCAGCCGAAGTGCAGTACGAACACAAGAAGGTATATCATATATGTTCACAGTCAATACAGGAGTGAGGCAGGGATGTGTGCTCTATCCCCTACTACTCAACATCTCTACTTGGACAGAATTTCAAAAGAAGCAAGTCTCGACAGAACAGATTCAGAACATTTAGAACTCTTTACTCCAGATGAAACAACTGACCCACAGGGAATAAATGAACTGCTATTTGCAGACGATCAGTGCCTGTTTTACAGCGATGAGGGCAGACTACAAAATCATATTACTAATCTGAGTTCAACCTGCAGCAGATACAATATGAGCATAAACACAGCCAAAACCGAAGTAATGCAAGTTAGCAGATCGCCAGGCCCACTAAGTATAAAGATAAATAACACAACTCTGAAACAAGTTAAAGTATTCAAATACCTTGGAAGTATGATCACAGAAGATGGCAGATTGGACAGAGAAATTGAAATCATGTCAAAAAGCTAGTGCACTTACATATCAACTATCACCCTTACTGAAACATCCAAACATACCCATGCCCGCAAAACGACAGATAATAAACAGCATATTCACACTAACCCTATGCTACCAATCTCAAACCTGGACTTTATCCAAATTACACCTTCGCAAAATCAACACCTGCGAAATGAGATGCCCGAGGAGAGCTGCCAACTTAACAATCCGAGACCGAGTAAGAAATGATATTATCAGATAGACTGTGGGATCAACACCTTGTGCCACATTTATTGAAAGACAGAAGATCAAGTGGTTTGGCCATGTCGTTAGAATGCAACATCAGCAAATACCATCACTGGCCTTACATCAAAGATCATCTGCGACGAGACCACGAGGACGTCCAAACACAACCCACCTCCCACAAATACCCCCACACACACCCCATCCACACACATCTTCCCACACACACATACATCCCCAACCCATACACTCATCCCCCACACAAATTTATCCACTCACTTACTCATCACACGACCACTCACACCTACACATCCCCACCCACACATCAACACATACATCTCCCATCTACCCACCCACACTCACACAGCCAAATCACCCAGCCAAACATACATCCCCCACCCTCACATACATCCTTTACCCACCTGCACATCCCACCACCCCCATCCACCCACACACCTCACCCATCTCCCTTCCACACAACACCCAACCCATATAAACATCCCCACTCACACATACGCACATCCCCACCCACACATATACCCCCATCCACCATTTCCCACCCACGCACACATTCTCGCACCTACAAACACGCTCACCACCCACACATACATCCTCCACCCACACATATATCCTCCACCCACACACACCCCCACTCACGCAGACACATCCCCACACCCATCGTGCACCCACCCCTCAACCTACACACATCTTCCCACCACCATATACCCATTCACCCACACACCCCTCACCCACCCACCCACATACACATTCCCCAGCATCACAATCCCCCACCCACCAACACCCACACACTTTCACCCCAATATCCTCCCCTCACACACACATCCCTCACCCACCATAATCTCCCACTCACAACCCCTCCACACATAAATCCCCCACATACACACTCACACACACATAGTCAGATCTAGACACTCACATGATGCCTCACATAATCACTGAAACTAGTATGAACAAACTCCCGCACTTTACACAAACATACACTGATAACTGTCGTCAGCTTTCTCGCAAAAATTGTAAAAACAAATTCATAAAAATTGTACATATACATTGTGTAACGTAGAAATTAGTGATGCAGTTCACCTTTCTTACGCACACAAACATACACACTCTCTCTCTCTCTCTCTCTCTCTCTCTCTCTCTCTCTCTCTCTCTCTCTCTCTCACTCACTCACACTAACTCTCTCAATCACTCTACAGAAATGTGCATGTGTTCATATTATAAATGTTTATATCAAGTGGAATTCAAAATGATAATATGAAAGATGAGAATACACAAAAAAATATGGAATAGCATGTTACATGACATGCGTGTGCTCAACTCTCTCTCTCTCACTCTCTCTCTCTCTCTCTCTCTCTCTCTCTCTCTCTCTCTCTCTCTCTCTCTCTCTTCTTGCATACACACACACTCACACACATGCGCACCCCCACACAAACACATCCACCCCCCGCCAACCCACACACACATCCACTACCCACACCATCTCTCGCACCCACCAACACACGCATCCCCACCCACACATCTCTCCCACCGACATATACATCACCACCCGTCTCCCACCCACACACACTCACCCACCCACACATCTCCCCACACACTCAATCAGCCATCCCCAACCACGCATCTCTGAACTACAACACCCCACCCGCACACATATTCTCAACCCACTCACACACACACATAACTCACCCACTCACACATCCCCCACACATGCATTCCCCACCCACACATTCCCACCACACACTCATCCTCCATCCACACTCCTATCCCCCACCCACACCCCACACCCTCACCACACACCCTCACCAATACACACAGAGAAGGAGGGAGAGAGAGAATGAGAGAAAGATACAGAGTGAGAGACATAAAGAAAGAAATGGCTCACATGGCAGAGAAAGAAAGGCAGGAGAGAATTAGAGAAAGAGACAGAGTGAGGGACATAAAGAAAGAAATATTTAGCATGGCAGAGAGAGAGAGAGAGAGAGAGAGAGAGAGAGAGAGAGAGAGAGAGAGAGAGAGAGTATCGTTAAGACAAAGATTTGATAAGAGTCCAGGACACATATGTAGAACAAGGACACAGCTATCGATCGAAACGAGAGAATGATGGACAGATAGACTTAGGCAGCAGGCAGACAGACAGAGAAGAAGAGAGAGAGAGAGAGAGAGAGAGAGAGAGAGAGAGAGAGAGAGAGAGGCAGAGAAAAAAGAGACGCATATCGATCAGCACAGAAATGAAAGCGACATAGATACATGTGTAGAACAAAGACGCAATTGTCGAGGAGAGAGAGAGAGAGAGAGAGAGAGAGAGAGAGAGAGAGAGAGAGAGAGAGAGAGAGAGAGAGAGAGAGAAGCAGACAGACAGACAGACAGACAGACAGGTCGGGCGGACGGACGAACGGATGAGACGATAGGACAAATACACATACACAATTAAGTGAAACATGATTAGTTAGATACCGGCTGGCACTGTGTATGGAAGTGTAATGTGAACACAGTGTCCGCCGGAGCTATCGCTCACTCAGAGAAGTAACCAAGCAGAAAGGTAATCCCGTGGCAGACATTGCCGAGGGGTTGTCAAGTAATCGGTAATATCCTATATGAGGTCATGACATTACGAGATGGACGGACTCCGTTTTACCCGCAGAGAAACCTGGGTTCTACCCTTCTTGGAGACGTGTTTACAAGAACGAACGAACAAACGAACGAACAAACTTTATTTTAAAAGGGTAACAAATTGGGCACGCAGGCCCGTCTTACATTCGGCCCTTTCGATCACTCATCTTTCATTCATCAAATGTGCATGTTACATTTACATAGGGGGAAAAAACATTGTCAAATTGATTTTGTAAGCATAAACAATGCATATTACGCATGGTACATTCACATGAGGAAAAAAAACATTGTCAAATGAAAGCTGTAAACATAAACAGTGCATATTGCAATGTTGTGAGACACATCCCCCATCCACCCTCACACCCCGCAGCCACCCACACATCCCCCACCCACCACACCCCCCACCCACCCACACAGACCTCCACGCACTCACACAGACTCAGGCAAACATACATGCCGCCACCCACCCCCCGATTCCCCACCCACACACATTTCCCCACCCATCCCATAACCGACACGCACACACCCACCCATATATTCTCCACCACCCACCCACACACCCGCAACCACCTAGCAAAATACACATCACAAAACCACACACACATACCCCCGTCAACCCACACATCCCGCTCCTATTTATACATACATCCTGCACCCTCACAATTTTCTCCACCCACCCACACACACATCAGCCAACCTACACCCACTCACCCACCCAATATCCGTCACCTCTCAACTACATATCCTCCATCTATACACACATCCAAACCCACAAACACATCTCCCCACCTGCCCACACATATCCCCCCACCCATAATCACCCAAAAACACATACCTCCCACCCACACACACCCCACCACCCACATATACCCCACCCACACACATCCGCCGCTCACACACATCTTCCCATAAACACACACATCCCCCAACCATATACTCATCTCTCACACACATCCACCCACCCACGTACTCATCCATCAACCACTCACACCCACACATCACCCACCCGCCCATCAACACATGCATATACCCTCCCACCCACACACACCCCAACCACCCAGCCAAACACACATCCCCCATCCTCACATACATCCGTCATCCACCTGCGCATCCCACACCTCCCCCACCTCTCACACATCTCCCCTCCCACACAAAACTCCACCCATAAACACACTATCTCCACACACACACATCCCCCACATGCATTCCTCATACACATCCCCACCCACACATCTCTCACCCACACACACATCTCCCCACCCACCCACACATCCCCCACCTACAAACACCCTCACCACCCACACATACATCCTCCACCCACTCACATTTACCCCATTCACACTCACACACTCCCACCCACACAGACATATCCCATTCACAGACACCCCCCCCCCCCCCACACTCACCCCCCACACCCATTAAACACCCATCCCCCAACCCATACAATCTCGTAAACACCCATTCACCCACTCAAATACACATTTCCCTAACCACACCCCCAACCCACCAACACCCGTATACTTCCAATCATTGGCACCTTGCCGCCTTGACAGATGATAGTTTGTAAGGGAAGGAGTTATTGCCTCTCCATAGCACAAATCCTGGGCTAAAATATAGAGATCATGTGTTGCCAATGCAGCATAATCCCTCTCTCGGCCTGCCTAGTTCACTCCAGAGGAAAGGTAACACCTCTACATCTGGAACAAGACAAGCTGCAGAAGCTGCCGGATCAGCAAAGCAATGCTCTAATTGTTATACTTCCAATAATCCTCCCAAATATCCCCCCACACACACACACACACATCCCTTACACACACAAACATCCCCCACCGACTACACATCCCTTCACCCATCCACACATCACCCATCAACCCATACACATCCCCCACACACAACCCCAACAAGAGAGAAATGTAGTCTGAAATACATTCAGTCTACATTCAGGGATTGAACCGCAGCGGTCTGCTGGTAAGCCAATGCACTACCACATGTTCTGCCTCGATTCATAATAATAAATATCTTCGTCCTCTTCCTCCTCTTCTTCGTTTGATTTTTCTTTCTTTCATTCTTCATTTTATCTACCACCTCGACGATTATGTTGAGCTTTATTCCTTTTTCCTTGCAACAGTGTTGTCACACAACAACAGCAACAACAACAACAACAACAACAACAACAACAACAACAACAACAACAACAACAACAACAACAACAAGAAGAAGAAGAAGAAGAAGAAGAAGAAGAAGAAGAAGAAGAAGAAGAAGAAGAAGAAGAAGAAGAAGAAGAAGAAGAAGAAGAAGAAGAAGAAGAAGAAGAAGAAGGAGGAGGAGGAGGAGGAGGAGCAGTATGAGCAGGAGAAGCAGAAAGAAGAGGAGGAGGAGAAGTGGAGGGGGAGAAGAAAAAGAAGAATTAAGAAGAAGGAGAGAATTGTAGATGAATGATACAGAAGAAAGAGAACAAACACTTACCTACCACCGTTCGGCTCACATCACTAAAGCGGTATTCACAAATAATCAAAGTGGGATTTTCTACGGGGACCGATATTTCACAGATATTTGTGTTCACGACCGTCTCCATACAACCTCTGGGATTCCTGGCACCGCCTCCTGTAATCCCCGGACCTTAAATGTTGCCCTTTTATTTCACAGACCATTTTTGTGTCTTTTATTCCACAGACCACTTTTGTGTCTTTTAGTTCACAGACCACTTTTGTTTCTTTTAGTTCACAGATAACTTTTGTGTGTTTTATTTCATAGACCACTTAGATTTTAGATTAGGTTTTAGATTAATCATTAAGTTAGGGTGGAATCAACATGGCTATATTTTATTAGGATTTTCAGATACTATTTAGCTATTTAGCTGGTACCTTTGTGTAATCGTTAGGGGCTTACACCGAAAAATACATAATCGCAGTCCGGTGATGGATCGACACCTGCGCCTCCACGTTCGCTATGAGAGGAAAAACCCTATCCCTCCGTGAATTCAGACCTACAGGATGTGAAGGTCCTAACGTTTCACATACACAGAGCCGGCCCATGATACAGAACTGGTTATTGTTGTTGTTAATCTGTCTACAGTTATTGTATGGTGTTCAATTGTTTTCATTGCGTTTTGTTTTTTTAGTATTGTAATCATCATTACGTGCCATACCGGTAAGCGTGGGCGGTCATGTTTTGCTATCTTACATGATCACCAGATTAGCTCTGTGTTGTTGTCCCAACCATTTATACCTTCGATCCGGGTCACGTGAAACCATGCGTGCAGGTGGTGGATGAAGTTGAAGAGCAGCCGATAGATTAGTTGTAGGTTATGGTCTCCAATTTCACGACGGTAGGTAGCGGATCTCTTTTTGGAGACAATGGCTACGGTCATCGACCAGTATGGTCACTGCTAAGAAGAAAAGCAGTGGCAAACAAGCTTCCTTACAGATGCCAAGAAAGTCATGCTTTGTAGTTTTTATATTAAGCACAACGCGCATTCCGTACACACCACCTGTGTGTCTTTTCCTAATGCTTCTTCTTAAATTAATTATAAAGTTCAGGTTGAAACCAACACGGCGTGTGTTATCTGTGTTTTAGAGCAGAATGTTCTGATACTATATATCTATCTCATTCATACATTCATTAAGTCGCATGTAACTTGCTTCGCTCCTATAACAACCGTCCGAAAAACTTTTCGGCCATAAGCAAGATTTCCCGCGTCCGATACACCAATCAGAAGATCATCTGCCACTTCCTCCACCCTCTTCTCTTTGACCTTCCTCTTCCTCTATTCCAGGGCATATACCCCTCCATTATTGTTCTATCCAAACTTTCATGACGGTTACACAACCACCATGGTGGAGACCAGAGGTGGAGTAATCATCGATGTTCAATTGTGTGCTCACATAATGATGGGTGGCGGCATACGGGTATACCTTTTCAAAAGAGAAGTAAGGTGCCTCCTACCCTCCGCTAGCCTGCGGGACACTCCTAGGCAAGGTGGAGTGCCCGTTTAGCCCCTTCCTCATCAGGACAACATAAAGCCATGGTGATGGATAAAGTTGAAGAGCAGTCGACAGATAGTTGTTGGTTATTGTCTCAATTTTAACCACAGTAGGCAGAGGATCTCTTTTTGAAGACAATGGCTGTGGTCACTGCTAAGAATGAAAGCAATGGCAAACTACCCTCTTTACAGATGCCTTGACATTCGTGCTCGTCAATTCAATGAGAAAATGCTTAAATTGGTTCTCCATAGGAGTAGCCTAATCCGGTATGGTTGTCGTGTGCACCAGGAGAATCCAGGCCATCAGTAAGCGACTGAGTGCAAAAAGATTAACAACATTTAAAACGGGAACGTGGAACGTTAGAACTATAAGTGGGGATGGAAAACTGGATAATAGCAAGCAAGAAATTAGAAGACTGAACATTAAAATGTTAGGTATAAATGAGACCAGATGAAAAGGAATGGGTATGATATCATCCGCGCAATGTAACATAATCCATTCTGGTGGAGAGATACAACAGTGAGAGGTAGCACTTATAATGGATCTGGAAAGATTAAAATAAATGATACTAGACAGTGTCAGACCGAACATTACTGGTAAAGTTAAGTGGCAGACCTTTGAACATACTAGTCTATGCACCAATTGTCACTTGTTTACCCGGGAGGAATGTGGAATCAACAAGCACATCTTCAACTTTATTCTCTGTTGGGATTATTGACTGACTTCTGTCTACACTCCTCCCTTCTGTCTTCCCTTCCATATATCTATTTCTTTCACTCTCTCTCTCTCTCTCTCTCTCTCTCTCTCTCTCTCTCTCTCTCTCTCTCTCTCTCTCTCTCTCTTTCATAACATACCCTGACAACAGTTCCTTTCAACGATAAATAAAAGATTTATTAATAAAAACTATGTCTGGGGTATATATTGAAGGTGTATCTGTAGTGGTAGTGTCTGCTAAGGTGACTGCAAGATAGGACATTTAGATGTTAGTCTTCGTAATCTTCTCCGGCATATTCAAAAGGCCAAAACATCAGATATCAAACACAGAATTAGAACGTTCTCATCCGGTATGATCCGTTCAGCTTGAGTCTTGACTTAATCCAATTCTTGAAAAAACAAACAATTGTTCACCACAGTAACACCGTACAGTAATGTGATCACGGTAAGTCCTTTCCGTAGACAGAGTTTTCCGTTTTATGTTGTTATAATCCATCAGTGAAAACACCTCACACCTGTCCACGGTTATTTAACCGTTCTCTGAATATAGGTACACTGGTCTAGGGTTCTTCCCTGTTTCGTTTAGGTGAGTACTCAATGACAATGTTTTATCCTATTTTCTATGCTTGAATAAAGTTCCTTCTCTAAGGTTCACCAAAACCTGTTTTTTTTTGACATTCGTTAAGTCACCCACTTTGCATTTGCTATAGTGACATACTTTCACTGCACCTGTGAAGTGCCTGATTAAATTAAAAGGTCTTTCCTTTATTATCAGCACTGCTTTCTCTGTAACAAGAGATGTACTGGTTTATCTTCTTTGATAGGTCAGGCTGTGTAGTAGAACCTGGGTAATAAACATTAAATCAGGTGATTTAAGTCTGCCTCATATCCCTGTCTATGTGATTATCTTTCTCCAGCCGTAATGAAACAGCCTCCGAAAGAATACATAAACAGCAGAATTCACTAAAGTATAAACTATTCACTAAATAGAAAGCAATAGTAAACCCTACGCACAACCACATATTTCCCTATGCTAATATTACTCTAATATTAGTGTTACCTTATATATCTAGAATTAATGATACTCCAAGCATTGAAATCTATTAGCACTCCATCACTTCTATCCCATTTCCCGGGATGATTTCTTTGCTATTTTTAGGAGACATAAATCCAGTTTGCCGTTCCTTTAGGTAGCACACACTAACACAACAATCCCAGTTGCTACTATTTATATTGGGCCTTCCGTTCTTCGTTAGTGTTTGATGTCCATACATCAACAATCGCCTTTTCCGTTCCCGTAACATCAAAAGTTCAGTGAAATCACGTATACGTCCGGGCGCTCCGTGCTCCGGTCCGCTCCGTCTCTACGCTGTTTCCCTGTATTCTCCGACGCTGGTACCTCAAAGTGTCCAAACCCTTTGATCACCGTCTCCCGCTGCGTTTTTCCCGTGTCGAAGTTTCCCCCAGCGTGATCGTACCGTGTCCCGTCCGGTCAGATCGTCAAGCAATGAACTTTACGAACCCCTGTATCCTATTTTCATATTTGTCGGTCAATGATCTTTTATTCGTCCTCATCTCAGAATGAAGTACACGATTGTTAACCCTTCTCCTTCCTTGTATTTTAATATGTAAATTATCAAGGAATCATTAAACTGCAGTTTTTTCCGTGACATAGGCCCCCTGTTAAGAGAGTTGACCGCGTCGACTCTTCATCACTGTAGTTTTGATTCCTATGATCCTCCATCCTATTCCTCTTCCTCTGAAGTTGGATGTCTAGATAAGAAATCCGCTCCTACATTCTCCTTACCCGGGAATGTTCCACTGTGAAGTTGTCCTGTTGCATCAACAACGACCATCACATCCACCGTGCGTTGAGCTTCTGCGAAGTAGCTATTAACATCACGTGTTGATGATATGATTGGATCCTCACATGGATCAACACCTCATCCAGTAGGCGACTTCATATGCACCCTACCATACTACTCATGACTGAAACTAGTGTTGGCTCATCGCTGCTTTACGTTCAGTCGACCTCCTTTCCACTGGCGTAAGCGATGGCTCACAATACACACGGATCGTCCCATCCTGATTGTAACACTGCTTCCATGTCCTCTTGGTTTCCCCCGGCTTTGCCTCTGGGGATGTTCCACCTCGTCCTCGTTGGACCGAGTCGTCTTTCCCAAATCTCCTGGACTTTTGCTTCCAGGACCATCTTGGGCGATATTGTATCTGGTCAGCCAATCTTCGGTTGGAGTCCCGGGTATTTCTCGCCTTTCCCGACGTTACCCACCCCTTCTGAACTTGGTTACTAGGGAAAGTTTCCCTCTTGTCCTTTCCCTGACGTGTGATTTCCCTCCTCCCTCCGTTGGGTAAATCTGACCTATCACGTACTGTCCCATAGGCTCTCCTATGTTGTACTTGCGATCTTTGGTCTTCGTCTGGACTGGTAACTTTTGTCCCAATGGCTGCCATCACCATAAAGTGCGAAGCTTTGCTCCCGGATCTCTCCTCATATTTCCTAATGAGATGTCTAGGGAGATTTTTCTGCTCTTCCCCGATCCGGATTTTGTAGATGTTCTTGGACGCCACCTTTTCCACAGGATAAGGTCCTTTCCATCCTACTTGGAGTATATTGGTCTCTGCTGGACTCCACACTTCCACTTTGTCTTCCACTTTAAAAGCTATTTTACTCTTAGTCCGCTTGTTGGGTGGTGCGTTCTGACACTCCGAACAAGACTTCAACCACCGGCGTACATCTCCGGTCATTCCTGGCCAGCAATAATGGCCGGAAATTTGCTGCAAGGTCTCTCTGACACCCATATGTCGGTTCTCGCCTATGATGTGTCCACTCTGAAGAATGTGAGGACGGTGGGTCTCTGGAACCACCCACTGCTCGTGCAGGTTATCTCCCCTCCCAGCTCTCCGATAGAGTAGTCGATTCTTCAAAAAGTACTGTCCCCGTTCTGGTAGCTCAGCACTTCTTTGCAGCTTCCTGTAGCAAGGACGCAACGTAGTATCCTTCCTCTGGGCAGTATGCAATTCTCCTATCCCTGAGTTGTCGAATAGTGTCTCTGCCTCTCTTTCCTTCCCTTGAGATCCACTGACTACTGTTCCCTTGTGGGCTGGCTGTTTGGGCATCCCCAAAAAGACATATTTCGTGCCAATGATCATGGGAAATAAGGAGTCAAATAATACCGCAGCTGGAATAATGCCCGTGACGTACCTGGATTTAATCTCCACCTTGGCGATTGGCAGCGTCATGGTAACAGCACTCCTCATTGCCGGCTGTATTTCTATGGTCTCCCCTGTAAGTTGGTCTGGGCTTACCAAGCTGGCATCCACCACCGCTTCCCCATCCAAACCGGTATCGTAGAGACAAACAACCTGCTGGCCATTGACTTCAATCAGTTCGACCACAGGTGGCCTCTCTTGGTCCGGAGTGTCTTCCATCTCCTTGACCGTTTCCTTGCCTTCCTCTTTTGATTCCTCGAGGTTGGTTATGCAATTGGCGTCTTCTGCCTTGCATCTGCAGTCCACAGTATTATGTGTTGTCGACTGGCAGGGTGTGCACCATGTTCCCTTCCTAGGTTTCCGTGTGTCTTTTTTTTCCCTTTCTCCTTCGCCGATCTCAGCCTTGTCTGTGATCACCGTCGTAGGAATCACTTTGCATGCTGCGAAGTAAGAACTTTTAGGTTTCGATCTGCAGTCCTTCGTGTTATGAGATGGCACTTTGCAGAATGAACACCACTTCTCGGACCACCGTCGTTTCGCTGGAGCATTCGAGGTGTTCTGGTTTCCTTCCTTCACCTTCTCTGAACTCTCCTCTGGGTACTTTATATAAGGTTCCACTTTTTCTCCTTCCCAGTTCTTAGGTTTCTTTTTCTCTTGTTTCTCCTGACCTTTGGTTTGAATACTGAGTTCCGCAGCCTCCCCATGTACCTCTATGAATCGTTCCGCCAGCTTATTCACAACATCAATCCGTTCCGCCCCTTGTTCTCCCAAGAAGGTTCTGAGAGGTTTAGACATTTGCTTTCGCATCTGGTCGACCACCATCATCTCTTCGAGACTCTCATAATCCCTCTTGAATTCTGCCAAGTCCATCCATTTCTGGAGATAGGATTTCAGCCTTAGACTGTAGGCGGCGAATAGCTCTCCCGGCTCTCGTCTAGACGATCTAAACTTCTTCCCATACGTTTGTGCTGTGACTTCATAATGTTTCATCAAAGCGGCTTTCAATTCCTCGTACTGATTTTCATGTCCTGGTGGTAGGCGTGTGTAGACCTCGTACCCTGAACCACGTAAAGCCTGGGATAATTTAAGAGCCCATCGGCTTCTATCCAGTCCCATAGCGACTGCCATAGCCTCGAACCGATCCAAAAACTGGTATATCTTCTCTTTACTTTCATCAAAGACCGCCAAGGGAAACTTCATGGCATGGTAACCCTGTCCAATCATGTGGGTTGCCCCAGGTGAAGATGAACTTCCTTCTGCTGCATCTATTTCACCCTTAGTTTGTGTCTTGAGTTCTAACTCTTTCAAGCGGTATTCATGTTCCATTTCTTGTCTCCTGGCAGTCTGTTCCATTTCCAGTTTCTTGGTCTCCTGGTTCAGTTTCTTGGCCTCTTGTTCCATTTCCAGTCGCTTAGTCTCCTGTTCCAGTTTCTTGGCCTCTTGTTCCATTTCCAGTCGCTTGGTCTCCTGTTCCAGTTTCTTGGCCTCTTGTTCCATTTCCATTCGTTTGGTCTCCACCTCTATTCTTCTCACTTCCAACTCGGCCTTTCGATCTTCTCGTTCCGCTTGACGAATCTCTCGCTCTCTTTCCTGGATGTAATCAGTTAGTTCCGAGCCAGCTAAACCAATTTCCTCCCCGTTGGCCCTTAATTCTGCTGTAGTTACTTTAGGAGTTGCCATAGTTAAGAATGTAAGTCCGCAAATAGAGTACAGACACCTCAAGGCAGTAAAGAAGTACTCACTATAACCAGATAATCTATTATAACCTATATCAATTATCTATGTCTATTAAATATTATAAATCTACAACACCACATAGTACATCACAACCACTCTCTCATCCACAAGAGGAGATATAGGATAAAGACTTATGTAGACGTGTGACCGTGTGACTAGGTATGTAATGTGTCTTACCACCTATCCACATTCACCCTGTCTGGAACTTTCTCACTGTAAAGTCACCAGCATTAATGAAATGTTTCTACCATAAATGTAATGGCACCATATATCCAATGGACGTCCTTCCATTAAAAGTCATCAATGTATACTTATTTTTATTCCAATCAGTATGTCCCAACATGCAGGTACTCCGCTATGCCTGTGCCAATATGCAGGTACCCCTCTATGCATATGCCCTGTTATGCCTCCATGTCATATGGGTATTATCTTGTACACGCTGCTCCACCAATTATGTCACTTGTTTACCCGGGAGGAATGTGGAATCAACAAGCACATCTTCAACTTTATTCTCTGTTGGGATTATTGACTGACTTCTGTCTACACTCCTCCCTTCTGTCTTCCCTTCCATATATCTATTTCTTTCACTCTCTCTCTCTCTCTCTCTCTCTCTCTCTCTCTCTCTCTCTCTCTCTCTCTCTCTCTCTCTTTCATAACATACCCTGACAACAGTTCCTTTCAACGATAAATAAAAGATTTATTAATAAAAACTATGTCTGGGGTATGTATTGAAGGTGTATCTGTAGTGGTAGTGTCTGCTAAAGTGACTGCAAGATAGGACATTTAGATGTTAGTCTTCGTAATCTTCTCCGGCATATTCAAAAGGCCAAAACATCAGATATCAAACACAGAATTAGAACGTTCTCACCCGGTATGATCCGTTCAGCTTGAGTCTTGACTTAATCCAATTCTTGAAAAAACAAACAATTGTTCACCACAGTAACACCGTACAGTAATGTGATCACGGTAAGTCCTTTCCGTAGACAGAGTTTTCCGTTTTATGTTGTTATAATCCATCAGTGAAAACACCTCCCACCTGTCCACAGTTATTTAACCGTTCTCTGAATATAGGTACACTGGTCTAGGGTTCTTCCCTGTTTCGTTTAGGTGAGTACTCAATGACAATGTTTTATCCTATTTTCTATGCTTGAATAATGTTCCTTCTCTAAGGTTCACCAAAACCTGTTTTTTTTTTTTGACATTCGTTAAGTCACCCACTTTGCATTTGCTATAGTGACATACTTTCACTGCACCTGTGAAGTGCCTGATTAAATTAAAAGGTCTTTCCTTTATTATCAACACTGCTTTCTCTGTAACAAGAGATGTACTGGTTTATCTTCTTTGATAGGTCAGGCTGTGTAGTAGAACCTGGGTAATAAACATTAAATCAGGTGATTTAAGTCTGCCTCATATCCCTGACTATGTGATTATCTTTCTCCAGCCGTAATGAAACAGCCTCCGAAAGAATACTCTGACATAAACAGCAGAATTCACTAAAGTATAAACTATTCACTAAATAGAAAGCAATAGTAAACCCTACGCACAACCACATATTTCCCTATGCTAATATTACTCTAATATTAGTGTTACCTTATATATCTAGAATTAATGATACTCCAAGCATTGAAATCTATTAGCACTCCATCACTTCTATCCCATTTCCCGGGATGATTTCTTTGCTATTTTTAGGAGACATAAATCCAGTTTGCCGTCCCTTTAGGTAGCACACACTAACACAACAATCCCAGTTGCTACTATTTATATTGGGCCTTCCGTTCTTCGTTAGTGTTTGATGTCCATACATCAACAATCGCCTTTTCCGTTCCCGTAACATCAAAAGTTCAGTGAAATCACGTATACGTCCGGGCGCTCCGTGCTCCGGTCCGCTCCGTCTCTACGCTGTTTCCCTGTATTCTCCGACGCTGGTACCTCAAAGTGTCCAAACCCTTTGATCACCGTCTCCCGCTGCGTTTTTCCCGTGTCGAAGTTTCCCCCAGCGTGATCGTACCGTGTCCCGTCCGGTCAGATCGTCAAGCAATGAACTTTACGAACCCCTGTATCCTATTTTCATATTTGTCGGTCAATGATCTTTTATTCGTCCTCATCTCAGAATGAAGTACACGATTGTTAACCCTTCTCCTTCCTTGTATTTTAATATGTAAATTATCAAGGAATCATTAAACTGCAGTTTTTTCCGTGACATAGGCCCCCTCTTAAGAGAGTTGACCGCGTCGACTCTTCATCACTGTAGTTTTGATTCCTATGATCCTCCATCCTATTCCTCTTCCTCTGAAGTTGGATGTCTAGATAAGAAATCCGCTCCTACATTCTCCTTACCACCAATATCAAACAGCAGTGATGACAGTACCGATGAATTTTATAATGATTTGAATAATGCCTTCAATTAGTGCAAATACTCTTAATTAAATATCATAATAGTTTACTTTAATGCTTACGTTGGAAGTCAACTAGATGATTGCACAGTAGGCACGTATGGACTAGGGAAATGTAAAGAAAGAGGTTGCAGACTTGTATATGGGGCAAAAGAGCATGATAGGACTATTGAAAACACTTGGTATCAGCAACATTCAAGGAGAGTATGGATTAGGAATAGTTCTGATAATAAGATCAGAAACCAAACTGATTACATCCTCATCGACAAAAGATTAAAAGTCCCAAAAACTATATCAAATGCAGACTGCTACAGCGACAGTAGGTTATTATATATAGTTATAAGCAATATACATATAACATTAAAGAAGGTATACACCAAAACATGCAATATTTAATTTACGTACACTGAAGAGTGAAGAGATAAAAGATAAATTCAACGCAGAGATAAAGAATAGATTCGATGCATTGTCTGATCTCAAAATGTTGTTTCAAGACTTCGGTGACCAATGGGAAATATTGAAGAACTCAGTCAGCCAAGCTACAGAAACAGCAAATCGAAAAACGAAGATGATCCGTCGTAAAAGAAATGGATGTCGGCAGACATCTTAAAACTAATGGAAATAAGACAAAATTACAAACATAGCCTTTAAAAATATTAAGAGATTAAAGGAAAAATTAGGAAATTGTGCAATGAAGCAAAAGAAGCGTAGCTGGAGGACAATTGAAGGCAAATTGAAAACCAATACAACACCCGAAATACCAAATTAATGCATCAAATATTTTATGATATCACCACTAGGAAACGAGCACACACATCAACCGGTTGCCTAAAGACCAAAGATGGCAATCTCATAAAAGAAAAGGATCAAATTTTAAGTGCAGTAAGATTATGTGAAAGACCTTTATAACGATACACGAGACGAACGGTATGCAATTCGGAATAATAATTAAGGTCATCAATTGTGAAGATGGAAGATCAGAATTCTCTTAAACATATGAAAAATGGCAAAACCCTGGGTCAAGACAACATCAAAACAGAAATGATTAAAGCCTTAGAAGAATATGGAATAGACCAGGTCTCCAGACTACGGAACGCAATATATGATACTGGATGTATACTTCCCGGATCATGTAAATCTATTAAAATTATGTAAATTATGTAAATTTATTTTAATCCCGAAGAAATCAGAAGCCTTGGAATGTGATCAACATCGAATAATTAGAAAAATAAGCCACATCAAGATGATTTTGCTAAGAATTATCTTGCAATGAGTTAGGAAGAAAATACAACCCAAAATAGGAGAAGAACTAAATGGGTTTGTAGATGGCAAGGGTGCAGTAAATGCTGTGTATTTGCTGAGAACATTAAAGGAGCGTTCAATAGAAATAAACATTTTTTTCTTCATTAACTACACAAAGGCTTTCGACAAAGTAAGAAATATCCAGATGATAAAGATGCTTGCATATCTACAAATTGATGGGAAGGCCTTAAGTCTTTTAAAAAAAATGCATAAATTAGAAACAACAAGCTGCCATAAAGACTGATAATGAAGTAGGTCAGTATCAGCCTATTAAGAGAAGTGTGCGACAGGGATCTGTTATGGCTCCAGATCTTTTTTCCTGTAGAGTGAAAATATTTTCCGAAATGTAGAAGATATGGGAGGAATCCCATAAGGGAGCATTGTCAGCATCCCCAATAAGCCCTTACAGGAGTAAGGAGTTAACACTAGGCTAGTAGAGAGACAGCCAGACAGGGAAGACACCGACTGCTATTAATACCTCGCAGGGAGACACATTTGTGTCAGACCAGAGGGCAAAGAGTACGGATGAGCGAGGGCTTTCCCCAAGCAATTGGGTTGCTGGTAACCGTGATATGCCAGGTTACTCAAACTCACCAGCCAGCGTGCTGGCCAGTCCAGGCACGCAATAGTAGCAACTGCACGGAGGGTAAAAGGGCCCGTGCTGGTCCACGCTATGTGTAGCGGGACAGACTGACTGGAGACGGTAGAGAGGTCGGACGTATCCTTGACCAATACGATAGCTTTCTAGGCCATAGGCAAACTTAGGGCTATATCATTTAGATTGTGTAATGCTAGCATCATCTATCATCACGTTGATATATTCATATTGTGTAACCATGATGAAGCCTAATGCTTGTAGAGCCATTCACATGTCGGCTCTGAATAAATTGCATTCCTTTCGCAAATGTCATGAATTGTTATTTCGTGCAGTGCGAAAGTAGCGGAGTCTTGAAAGCTGCAGCGCACAGGTCGCTGACAGGCTAGACCCCGAATTGGTGTCAGAATGGTCAAAGAACCAACGCCAGCTGCGAATTAAGGTCAGAACACATTGAACGAACGCCAGCAGTACAATTACTGTCAGATTTCAGTGAACGTTTTCTGAACAGCCATAGCAGGCAGTTGTAGTAATATTCGACGAGCAGTTAACGCCAACATGCAAGTGGTATTATAAACCACTAAACGAACGCTAACTATCGATAAATATTACAAAGTTCTGTACCAGAATTAGTTCAATGCACGTTTCGACATTTGTGATGTATGATATATTGCAAAGTAATACAAATAGTATTGTGATACATGCTATAAATTAAATTTTTTTCTTGTGGTGAATTATACGATCGCCTAATTTGTGGAGTGTGAACCACAAGTGATACAAATTAGATCGGTAAAGTGTGAAATTCTACCAATATTATTTAGAAAGTGTGTTAATATATTAAAAGCAATTGAAATGTATAAAATCATCAGTGAACATCACCATCGTAACCACCGTGTACATTTCATTGCGTGTGATACAGCCATCAATGTCACCATTCTACGAAATCATTAAATAGAGTAGCGACGAAATGCAGCCTAGAACGAAGGTACGCCAGAGGCAAACGGCTGAGACAAGACGACATTGACGGCCATACGACTAATCATCTCAATTATCATCTAACAATCATTCAGACGATCATATCATTCATCATTAATACCATCTATCACTATTTATCACATTCTCATTCACCAATCGCATGAAATAGGAAATTATAGTAACATCATTATGAAATATGAAATATTTAATAGAATATGATGAATTGTAAGCTTGTATTTACAACGTAAGCGTGTGTCTAATTTTTGCTGCTCTACCAACCAGAACGCAGCCGTGTGTCAGCAAATCAAACCAGTGTGTAGTGTGAATGACTGCGGTGGAACATCCCAAGTACCGCACTGTCCAACAAATTAGATGAGTATATTTTCCGAAGATTTCGATATGCTCTAACGTAATCATGCATCTTCCTTTCCAGCAAATGATGTACATGTACTAACACATTATTGTATACTATTCTGTGCATATTATTATATTATCATTGTGAATTAATATTACGCCACAAAATGGCGTCACTAAATGAATGTATCCAGGTGGGCATCGCCATGGGCCACACTGGAGATAAGCTAGAAAAATGGGCAGATCAAAAGTATAAAGAAGAAATAGCTCGACAGAGAGAAGAAACAGAAAGGAAAGCTGCTTTACAGAAAGAAGAAACAGAAAGAAAAGATGCTCTTGACAGAGATGAAAGAGCATTAGAAAGGCAACATCAAAAAGAAATGAAAGAGATCGAGGAGGCTACCAAACAAAAGCAGATACAGGTAGATTCAGAAACTAAACTAAAGATGAAGGAAATGGAGGTAGATTCTAACATACAAATAGCCTCTAGCAAACAAAAGAGCCAAGAAGAACAGAACAAATTCGGTAAATACAAAGGCCTCATTAAACCATATACTGTAGGTGATTCAATCAGCGCATGGACTGAAAATATAGAGTTCCAACTAAAAACACAGAAAATACCTTTAGAGGACTGGGCAATGATTTACATGAGGAACCTGAGTGGGGAGCCTTTAAAAGTAATAGAATCCATACCTACTGATCTTAGAAACAATTACCAGTACATACACGATAGGATAATGCAACATTTTCTTTTGGACGCTACTGGTTACCAAATTCAATTCTCACAGATTAAACCAAAAGCAACTGAAACGTTCTTAGACTACATTTCTAACGTGCAGAGCACATTTAAAAAATGGACTAAGGCGGCTAAAGTAGGTAACAGCTATGAAAAACTAGAAGAACTAATAGTAATGGACAAAGTTGTTTCGACAGTACCTACCCCTTTTGCTAAATTCTTACAACAGTCAGATATTGAGTCCATTCAACAACTAGAAAAACGGGGGTCAGCTTATTTTTCCTCTAATCGGGACATATTCAAAACTACATCATATGACACAGAAATTACAGCTTTTGCAAACAGAGTCCCTGATAGATCCTACAAACAAAAAGACTACAATAAGAAGGACAAACCATATCAGAAACCACCTCTATGTATTTATTGCAATCTGTTTCACCCAACATATTCGATGTGTGATAAAAAAACCCACATATCCGGCACACCTAGAACAAGTGTTAAAGAAGCAAGAAAGCAGGAGATCATCGTTTAAACGTGCTGTAAAATGTTATTTTTGTTCTAGTTATGGCCACTATAGCAATAGGTGTCTTGGGAGACAGAAAATGAAGGCAAACAACGCAGCCCTCATCGATACATCATCAGACGATGAGAGTGACATAGATCCTGAACTTGTCAATGTATTGCCAACGAATGAATGTCAAAATGTAGCGTCAGTAACCGATATTTTAAACTTTAAGACGTGCAAAGTATGCCAACAGTTTCATGCGGAGGGGAGATTGAAATGTGGACACGTAATATCATGTTCAAATGAAGAAGCTAATGCAGCATGTGCCTCCAGAGGTAACCTTAAGTTCTACGATGCACAGGTCAATGGTAAACCATGCCAATGCTTAGTTGATAGCGGCTGTACTATACTGGGATTAAGAAGAGAACTTGCTAGAACAGAAGATTATACGGGTGAATTTGTCAAACGCCGTACTTTCTCGGGTACCATCGAGAAATATCCACTGGCAAAAGCGCATATCAATACCCCGTTCCTTACCGGCACATTTACGTGCGCTATCCTCCAAAATCCATGTACGGACCTTATTTTGGGATGTCTTGATGCATTGAAAGAATGTACAGACGACAACATAAAAGCCTGGAATGAAACACACAGGGTCAACGCTGTAACTAAGTCAGATACAGAAATAAGTTATACTGACTTACAAAATAAAACTCTACAGCTACTAACACCAAGTGGTGCAGATACCAACACTACTCGCCAAAAGTTGAGCGAGGCACAAAGCACCGACCAAACACTCACACCATATTCTAACTTGTTGTGTGAGCGAAAGAAAGTTTCTAAAAATTCTTCCTGGTACTTTAAAAAGGTTAATGGAATTCTCATGCGTTATTACTCAAATAATAACCATGAAATTTAGCAGACGGTGTTACCTGTAACATACCGGGAAAAGGTGCTGAAAATCGCACATTCACCACCGTTTGCTGAACATTTGGGCTATCATAAAACGCGAGCCAGAATTCTATCACAATTTTACTGGCCGAAATTTTGTTCGGACATAAAATCTTTCTGTCGCTCTTGTAATGTGTGTCAACATCGGGTACGAAAGAAAGAACATGTAAAGGCCGAAGTGCAAAAATCAGTGATAGCATCTAGACCACTTGAAAGTATAGCGGTCGATATTACTGGACCTCTAATGCAGGTGTCGAGTAATGGAAACCATAACTATCCAAACGAGGGTACTAAAACGATTCACCTTAAACCGAACCAAAAGGCTGTGATTCAACTAACCGATAAACATAACATGGTACTAACATGTTGCCAAGGGCCTCCCAACGATAAACTCAAAATATCAGATGCGGATAATGAAATATCGATAAAAGAACCCTTAGAGATATTTCATATCAACATCCTGAAACCAAACGTTTCACAAAAAGAACATCAGACAGACCAACAGAATGCACCAACACCAAGCAATGAGACGACAGACATACACAACTCAACTTCACTAGGTAAGGCGACACACAACAGCGACAACGCAAACACACGTAGCCAGATAACAGCACACACAAGTAGTAGCACAACAGTATTGGACGACATGGAGCTACCAGTTCCGACAGTAAACACAACTGCGACAAATATCTCGACATATAGAAATAACAGATGCAATCAGACGAAAGACGGGACAAAACACTTAACGAAACGTCGACAGGTCTTCAACAGCCTGAGATGGTGTGGACTCATAGCTAAGCCGTCCAAAATTGGAGTTGGGCATGGAACAAATTGACTTCCTGAGTCATACCATCTGCAGGGGCCAATTGAAAACTGATGACAGTATCGTCACTAAATTTCTGAATGTAACAATGCCAACGACCAAGAAACAGGTCCCAAACTATTATAGTAAATTCATCACTGGTTTTTCTAACATCTTAAAAGCTTCGGCTAAGTTATGTGTAAAGGATGCACGATTAATTAGTGCGGTATCGAAATTGAAACATTTTTTCATTGTTCCATCTACCTTTCGTATGCCTAACCCGAAACTCACTTATTTCTTACGCACAGACATGAGTGCCATATCCAGATCTGGAATCATAGGTCAGTTCAACGACGGGACGTTCCACCCCGTAGCTCGCAACATCACTTGTGCTGAAGGAAGATACTCAGCATCAGAAATGAAAGGCCTGAGTTTGATCTATTGTGTGAGAAAGTTTCATCGCTTCTTGGCAGGAGCACAGTTTGTAATCCAAGCCGATAACTCTCCATTGTCTGTGATGCAATCTGGACACCCTACCAATAATCTCAATTAACAGGTGGGATTTAATTCTCCAAAATTATACGTTTACCATCCAACATTTAAAAGGGAGATTAAATACGATTGCAAACATTTTAAGTCGTCCTTCATGTGTGGTGAATAAGACATATCGTAAGTGCGTTATTATCGCCTGATACTTGACTTGTGTGAATAGAACAGTGCTATAGAAGTGTAATGAACATACGCAAAACTAACATGCGATGAGACACACGTAATTTAGATTATGGCAACTAATGCCAATAGGACAGCGAGCCCAGCTTAGACCTGATCTAGAGAAGTTGTGGACCAACGCTAACTGCGAATTGATGGCAGAAGTTATGAACCAACATCATAGTAAGACCCGAATCTAGAAAGAATGTCAACTAACGCCATAATATAGTAAGGCTAGACCTCGAATTGAATGTATTGAATCAGCGATTAGACCCCGAATGACAGTACAGGGTTAGCTATGGACCTACATGATGTGGTAGGCAACTATATTAATACACTATCCGTCAAGAAGAGCATTAAAGACTTTGGTGTAATGAACTATATTAGAATAGTCTACAAAGAGATTTGCTCCAGCTTCACAACGCAGAGGAGGACGTCAACGTTGTGTAATTAGATATTGAAATGTAACTGTGATATATGTACAATATTAATTTATTTACAGTATCTATAACTTCATTTTTCTATTATTTATTCTATTGCAAATTATGTAAACGCATATATAACTTTATTTTCTCATTTGCTTAGTTAGAAATCACCATCATTTAATTAATAACCCATTTATTAAAACATCCATTTTAGAAATACAATTATTAGATCCTATATTAGTTATTTTACTTATAATCATAATCATTTATACATCCATTTAGCTAATATATCATTTTAAAATTAATATGCCAATCATTTAGGAATTAATATCATCTTTTTCACAAGTAACATTTAAGGTAATTAACCCATTTCGCTTAAATGAAAGTAGTAGTAAATTATTTCCCTTGAAGGTAATTTAGGTCCGCACACCAAAGTATGGAAGTTACTATGTCAGGATCGGTAACGAACCATCCTTAGAACAATGTATATTTTGTACAGACATGACGCGTGCAAACAAACCGCACAGTCATTTGGCGTGATTACTGTGATAATTCAGCCAATCATTTAATGTATATATATTGTTTATGTATGTAATATTATGAACCATATTTTAATGACGAGAGAATTATTGAGTGAAAGAAAAGTATGAAAGGGAATGAAAGATGAATGAAAGAAGAGAAAATGCGATGGGAGAATGCGGAAACTTAGTAAACATTGAAAGAAAGAGAGCGAGAGGGAAAGACAGCGGAAATAATTTTTTTTCCACCGCTGGAAAGGTCTTATTTGACTTGTCTGTGTCATGTGTGTTTCCAATGTGTTGTCAAAGGTTTTATATGTGTTACAGCAACACTTTAGAAGAGTATAGAGAGAACGTACTTTGAGCTTCAGAAAACGGAGTTGTGGTCACAAATAAAAATAACGGACGTTTGTAACCACAATAAACCGATTTGCGGCGCTCGAAGAAACACACTCATTTAGTACACTAACGCATACACATGTTAGACAGTTAAGTACACTGTAGTTTATTAGAAAACACGCAAACAAACAGGAAAACGAACACATAAAAGTTGCACACACCAATTAATTCAAAGAACAATAACTCTAAATACAGGGGACACAATAAATAATCAGAAACCTAAAGGTAACAGTGAACATAGCTTTTTCACA
Source organism: Cepaea hortensis (assembly GCA_963921405.1). NCBI lineage: Eukaryota > Metazoa > Mollusca > Gastropoda > Stylommatophora > Helicidae > Cepaea > Cepaea hortensis. Next base: position 463,671,924 of record OY992876.1, on the reverse strand, counting down.
TGCGGAAGCGAGAAGGTGAACAGTAGAGCTATGTGTATAGAGTTGGAGGGGATATTGATGGGAACATGAACACTTGGTGCTCATGTGTTGTACTCATAACAGAGTCAACTAGTGTGTGGGTTGTCATTTTCGGGCAATAGGAGGAACAGGTCGAGACGTAAGTCAATGGGTGGAAGTCAAGAGACATAGGGTCTAACGACAGAAGCCAGGACGTAAGTCATAAGACAACGGTTTCCGGTTCACTACCAATCCTTGACATATCTAGAGATCCAACTATACTGAAACATGGGCTACTAAATCAGCCAAGTGAAAAGATAGAACACTGTGAATGAAGGTAGAAGATAATGTTCTATCCCCAAACTAGAAAGTTCTATACTTATTGGAGAGCTGACAAAATTGGGGACAACCAATTTTTCTTTTGTGACCAAGAAGTGTTACAAAGATGAGAAAGGGAAGTAACACTTCGCGAAGAGGAGGGGGACCCTGTCAGCATCCCCAATAAGCCCTTACAGGAGTAAGGAGTTAACACTAGGCTAGTAGAGAGACAGCCAGACAGGGAAGACACCGACTGCTATTAATACCTCGCAGGGAGACACATTTGTGTCAGACCAGAGGGCAAAGAGTACGGATGAGCGAGGGCTTTCCCCAAGCAATTGGGTTGCTGGTAACCGTGATATGCCAGGTTACTCAAACTCACCAGCCAGCGTGCTGGCCAGTCCAGGCACGCAATAGTAGCAACTGCACGGAGGGTAAAAGGGCCCGTGCTGGTCCACGCTATGTGTAGCGGGACAGACTGACTGGAGACGGTAGAGAGGTCGGATGTATCCTTGACCAATACGATAGCTTTCTAGGCCATAGGCAAACTTAGGGCTATATCATTTAGATTGTGTAATGCTAGCATCATCTATCATCACGTTGATATATTCATATTGTGTAACCATGATGAAGCCTAATGCTTGTAGAGCCATTCACATGTCGGCTCTGAATAAATTGCATTCCTTTCGCAAATGTCATGAATTGTTATTTCGTGCAGTGCGAAAGTAGCGGAGTCTTGAAAGCTGCAGCGCACAGGTCGCTGACAGGCTAAACATTAATAACATTAGATATGCGGATAATACAGTATTGATTGTAGATAGCTAACAGGATCTGCAACATTTAGTAGATGCGGTTATTGTACACAGTGAACAAATATGGTTAGAATTAAATTAGTTTTAGTTTTTTAGTTTTAGTTTTAGTCGTTGGATCAACATCACGGCACACGGTTTAACCCATAAGTGCTCCGTTTACCTCCTAACTCAAACCTGAGTCTGGAGAAACTCAGCTCAATGCATCGGCGAGGATCCTGAAATACTTTGGGTAGATTTTTAACTCGAAATTTTGCCCGGGCAGCGCAGTTAGGCTACTCTTTTTCGATTTCCAACTGCCAAGGGATTTTTTACGTGCGCAACAATACACACGGGCGTCCGATCTCACTACCCAGAGACCAGGGTAAATTTTATTACTGGAAGTCCAGGTGGATTTTTTAAATAAATCCCGGTCCTCACCGGGGCCTGAGCCCGGGACCTCCAGCACTCGAGGCGGACACCATACCTCGAGACCACTCAGCTCCCCTCCCCCCCCCCCTCCCCTACAAATTAGAATTAAATTTTAAGAAGATAGAGATCATAGTCGTCTGTGAGAAGAAGAAATACCACAATGTAATATACGGGTACGTGGGGATATTCTTAAACATGTGAATCGGTACAATTATCTCGGAACAGTCATAACATCTGATGGGAGATGAACACAAGCAAGCAAGCAATATGAAAAATATACTGAGCAATAAAACGATGTCAATGGCAACGAGAAAGGGAGTGTTTAGGTGCTACATAGAACCCGTACATTTCGATGTGAAGCGAACGAACGAACGAACGAACAATCTTTATTTTCATAGGGTTAAGAATTGAGCAAGCAGGCCCGTCTGACATTCTGCCCTTCTACTATAATTCCTCTCATACATTATTTCATTCCTCCGAAGTCGGAGAGTGTCTGCCTGTACGGCGAGGAACCACCAGTCTGCACACCAATAAGCCAGACATAGGATAACGGATACTCACGCAAACCTCAGGTCCTGTATGACATCACACTGATGTTGGACAACAGGATGTCTTCATCCGACATACAGGACTTCGCGTTGGAGCTCAAGCCAACGAACACAAGCAATCAAGCATACATTATTTCATAATAAGCGTGGACAATGAGCAGACAATCTTACAAAAAAGCATCTAATTGTGGTGGAAATGTGGCTTCTGAGGAAATTTCTAAGAATACCATGGACAAACAGAAACACCAATGACCAAGTCCTACAAGAAGCAAATGAGAACCATAAACTGTTTAGAGAAATTAGACGTAGACAGTCAAGATTTTTGGGCGCGCTATGAGAAGAAACAAACTATAGAACTTGGTGACCACTGGCAAGAGCGAAGGGAAGAGGAAAAATAGGAAGGCAGAGAAGTAAATACCTGGATGACTTGACAACGTAGCAGGATCGAAACAAGAACACAGAGCTCATCCACGACTCAGGTGATCGTGTGAGATGGCGAAACATGACCGTACACGCTTATCGGCATGACACATGATAATGATGATGAACGATTTCGCACCCTTGCTTCAGGGGTCAGCATGGCCGAATGGATAAGAGTTCTTAACTTGGTGACGTAAATTACAAGTATCTCTAAAGTCGGAGTGCGTTCGCCTGATGGCGAGGGACACTGGTAATATGGAAAGTTAATCCAAATTAAAATATCAGCCCAGCGCTACTAGAAGCAGAAGTACGTTTATGGATTACGCTTGAGTTCATAGCGAGCGAACATTTAAAAAAACTAAACATTTTTTAACGAATCATTGTTTCAGTACAGGAGAACAGAAATTGCATAGCAGACTTATGGGCAACATTACACGGACTATAGCAGAAATTCGAAGGGCTGTAATACAATGGATTCCTTCACATTGCACATACCTAGAAATGAAGAAGCCGACATATTAGTAAAAGAAGGTAGAAGACTACCTCAACCTAATAAAGACATAACCTGTTCTGAGGCTAAGAGAATAATAAGAAGCAATTATAGAACCATGTGAAAATCAGAGCATCCAGCACACCAGAAAGTGATACATATGACCAACACCGCTGAAAATAACAAGTAACAATCTCCAGACTCTGTACAAGTCAGGGCAGGCTGACATACCACATGTTGAAAAACTAAAGATAGGAGATACGGATGAATGTAACTGTGGAACTGGTAACATGACAGATAAACAAATGTTGCACGAGTGTCCTACATAAGCAGAACAGAGACAACTGTTGGCCTACATAGCTCCATTTGAGGACATACGATCTTTTGCTAGTTACTCTAGCTTCACATTTCGTACTTAAATTGAGAATCAGTTATCCTTAGGCATAAGAGGCAGGACTGGTTTGCGGCCAACAGCGAGACTCTGCAGCCCTTGATTGATAAGAAGAAGAAAGCTCTCTTAAGAAACAAGGAAAGACCAACGCGTAACACTCTGAGTGAGCTAAGGCAAGCTAGGAAGGATGTGCAAAAGGCTGCCAGGCAGTGTGCAAATGATTATTGGATCAAGTTATGTGAGTCCATTCAAATCGCAAGTGATAAGGGAGACATAAGAAGCATGTATGAAGGAATAAAGAAAGCCTGTGGTCCAGTGATCAAAAGAAGTGCACCATTGAAAACCTTGACTGGAGAAGTCATCACTGATAAGAAACAGCAGATGGACAGATGGGTAGAGCACTATTTGGAGCTTTACTCAAGTGAGACCAAACTAGCGGATAATGCCCTCAACGCCATAGAGGCTCTACCAACTCTTGACCACCTGGACACACTTCCCACCATAACAGAAGTTAAGTGTGCTATAAATGAACTTGCATCTGGCAAGGCTCCAGGTAAGGATGGGATTCCAATAGAGGTTATCAGGAGTGGGCAAGACACACTCACTATACAGATCCACCAGCTAATAGAGCTATGCTGGCGTGAAGGACAAGTCCCACAGGATTTCAAAGATTCAAGCATCATAACACTGTACAAGAACAAGGGCGATCGGAGCGACTGCAACAACTATAGGGGTATCTCACTTCTGTGTATTGTTGGAAAAGTATTTGCCAGAATTGTTCTGCGCAGACTTCAAGTCCTAGGAGATCAAGTCTACCCCGAATCACAGTGTGGCTTTCGACAGAACCGGTCTACCACTGATATGATATTCTCATTGCGACAAATGCAAGAAAAATGCCGTGAACAGAATCAACCACTGTTTATTGCCTTCATCGACCTCACAAAGGCATTTGATTTGGTCAGTCGTGAGGGTCTGTTCAAGGCACTAAAGAAGATTGGCTGCCCACCAACTCTTCTGTCCATTGTGGAATCGTTCCACACAGGCATGAAGGGTATAATCAAGTTTGATGGTGCAACTTCTGAAGAATTTGAAATCAAGAGTGGAGTTAAGCAAGGTTGTGTACTAGCTCCCACCCTCTTTGGAATATACTTTTCACTTCTACTGAAATATGCATTTCGTGATCAGGATGGTGGTATATACATTCACTCACGCTCAGATGGCGGCCTCTACAATGCTCAGAGATTGAAGGCTAAGACCAAAATTAGGAGGGTACTGATCAGAGAGTTGCTTTTTGCAGATGATGCTGCAGTTACGACCCACTCTGAGGAAGAATTGCAATGTCTACTATCTGCATTCTCCAATGCTTGTTCTGAATTTGGTTTAACAATTAGCAAAAAGAAGACACAGATTATGTCACAAGGTGCACATGGGGTACCATCAATCTTTATTGACGACGCCGAACTAGAGATAGTAGACCATTTTACATATCTAGGATCGGTGGTAAATAGCAAATTATCCCTAGATCAGGAAATCAACATCCGGATTGGTAAGGCAGCAACAACAATGAACAGGTTAAGAAAAAGAGTCTGGGAGAACAGGAAGCTTACTGCCAAAACAAAAGTCCTTGTCTATCAAGCCTGTGTCCTTAGTACTCTTCTCTATGGCAGTGAAACCTGGACAACTTACTCACACCAAGAGAACAATTTAAACAGCTTTCATATGCGGTGTCTGCGAAGAATTCTTGGTATTAAGTGGCAAGACAAAATCACAAATACTGAAGTATTGGAAAGATCAGGTTGTGTGACAGTTTATTCCATGCTCAGTCTTCGTAGACTTAGATGGATAGGACATCTTAGGCGGATGGATGATGGTAGAATACCAAAGGATATCTTTTTTGGTGAATTACAGATGGGTAAGAGATCTCAGGGTCGGCCTCTACTACAATACAAAGATGTGTGTAAGCGGGACATGATTGATACAGGCATTGATAATGCACATTGGGAGCAAGTCGCCGCTGAACGTGTTGCATGGAGGGCAAATATCAGAAATGGAATAAAGTCAAAGGAGAAAATTATTGCAGAAAAGTCACACACCAAGCGTTTGAGACGTAAGATGGGGCATGATGGTGGAAATGACCACGTGTTCACATGCACCCACTGTGAACGGACATTTACAGCGCAAATTGGCCTTATCAGTCACACTCGCTACCGCCATAGTTAAAAGTTATTATGCCTTTTTAAAGCACAAACTATCGTCTGTCAAGACGGCAAGGTGCCAATATCCTTAGGCATGGATAGTTCCCATCCTCGAGAGTAAAATCACCATCATTGTTTTTCCCCCAAACATTCATGTTTTCCCGGCATCCTCTTCAGCTTGTGTCGCTCTTTACCATTGCTTCCTGCAGATTATGTGCCCAAGGCAGCTTTTTTCCAGACTATGCAGGCCTTTTCCCCCAGGGCATTCTCCGCCCAATGAGATTTATGTGGCAGCCTCGTTGATGCGCAACAGCCTATGAAAATTAGCAACTTGTTTATGCACTTCGAACGCATCGTAAACACAATCTATGACGATCAAAATAAAAGCACAATTTACGGAATTTACAATAAACAAATATAATTTTCTTTTGGCCGTGTCTGTATGTTGTTCTTAACAAACGTTGTTATAACTTAGGAGTTGGAGCCGTGTGGCGTGTTTTAATTGATTCATCGCCAAACAACATGTAAGTTTCAATATGATATGGTGCACAATAATATGAGAGGAAGATACCACGAAACAAAAGATACCTCTTTTTTTCGCATAACCTTTACATGACATTGCAGTCAACACCAGCATTTTCAGGTGCTGTTGATGTGTTTTTACGTTCAGTGGTTTACCATTGCTTTGTGAACGACCGGTTCACATATCTCCGTAAGTAACCAGCGCGACGCGACCATCCATCATGTGACATGCCGGTAAGCGTGATAGGTCATGTTTTGCCATCTCACTCGATCACCAGAGTCGTGGATCAGCTCAGTGTTTCTGTCTCGACCATGCCACGAGGCCAAGCCATCCAGGTATTTGCTTCTAGGTCTTCCCCTTGGCTCGACGCGATACGTTGCCGAATATCGCGTAGCTGTGTTCCATACGTGGGTAAACGGGATTACGAACAACGTCCTTAACTCCTTCGCCAGGGAGAACGGCACGATAACTCTAGTATGGCGACATATCGTACTTGTGTCCTTATAGCAGGTCACATTTTGGCGATATATTATCCTTCGGCGCTGAATCGGTTAACCTATTTATTATTACTGTGGACGCCGCGGTAACTCATTGGCTAGACACTCGCCTGTCGCCCCGGTGGGCAAGGGTTCGATCCACATTGGGGTGGATTACATTTTTCTTTAATTGATCTGGGATCCCAGGTTGGACCAAGCCTATCATGCGTACCCGGAAATGTTCAGGAAGTGGCAGTCCCCGGCGCCATATTGTCCACGTCACAGACTGAGGGACATTTGGTCTGTACAAATATGGGGACAGCACTCGTAAACCCCATACACCTCAATACGTGGACCTGAGGAGTAAGAACTGGTTCGGCCGGACACGAGAGGCACATCGTCATAATGGGGGGGGGGGGCCTCGTTGATCAACACAGAACTGGCATGGTCAGATACGAGTGGTACATCGGGAGATTGAAGGAATCTTGTCAGGCAACACAGAACTGGCACTAATAGCCGCCGGACGTTGATGCATATGTTGGGGAAGTATGTGAGAACCTAAGGACTTGTCCGGAATGCAAGGATGATACCCCACAGATAACTAACATGGACCTGATTACTTTACTCGCTCATTTCTCAACTCATCTCGTTGGTACATGCTCTGACAGTAAGTCTGAGGTTTGTCAAATAGATTTTGCCTCAGAATGCGCGTTATTAAGACAACTAGCAAAGCCTCATTATTATAACAAACTCCCTCATCAGAGCGCTAATCAATCAAATGTTCAGGAAAATCTCATTATTATAATAGATTCCCCCTGAGAGAGCTAATGATTCAAACATCCAGTGTAGTCTCATTATTATAATAGATTCACGCTCAAATCGCTAATAAGTCAAACATCTAGTAACATCATGTGCCATGCCGATAGGCTTTGTGGTCATGTTTCTCCATCTCACACGATCACCAGAATGGTGGATTAGCTCTGTGTTCTTGTCTCGACCATGCCATGTGGCCAAGCCATCCAAATATTTACCTCTCTGCTTTCCCATATGTTCTTTTCCTCTCAATCTTGCCAGTTGTCTTCAAGTTCTCTAATTTATTTCTTCTCATAACGTAACCAAAAAGCTCGACTGTCTACGTCTAATTTCCATAATCTGATTACGGTTTTCACGTATTTCTTGAAGGACTTGCTCATTGGTTTTTCTCTGCCCATGGTATTATTTCTATTTGCCACAGAAACCACAATTACACTAACAATAGATGTCTTTTCAGCTTGTCTGCTCATTGTCCACGCTTCACATCCATACAAAAGTACAGGTTCTATGTAGCACTTCAACACTCTTTTTCTCCTTGCAATTGACATATTTCTTTTGCTCAATGTTATCCATCTTGCAAAAGGCTTACTTTCGCCATAGCGATTCCTATTCTAATTTCTTCAAGGCAGCTCACATCAGAGGCTACGACTGTGTTCGTCTGAGCCGTGATGGCACATGCTAAACACTCTTGACATCCTTAACAACAATATTGATAGGTTACACGACAATGGAATGGTTACTGTAATTTCTCTCACACGTTTAATATTTTCAATTAAAGTCCCCTAGTATAACAGATTCACCCACGAAGTGCTCATAATTCAAACATCTACCATTGTCTCATTATTATAACAGATTCACTTTCACAGTGCTTATAATTCAAACATCTACCACTGTATCATTGTTATAATAGATTCACTTTCACGGTTCTCATAATTTAAACATCTACCACTGTCTCATTATTATAACAGATTCACTTTCACAGTGCTCATAATTCAAACATCTACCACTGTATCATTGTTATAATAGATTCACTTTCACGGTGCTCATAATTCAAACATCTACCACTGTCTCATTATTATAACAGATTCACTTTCACACTGCTCATAATTCAAACATCTACCACTGTATCATTGTTATGATAGATTCACTTTCACGGTGCTCATAATTCAAACATCCACCACTGTCTCATTATTATAACAGATTCACTTTCACAGTGCTCATAATTCAAACATCTAACAGTCTCATTATTATAATAGATTCACATTCACAGTGTTCATAATTGAACATCCAGCACAGTTCCATTATTACCAAAGACAACTAGTTATAAGTATTCATGATTCAAACATCCAGCAGTTTTATTATTATAATAGATGCGCTCTTAAAGTTTCCCTCAGGAAAAATAATGATTCAAATATGACAAAGTTTCGTTATTAAAATAGATTCCCTCTCAACGTGCCTATGATACAAACACTCAGCAAAGTATCACTATTATAATATATACCCTCTCGAAGTGATAATCATTTACACATGAAGTAAAGTCTCACTATTATAATATATTCCCTCACAAAGTGCTAATGATTCACATATCCACTAAAGTCTCACTATTATAATACATTCTCTCACAGATTTCTAATCATTCACACATTAAGTAAAGTCTCACTATTATAATAAATACCCTCTCAAAGTGCTAATAATTTACAAATCCAACAAAGTCTCACTATTGTATTACAAAGTTCTAATGATTCAAACACTCAGCAATGTCTCATTACTGTTTTCCTGGTATAAAATCAATACCGAGCAGCGGAAATCCAGAAGATACTTGTCTGAAATGTAATGCTCTACTTGATAACAGAAAAGAACAATTTACTTACCGTTTGTAAGATACCGTGATGATTTCTAGAAGACAATATGTAGTAATCGCTGGGGAAATAGCTGTATAACTGGACATCTCAGTGAGAGGTGAGCAGGGACATCAGAAATCAATGGAACTTTGCTGGCTGTGAACTATTCTCGACATTTCGTCGTAATTCGCCAAATATGTGCGGTCCTTTTTTATTAAGTGGTGGTACATTTTAAAGTGCGATTGTCAGGGACACATTGAAACTAAACTATCACAAGACGGTGTTGCTTTCACTCTACTGTACAAGGTGAACTATTTGCATTAAGTGTTTTCTTCTAGTCTACGATATAAGAATAAACTAGTGTGAGTCGTGGCTACCTGTCTACAAATACAAGAGTATTGGAGTCTACGAGTTCAGGAATGAACTATTGGCATTAAGTGTTGAATGAACTATTGTCAGGGGGTCTACGAGTACAGGAATGAACTATTGGCATTAAGTGTTGGATGAACTATTGTCAGGGAGTCTACGAGTACAGGAATGAACTATTGGCATTAAGTGTTGGATGAACTATTGTCAGGGAGCCTACGAGTACAGGAATGAACTATTGGCATTAAGTGTTGGATGAACTATTGTCAGGGGGTCTACGAGTACAGGAATGAACTATTGGCATTAAGTGTTTTCTTCTAGTCTACGATATAAGAATAAACTATTGTCAGAGATTATACAAGTACAAGAGTGAACTATTGGCAATGAGTGTTTTCTTCTTTTTTTTCCGCATATCCTTTACAGGACATCGCTGTCAACACCAGCACTTTACCGCTGTCGTTGATTTCTTGGCAAGATTACGTTCAGTAGTTTGCCATTGCTTTCTGAGCGGCCGACTCATTTATCCCTAATTTACCAACGCGGCGAGAACCGCTTCCGGTTCTCGCGCACTGCGTTACCTTACATGAATAAACGGGATTACGGAGAAAGTCGTTTAACACCTCGGCCAGGGAGACCGGCGTGTTTTCTTCTAGTCTACGATATAAGAATAGATTATTGTCAACGCTTTAAGACGGCTTGAATAGGCAAGTGTGTGTCTCTGTGTGTGTGTGTGTGTGTGTGTGTGTGTGTGTGTGTGTGTGTTGGTGGGTGCGAGATGTGTGGGTGGGTTGCGGGAGACTGTGTGGGTGGGGGTTGTGTGGTAGGTGCGGGATATGTGGGTTGCCTGGGAGTTGATGTGTTTGTGCGTGGGTACGCATGTGTGAGTGTGTGTGTGTGTGTGTGTGTGTGTGTGCAAGAAGGGAGAGAGAGTTGAGCGCATGCATGTCATGTAACATGCTATTCCATATTTTTTGCGTATTATCATCTTTCATATTACCATTTTGAATGTCACTTGATAAAATCATGTATAATACGAACACATGCACATTACTGTAGAGTGAGTGAGAGAGTTAATGAGTGTTAGTGAGAGAGAGTGAGTGGGTGAGAGAGAGAGAGAGAGAAAGAGAGAGAGAGAGAGAGAGAGAGGGAGAGAGAGCGTGTGTATGTGTGAAAGAGAGAGAGAGAGAGAGAGAGAGAGAGAGAGAGAGAGAGAGAGAGAGAAGAATTGCATCACTAATTTTTACGTTTCACAATGTATATGTACAATGTTTCTCCAATGTTTCTCCATTTTTTACAATTTTTGCGAGAATACTCACGACAATCATCAGTGTGTGTGTGTGTGTGTGTGTGTGTGTGTGTGTGTGTGTGTGTGTGTCTGTGTGTGTGTGTGAAGTGTGGGAGTTTGTTCATACTAGTTTCAGTGATTATGTGTGGCATGATAATAGTGGATCATGTGTCTAGATGTGAGGATGTGTGTATGGGTGTGTGTATGGGGTATGTGTGTTTTGGGGATATGTGTTTTGGGGATATGTGTGCGGAGGTGTTGTGAGTGGGGGATGTGTGGGTAGGTGAGGGGTGTGTGTGTGGGTGGGGGATATTTGTGTGGATGGTTGCAAGTGTGTGGGTGTAGGTAGGGGCGGAGGGGGGGGGGTGTTGTGTTGGTGAAGAATGTGTGTGTGGGTGGGTGAGGGATGTGTAGGGGTATGGGGGATGTGTGTGCGTTGAGGGATGGGTGTGTGATGGGTTTGGAGGGATGGGTGTGGGGATGTGAGTGTTGGTGGGGGATATCTTTGTGTGAATGGAGGTGTGTGTGTGGGTGGGTGGAGGACGTATGTGTGGGTGGGAAGGGTGTTTGTAGGTGGGGTGTGTGTGTTGGTTAGAGATGTGTGGGGAGATGTGTGTGTGTGGGTGGGTGAGGGGTGTGGATGTGAATGGGGGATGTGTATAGGAGATGTGTATATGGGTGGGATGTTGTGTGGGACGGGAGATGTGTGTGGGTGAGGGGTGTGTGATTGGGTGGTGGAGGTGTGATTGGGTGTGGGATGTGCGGGTAGGTAAAGGATGTATGCGAGCGTGGGGGATGTGTGTTTGGCTGGCTGGTTGTGGTGCGTGAGTGTGAGTGGATAGATTGGATGTGTGTGTGTGTGTGTGTGTGTGTGTGTGTGTGTGTGTGTGTGTGTGTGTGTGTGTGTGTGTATTGATGAGTGGAGGATGTGTGGATGTGAATGGTTGACGGATGAGTACGTAAGTGGATGGACGTGTGTGGGTGTCGGATAAATAGTTGATGGCTCAACTCCAAATAGATCTAGGATCCAGAGTTCCTCTTTCTCAATGTGATCCTGCCCGTTAAAATTAATTTAGCTGTTACTGGCTCAATGATTTGAGACCATTAAATAGAGCTTTGGAGAACCAAGGAATACCTCAAGGAAAAAATGAAATTTTTACTGAGTATCCCAAATGTCCTTATGGGTGGTTCCTTGCCTCTCCTCTACCAACTAAATAATTAATCTAGGGTAATTGCTTACAACAATTTTAGTATGACAAGAGAACTCTCAAAAGAGACAATAACCTGTAATTTTTTTTCATTTTATTATATATAAATGGAACTATTGATTATACATGTAGTAACATACAACCAACAATACAGTACAATTACAACATTATGGGTCTATTAGTCTCTTAACTAAATATCTATCCCCTGGCTGTGCCACGTTATCATACATGGTCCTCAGAGTTGCATCCGTTCTTAAGTATTGGGCCTCTTCTGCTGGCCTAATCTGTGGAAAGAACTGGGTAACCCCTGGTTGGTTTACCGTCCAGTTATTGGATCTCGGTAACAGTCAGTGTAGAATATTCTAGAGTTCTTTATTGTTTTCCCCGGTGATTTATTATAAATTTGGCTCACTGGTGTTCTTCACCTATACCTGGATATAAGGATATGTGATACCTGTCCTGGAAAGGTGGTGAAAATTGGCAGGAAGTTGCTGTGGAATAGCATTTGGCTTCACTATCTCAGCTGCCTCACTCAGTTAAGTGGCTACTGTATTCAGTCAAGATGCTACAACTACTTTCACAAAGTGCTGCATTCACAAAGTCAGGTCTGGATAATGACCACTACCTGCAATTTTAGCATCACATAATTCTAATTATATCATAAATGTGAACATCAGAACTGAAATGTTCTATATTTTTCTCAAGAACATCACAAAGAAAATACCTAAAAGAATTTTGATCCTAGGAAAATAAACAGTGGAAGGTAAAGAGTCTTGGTGCTCTCAAATAGTTATCCACAACATAATGGGTTGCTCTCCATTCCATCTTCCATTATATGGTGTTCAAGTTTTAGACTAGCAGATGTGCAGTTTCATTTTCACCTATGCCTGTCCTCAGATCTACCGGATAAGTCATACCTTGATTGATTTGGAACTTACAACTATGTCTCCTATCCCATTCTGTTCCTAGTTAATTCTCTTGTTCATCTTTTTCTATTTAAGAAAAAGGGTCTCATACATTAAGGGCTTTTAAACATCAGTTCCCATTTCAATGAGTATTTGCTTATAAACAATATAAGCACATTATGGTATTATTCTTGTATAGCATTCAGGTGTATTCTTCTTCATTAAATGCTTCAAGTGAGAAGATTTCTTCCATTCTCATGGATGTAATATTTATTATCATCATCGACATTATCTCATTGTAATTACAATCATTATCATTATTATCATAATTATTACATTGTCATTACAATCATCATCATTATTATCATGCTTATGACATTAGAAATCATTACATTATTCTTACATTATCATCATAATCATTGTTACATCATTTTCATTACAGTGCAGTCATCATCATCATCTTTGTAGTACATTATTATCATTACACTAGACCATATGTGTTAACATGAACTACAAAGTGGGATTTTGCTTAAATATCAAACACAGATGCTGGTGCTATGCGTAATGTATGATATGGTTTGTGTCATGCTTAGCGCACAAACTAGATGATAGGAACATGAATGACATTTTATACAAAGTGGTGTTATGCGCCGGAGTGTACTAAATTATTATTTAGTTTATGGGTTACGCCGAACTAGTTTCTGGTGATAGTCATGGCATTCCACATCAAAGTTGCTGGATATCCTGAGATTGACTGTTGGCCTATACTCCCTCTCTCTCAGCCTGTAACTTGACTCACTCACTCAATCTCCTCATGCATCAGTCAACATATCCATCTTTGCATGTGGGTTCAATTCACTCTCTCATACATCATTCATATGTATGGATGATCATTTCACTCAGTCTATAGACATATTCATATTGGTATGGGTGATCATATAGGAATCATTCATCACACATCCTTCATACTGTCATGTAAGGTGGGTGATTTCCCAATGATAATTTACAATGTTTACCATCATTGATATCACAATGAAATATCTCCTTTCACAATCACTCATCATACACATCATATCTGTAGGAATTACATCAGGCCTAGGTAGGTGCTTTACACAGAATACATTCACAGATTCACCAAGAATGACATTACAGGGGAATCTCATCCTTCAACCTACTGATACTATTTCCTGGATATTTAGTCATGCATGTTGATGGGTTTTATCAAATGATACATTCACATATGTTTAACAATGAGGAAATCACACATGAATCCTCACAGACATGCTATCAGCAATGACATAGTGATCATTGTGATCATTAGACATAATTATGAGATTCTCAAAGGATACTGCCTCATGTGTAGCAATAATAAAATGCACAGGGGTCCCCCCTTATTCTCACAGATTTATGTGATCTACTCAGTCTACATTCAGGCATTATGAATCTTAACCATTCTACCATGCCGGTTGACTAAGTATTATTATTGTGTGGCACAAGCATTAATTCCATATGTTTACAACATTGAAAATACATTTGACTCACTGCTAAGTTGCTTTAACTCAACACACAAATTATGATACCTGTAGAATCTATTTGGTTCTCATGGGTTCATGACTTATAAGAAAACTATTTGTTTGTCCATGTGCTCTTGTCAAAATTAAATCTACTGACTAATTACACAATACAATAATTTTTCTATCAGTGCTGGCACAGGCAAACTAGTTTTTAATCTTACCAGTGGCATATGTGCCATGTCCTTACCACTGCACTAAGAATTGTGAATTTCCTTTATTCACTCTAATTCATTGTAGATTCAGTTTCATGCTTAAGAAATAAAATGTATAACATGTGTCTAATGTTTTATACATTAACTAAGTTGTTTAGCTGAGAGAAAATAAACACTGTAGTTTTCTCCTATTGTACAGTTTATCTTATGACTATGATAACTGAGTATAATATTATTTAGTTTGTACTAGATTAAATTCTTTAAGAACTCACCATTCCATATCATTGTAGATTGAGTTGCTTAAGAAATAAATGTACAACTTGGATTAATGCTTATACATTAAATCAGTTGTTTACTTTGGGAGAAAATAAATCTCACTATGGTTATCCTTAATGAATAGTTTTATCTATAAACTATAAAAATTAAATATATTAACTTCTTAAGAATTCACCACACGTGTTCACAAGTCGACTTACCAACTCTTCTTCTGGGAAACTGAACTCACAACTTATCTAAGATTTAAATGAATTGTTACTGTTTACTTTCATTTAAAATGAATTTCTTCCACACTTCGGCGCCAGGATTCAGATTTTTCCAATGCGATGTCGTGGGCTGATGTTTGTCTTCATCTATCTAACTTATACTAAATTATACTAAGTTGATTTTGAAGAGACTATCACTCCCTTCGCTCATCGAATCTCTCCTGGTTCCTTTGCTTGGGTGGTGAAACAAAACAGGCAGTCTTACTGTTGTTCACTGCTATTTATACGGCGTCTTTCCCGGTTCACTTTTTCATTGCCAACGTGTATATTAAATCTTGGATCGTACAATTGTGGAACACAAAAAAACCTGTTGCGGTGTTCGGGTTTTAATTGTCGATTGGGAAATTACAGCATGTTATGTTTGTGAAAATAATGTATATCACAGTGGGTATGAGTGTATGGGATGGGTATGTGTGTGTTGGTAGGAAGATGTGTGTGGGTGGGGGATGTGTGTGGGTGGGGGATGTGTGTGGAGGGTATTTATGGGTAGTGGGGTGTGTGTGGGTGGGAGATGTGTTTTTGTGTTTGTGTTTGGGGGATGTGTTGTTGGATGGGGATGTGTGTGTGGGATGTGTGTGTGGGTGGGAAGATGTGTGTGTGGGTGGGTGTGTGTGGGTGGAGGATGTATGGTTAAAGAATGTGTGATTGGGGGTGGGTAGATGGAGGATGTGTGGGTGTGTGAGTGTGTGTAGGTTGGGGATGGGTGGGGTGTATGTGCGTGTGTGTGTGTGTGGGTTCGGGATGTGTAGGTGGGTTGGGGAGATTAAGTGCGTGGGGATGTGTGTAAGTGATGGAAATGTGATTGTTTGCGGGTTTTGTGTGTGGGTAGGTGCGGGATGTGTGGGTTGGCGGGTATATGTGTGGGTGGACGATGTGTGGTTGAGGGATGTGTGTTTATCTGGGTGGTTGGGGGTGTGTTGGTGGGTAGTGGAGGATATGTGGGTGGGTGAGTGTTGATTGGTGGAGGATGTTTGTGTGGGTGGGGAGATATGTGTAGGTGGGGGTGTGTGTGTGGGTGGATGATGAATGGGTGGGTGTGTGTATGTATGTCTGGGGTGTGTGGGTACTTTGGGGTGTGTGTGTGATTAGATGTGTGGTAAGTTAGAGATGTGTGTGTGTGGGTGGGTGGGGAGATGTGTGTAGGTGGTGGGTGTATGTGGGATGTAGGGGTTGGGTGGATGGGAGGGGGAATGTATGTGTGCCTGTGGGTGTGTGTATGGTTGGGTGGGGATGTGGGTGAATGTGTGGGGGGATGTGTGGGTGGATGGGGGAATTGGTGGGTGGGGAATGTGTCTCATAACATGGTAATATGCATTGTTTATATTTACAACATTCTTCTGACAATGTTTTTTTTTTCTATGTGAATGTATCATGCGCTATTGATATGCGAAAGATGAGTGACTGGAATCGCCGAATGTATGCCCAATTTGTTACCCTTTGAAAATAAAGTTCGTTCGTTCGTTCGTTCCGTTTGTTCTTAGAACTCACGGATCCATACTTTCAACCTCACTGGATGCAATGAATTGTCATCATTATTCTTGACGGACAAACAACAATGTCGTGTAACAGAAGCAAGTTTAACTAAGATCTTGTAAAGCGCCGCATATTTGCACTGAAAGCGTGAAGCGGGTTCTGTGTCTTCATTGCATACCAGAACATGGTTTACACGCTTTTATCCGGTTCTCTGGAGAAGAGGTTACGCACGAAATTCGTAATCCCGCTTACCGCGTTCGAAACACAACTGCTGGCGACTTGGCCTCAGACTGCCTGACGTTGAGTTGTTTCAACTACAGTCTTTGTCAGCGAAAACACAACGGAAAACCAGAAAACACAGCTGTAGCCGGGAAGTGTCGTAAAACAAAAGCGATTGTCTGGACATAACAACGAAATAAAATGAACTCATCTTTATAAACACAGTGCCTATGTTTTATCTGTGCTCTTATGGCTAGTGCCATTTTATCAAAGTAACATGTCTGATTTTTTTTTTTTTTAAAGTTTGTTGTATGTCCTTTGCATGACGTTGCAACCAAGCAGGACATTTATTGGCTATTTGTGATTTCCTGCGGGAGCCAAGGTAGCTCAGTGATTAGATACTCGCCTGCTGATCTAGTAGTCGTGACTTCCATCCGCAGCTGGGCGGAATATGATTTTTTTTTTTTTTATGAACTGGGGTCCCAGGTCCACCCGGCTTACAATGGGTAGCATGGGAGTAAAGGTTGGGAGTAAAGGTTAAAGATTGGGAGTAAAGGTTAAAGGTTGGGGGTAAAGGTTAAAGGTTGGGAGTAAAGGTTAAAGGTTGGGAGTAACGATAGGGAGTAACGATAGGGAGTAAAGGCTGGGAGTAAAGGTTGAGAGTGTACAGGTATCTTTTTCTTATTGTGTGCTTTATTATGCAATTTTATATTCAGTGTTTTACCATTGCTGGCAGAACGACTGGCGATGCTGATACCATCGAAATCAACGCAAAGCGATCGCCTTGCAAATCGCCTGCGGCTGACCTCGAACACTCAACTCGTTATGTCGAAATTATGAAACGCCGTTCACTAAACCTAAGGCCACATGCGCCAATATGTCTCCACTACCATACTCCAAGTATGATACGGTGGCACTCCTTGGGGCCCTTTTTTCAGATTTTCTTTTTTTTTTTTTTTTTTTGGGTTTTGTTCCAGTTAAATAATCGTTTTTATACCTCGTGTTCAATATTCATACTCTTTTCCAGACACATTATTCATTGTTAATGTTGCTTTGCTGAATACACTGTTCATTATTAATGATGTTTTCTGAATACTCATTTATCATTAATGTGTGTGTGTGTGTGTGTGTGTGTGTGTGTGTGTGTGTGTGTGTGTGCGCGCGCGCGTGTACATGTGTGCGTGTGTGTTTTATTTTATTTTATTTTATTTTTTTAATTTTCTGAATAAACAGTGTATATTAATATTGTATTGTGTAATAAGTGTGTTGTTAATCGCTTTCGTTTTTTTTTTTTATTCCCTTCGCTCCGTGGTGCATGCAGTTCGTAATCACGCATATCCGCATTTGTAACACTGCTGCTGGCGATTTGGCAACAGACCGCCTTGCGTTGGTTTTTTACTATCTGGTATGTGTGCTGGTCGTTCAGAAAGCAATGGCAAACTACTGAACGTAAACTTGCCAAGAGATTACAACAGCAAAATAATGATGGGGTTGACTGCGACGTCCTGTAAAGGATATGCAACTGACTTTAACATTGCAGCCAACCGGTACTTTAGCATAGGGGATAGTGAGAGGCGCTGTTCCCTAACTCTCTGACATACCGGGAAGAGGGTTCGAAATCAGCTGCGAACGATTTTGAAGTAGACCATTTTGCGTTGATTTCGATAGTTAGAAGATGTCAGCCGACAGAAAGCAAGGGCAAACTACGGAACTAATGTTATACATCACAAACAGCCAGTGAATGCTGGGGATGATTGCAATGTCTTGTAAACGACGTGCACTGTTATTTCATTGTCGTTATTGTGTACTAGTTCTTATTGCCAGTGTGGCTATTCTTTATGTTAAACTGATCAAGTGCCATGATACGATTTATCGTCTTAAGCGACTTCCCATATCTGCCATGGATTTATATACAGTAGTTTTCCCCATGCCATCTCCGTTAATTCAATATATAATACAGCATGTCAGGTACCCTAACCACAGCTTTTAAGTCATAACTGTGACGCACCCATACTCCCCATTATCCGACATCCATCTTTGTTTGTTACAAAACCTACATTTTGTTTGGCACTGAATCTGTTAACTCGTTGGAAACAACGAGAGTGCTTCCAGGACTCTACAGTGAGCCAGACCTTCCAGTAGTTACAAGTTAGTTGCATGTCCTTACACGATGTAGAAATCAACCTCAACAATTTTTTTTTTTTTTTTTGCTGTCTGTGATTCCTGGGCAATTTTAAGTTCAGAAGTATTTTTTTTTTCTGAAGACCGACATTCATTCATTCATTCATTCATACATTCATTCATTCATTCATTCATTCATTCATTATTCATTCATGCATGCATACATTCATTCATTCGCGCATTCATTCATTCAGTATCATGTCCTTTGCAGAACATCGCTCCCATACTAACCTTCCGGAAAACTTCTTGGGTCATATGCAATATGTCACGATACACCCATGTGGAGATCATCTTCCTTATCCTGCACCTATCTTCTTTTTAGCCTTCCTCGACCTCTCTTCCTTTGCATATAATATACCCTTCCATTATAATTATTGTTCTCCCCAAACTTTCATGACCTTTCATGTTACCAAAATATTTAAATATTCTTTGTTTTATCGTCTTAAGCAGCCAACCTTCTTCGATATCCAGATCATGTAGTATAGATGCACTTGTTCTTTTCTCTATCCAAGATATTCTTAGAACCCGTCTATAACATTTATATTCAAAGGCATTTATGACAGTGTACGGAAATACCTGCGCAAGTCAGCCTGGTGTAAATCGCCCACAGCTGTGTTTCGAACGCGGCTTACGGGATTAGGAATTGCATTCTCAACACCTTCACCGATTCCAACAGTATATTGTCAGTTATTGGCGTTTGTCTCCTAGCGGGGGAGTTGGCGTTGTTGATGGGAATCTACACGGATAATTTCATGAGCGCCGTCAGACCAGATTTGATCCCTGCAATGGTCGTCCCGCTAAGTGAGGGAAACACTGATCACCTATTCCTGTATTCATTCAGGCCTGCAAAATTTGATGGCCCTATGACATCATTGACACATGGCAGATTCCTATTTCGGAACATGTTTTTGGTTGTTTACTTACTCATCTTCCTCATGTTGGACTGGTAGTACATGGTTCCGTCGCCCAGCTACTGTGTTGAGTGCTTGCAGCTACAATGTGAGCTGTGGATTTTGTGTGGAGTGCTTTTACGTCTGTCCGTGGTTGTTTGTTTTGTGAACTTCATGTTCAGAAAATGGCGGCGGCCGGTTGCTGAACTAGCTAGTTTTGCATTATGCAGTCATGTGTGTGAAGCTGCTGTATTTCTAGTGGCTGCCGCTTCCATCGACGATGTACTGTAATTTTCGTGGCAGACTGTAGTATTGGAATTCTGTCAGCTGCCTTATGCATGTAGTAGCTTATGCATGCTGTTGGATTGTCGGCACTCCTTATATTCCACTCTTCAAATGGGACAGTGAGGAGCATTTCGTGTGATATTCATTGGCACATGAACGGGGCATTATGGGGGTGGCCCTTCGCAGTGAACTTTTAATCGCGACTAATTTAACTTTTTTTTTTAAACCTTTCACGAACACGCTGTTAAACATTCCTGTTTTAGTCAGAAATGCCCTTATTTATAATTGATTGTGCCCTCACCTATGAACGGTGTTAATTGTTAGTATTTTCTCTCCTAAATAGTTTTATACCGGTTTCCCTGTCCAAGGAGTTAACGACATTGTTCGTAATCCCGTGTATCCACGTGGGAAAACAGCAGCTGCGAGAATCGGCAGCGGTTCACGCCGCGCTGGTAATTTACGGAGGTATGTGAGTCGGTCGTTCAGAAAGCAATGGCAAACGACTGAACGTAAAACTTGCCTAGTACATCAACAGCAGCTGAAACATGCTGATGTTGACTGCAACGTCCTGTAAGCGATATGCAACATTTTAAAAAAATAGTAGTTTTATGGTATTTTATTGTTAATCGAACGGTGTCAGTGCACATGGGGCAATCCCACACGTGCACAGTCCTCCCATGCAGCAGCCATCCCAAAGTACTTCTGTTCACTGTCCCCATAAAAAAAAGTTAGTTGCATATCCTTTACAGGACGTCGCAGTCAACGCCAGCATTTTATGGCTGTTTGTGATTTCTTGGCAAGTTTACGTTCAGTATTTTATCATTGCTTTTTTAACGGCCGGCACTCGACCATTGTATTGCAACCAACGCAATGCGTTCTTCTGCCATATCGCCCGCAACTGTGCGTCGAGCGCAGTATGCGGGATAACAAATTGCGTGTGTAGACCCTCCGCCACAGAGCTGGCCCATAAAGAGATGGTTATTTCTCTCAAATGTAATGCTAAATGTATGTTTGTTTCCCTCCCGAACACACTGTTTAATATTAATAGTCCACTCTATAATTTAAATTAGTAATGACTTTACGGCTCTGTTATGAAAGAGTTACGGAAGCAATTGGTTGTTCAGAAAGCAATGGCAAACTACTGAATGTAAACTTGCCAAGAAATCACAAAATAACATACAATGTTAGGGTTGACTGTAAAGGTAATACCACTAACTTTTATTTTAATGACTTTACTTTCTGATACATTGTTCATTACTGTCAGCGTATGTAGCTTAGAGACTATCATCTCAGTTTTACAATGCCAAAATCCCGGGTTCAAAGTATTCCGTAAGCAATTTCGGAGCAGATCGCTTTGCGCTGATTTTCGCAATATTATGATCGTGGGCCGTTTTGAAAGCGATGGTATACTACTGAACGTAAAATTTCTTATAAAATCACGAACAGACGGACACATAATCAGACTGCTACTGGTACCATTTGTATAGGGGCTCTTTGCTGGCTAGTGAAGAGGAGGACGGAACACGTACGGGAATGTCCCGAGTGCTATGATATTGGTCAGCTTAACTCACACAGTTAATGAATGCTGGGGTTGGTTGAGACGTCTTGTCAAAGACATACAACAAATTGTTATCTGTTAAAAACTTGTGTTCTCTACAGAACATAGTTAATTACAAAGTGTATTTGTAATGACTATGCAGTTTTTGAAAATATTGCCGTTCCAAGTTTTGTATTCACCCTCTGTGGAGTTCATAAAACATAATAGGTAAATACAAAACTTGGACAGGCAATATTTTCAAACACTGCACAGTCATTAAAAAATACACCCTATATTTATGTTTCGTTCATGGCACGTTGATAATAATTTATGCCTCTCTTTTGGCAAACTAATAATTCTTTATTTCTCCCTCTTGGCACGCTAATAGTTATTTATGTCTTCTATGTCTTCCTCATGGCACATTGATAATTATTTATGTCTTCCTCATGGCACATTGATAATTATTTATGTCTCCCTCATGGCACATTGATAAATATTTATATCTCCCTCTTGGCACGCTAATAATTATTATGCCTCCCTCTTGGCACGCTAATAATTATTTACGCTTTCCTCCTAAAACATACAAAAAGTAAATAGTGTAGCTAAAATCTGCTATGAATATGTGACATGTTTGGGCCATTACATTGCGTAGGCTTGAGTCTCCGTGGCGAAGTGATCAAGCAGTCTGCTCGCGCTCCGAATTGTGTGGGCTCGATTCCGGGCTACGCCTTTCGGTTCACGAGTTTAATTTTCCCGGAGACTCCTGGGGGTCGTCACTTTAGCTACGGAGTTCATGCTTTGTGCGACGCTTTCGGTAGGCTTTCCTGGGGAAAGATACAGAACCATGTGGGATCAAATCTGCTGCAGTGAAGTCGATCCTCTCGACATTTAAGACTTATTTTTAAGGCTTGAGTGCTCGGAGGAATACGTATCCTGTCTTTTTGTTCCTTAGCGAACGATGACACCTGGCATTGGATCCATGTCCGTCAGTGTTCATGCTTTTGACAGCGTAACGTCCTAACAATTACTTTCTCCTCCTGGCATTCTGTTATTTATTTCTGTTTCCTGGCACATTGTAAATTATTTGTGTATTCTCCTAGAACAAAACAATAATTATTTGTGTTGTTCTCAAAGTACACTGATAGTTAATTATTTGTGCTTCTCTCAGTATATACGATGTTTGAATTCTCATCCTTGACTTGGGGACGTAAATTACAAGTACCTCAGATTTCGGAGTGGGTTCGCCTATGGCGAGGGACACTGGTAACAGGAAAAACTAATCCGCACCGCGAAAATCATTCCCTAGAGTTCAAACAAAACAAACCAAAAAATTAATCTCGCCTTGCTAGTAAAAAACGTTCATTAGACGTGTTTTTCCTCCGAACACAATGTTAACTATTAATATTTTGCCCCGAAAAGCACATTAATTATTAGTGGTTTCCTAAAACAAAATTTAATATTTGTTCTTTTCCTCCAAACACAGTGTTCGTTATTCGTGTTTTCTTCTGCCTAACCCAGTGGTTCTCAACCTTTTTTGGACCGTGCCCCCTTTCACCATATTTTCAGAACGTCATCCCCCCCCCCCTTCCTATCAAAAATTTGGCCCGTGCCCCTCTTCACCGTATTTTCAGAACGTCATCCCCCCCCCCCCCTTTTCATATTTCCTATCTAAAAATTCCCCCCACCCCTACACAGTATACGTAAAAATGGAAGGTAAATTTAATAGCATATACTAAAACAAGTCTAGACATCCACATAAAACATGATTTGTGGGTCTACTTACTTTATAAAATGAATTTTAAAAAGATGAGACGTACATAACTGTAAAGTATGAAGGGAAAAACAATCAAGTAATCGGTTCTTGTATTAACGCGAACTTGAAATGGTCTGCATTCCCTCCTGGAAACCCTAAAATTCCCCCCCCCCCTGGGGTGGGGGGGGGGGGGAATTCCCCACCGTTTGAGAACCACTAGCCTAGCCTGTTAATCATTTGTGTGTTTATTTTAGTACACTATTTGTGAAGCCGGCTCCATGGCGATGTTGTTACGGATGCAGTTCGTAATCCCGCATACACGCGTTCGAAACAGAGCTGCGGGCGATTTGGCAGCAGACCGTCTTGCGTTGGTTTCTTTATGAAATGGTATGGGTGCCGGTCCTTCAGAAAGTAATGGCAAACTACTGAGCGTAAACTTTCCCAGGAATCACAAACAGCTAGAAAAAATTATGGGGTTGGTTGTTACGTACTGTTCAATCAATCAATCAAGTGCCGCTTCAATTGAAGGTTGGCTGCAATGGATCTCCAACATTGTTTGTCTCTCGCCTTGACTGTACATTCTGTCAGACTGATGTTCGTCCGTCTCTTAATGTTATCTTAGCTAGAAAAAATTATGGGGTTGGTTGTTACGTACTGTTCAATCAATCAATCAGGTGCCGCTTTAAATAAAGGTTGGCTGCAATAAATTTCCAACATTGTCTGTCTCTCCTTGACTGTACATTCTGTCAGACTGATGTTCATCCGTCTCTTACACGTGGATCGTTGTCTACCTCTTGCTCGCTTGCCTTTAACCTTACTCTTCAGTATGGTTTTTATAAGAGTGCTTTGTCTGTTAACGTGGCCGAAATATTTCACTTGCCTCTTTTTTATTTCTTTCATCAGTTCATTTCAATCCCAGGTTGTTTTCCCCTCTGTATTTGATTGTTTCTGTTTCCATGAAATACGACATATTCTTCTTTATATCCACATCTCAAGAGCATCTATTCGACTTTCTAGTTGCTTGTTCAATGCCCAAGCTTCCGCGCACGACAATAGTGCAGAATATAAGTAACATTTGACAACTCTAATTTTTAATGCGTTATTAATCTCTCTAGATGGTAATACTAATTTCATACTGTTGAAAGCATTTTTGGCCATTCCTATTCTCTTATTGATTTCTATGTCACTTCTGCCATCATTTGTTATTACATGTACATCTGTTATTACACGTACTGTTAAGGATATGCAACTAACTTTAGAACTCTTTTGTGAGCAGTGGCTAGTAGCTTGCCTGTTGGTCCGGTGGTCGCAGGTTCGAATATGAGCTTCCTGGTCCACCCAGACTAAAATTGATACCAAGAATTATCCAAGGAAATGCGCCCATGATACTGATCACTTAAGGCGATAGGTTTATACAAGTTTAGTTTAGTCGACGGATCAACATCACGGCACACAGGTGTAACCCATAAGAGCTCCGTTTTACTCCTAACTCAAGCCTGGGTCCGGAGTATCTCAGCACCGGGGAGGATCATGAATTACTTTGAGTAGATTTTTAACTCGAAGTTTTGCCCGGGTAGCGCCATAAGGCTAGTCTTTTTCGATTTCCAACTGCCAAGGGATGTTTTACGTGCGCAACAATACACACGGGCGTCTGATCTCACTACCCAGAGACCAAGAGAAATTTTTTAACTAGAAATCCACGTGAAAAAATCCCGGCTGTCACGGGTCTTGAACCCGGGACCTTCAGCACTCGAGGCGGACACCATACCTTGAGATCACTCAGACCCCAGATAAGTTTATACAAATATATAGGTCTATATGAGGCTAGAACGCCATTCGCCACAGGGCGTCTAGAGGGATCCTTTAACTTACCAATAGGATCCTTTTTTGACAGGCGCTTCGTCGTGTTAATCTCCGTACAGGTTGGGCCCTATGTGGCAGACGGTCTCTGCACGTCGTATGCCCGGTGTTGGTGACAGATCGGTGTATACATGATGTATGGAGCCTTAAGCTTCCGTTATAGCCCAGTGTGAAAACGAAGGTCGGTTATTTACGCAGCTCAAAAGTTTTAATTTATCCAATGTTAACTCGTCTTGCCTTGTCTTCTCCCACTAAATAGTTAAGTAGGTCGTGACCCCTATGCTGGGCTGTGTTTGACTAGCTTCAGCGCGTTCCTGATTCTGGGCGGAATTTCAGTTTTTGCAAGTGTTTTAATAATTGTAATTGTTAACTCCAAACATCTGTTTTGGTCTTACTATGCTTCTTTCACCTGCAGCTGTCGGGGTGTACGACAATTTGACAACGTTACATTGTAAGACAACCAAGTACTGTTACACAACACTAAAAAAAGGATAACCTATTGTTACAGTATAG
Source organism: Cepaea hortensis (assembly GCA_963921405.1). Taxonomy (NCBI): domain Eukaryota; kingdom Metazoa; phylum Mollusca; class Gastropoda; order Stylommatophora; family Helicidae; genus Cepaea; species Cepaea hortensis. The sequence continues at coordinate 463,645,949 of OY992876.1, read as the reverse complement.
GACAACCTACTGTTACAGTATAGGACAGCCTACTGTTACAATATAGGACAGCCTACTTAAAAAATGACAACCTACTGTTACATTATAGGACAACCTACTGTTACAGTATAGGACAGCCTACTGTTACAGTATATGACAACCTACTGTTACAGTATAGGACAACCTACTGTTACATTATATGACAACCTACTGTTACATTATAGGACAACCTTCTGTTACAGTATAGGACAACCTACTGTTACATTATAGGACAACCTACTGTTACATTATAGGACAACCTACTGTTACAGTATAGGACAACCTACTGTTACAGTATAGGACAGCCTACTGTTACAGTATAGGACAGCCTACTGTTACAGTATATGACAACCTACTGTTACAGTATAGGACAGCCTACTTAAAAAATGACAACCTACTGTTACATTATAGGACAACCTTCTGTTACAGTATAGGGCAGTCTACTGTTACAGTATATGACAACCTACTGTTACAGTATAGGACAACCTACTGTTACATTATATGACAACCTACTGTTACATTATAGGACAACCTTCTGTTACAGTATAGGACGGGTTCCAAATGTTGCTGTATGTAGCCGAGGCGCGATGTTGGGGTGAGCGCCCAACATTGCTCAAATACCTCAATGGCTCGTGAATACATAACCTCTGCAGCAAAAGTCCAACTCCTGGCCTTCACGTGGCGGGCCTGTTTAAACTAACAGGAGAAGGGGCGATGGCGAGTCTCTGGCGCCGGAAAATAACCAGTATGCTCTAGATGTGTATGCACGTACATGCATGCGCAGACAGGCGTGTGCGCGCGTACACATCTACACTCGAGTGAGACCACAGTCTGCTCTAGCAAAGAAAGGTGCTGAAGACGGAGGCAACCAGCCAAGAGGCGCACCACAGAAATCAGGATGCCACGCAATCACGCAAAATGGAATATGTCGACTACTGCTAATCGTTATGGTGCTCGCCCTGCTTTGGACCCCCAGGCAGGTGCAGTGCCGGGCCCTATGTCTCGAAAGGGTCCAACCCCAACTACTGGAGGTCCTTCTCAGATGTCCTGTGGAGCCAGGGGACATGAGAATAGGATGACTGGCCATACTAAACGAAGACTTAAAATAATGCACTGGAATGCGGAGGGAGTCAGCAACAAAAAAATAGAATTAGAAAAAATCTTGGACCAAGAAAAAGTAAGCATATGTTGCTTGCAAGAAACTCACCTCAATGAAAATATAGCCTTCAAAATCAGAGGCTACCAGTGTTACCGATCTGACCGAAAGAACAGGCGAAAAGGTGGGATACTGACCCTTGTAAGAAATAACATCATGGCTTCCCAAATCAAAGTCTACATGGAAGGGGCTGAGTATCAGACACTTAAACTTAAGACAGGTAATACAGATCTACATCTGATCAATTACTACTGTCCAAGTGACCGCCCACAGGCACTGGACACTCTACCACTAAAAGAAAAAATGATTGTGTGTGGCGATTTCAACAGCCACTCGCAGAGCTGGGGCTATGATCACATGGACCAGAGAGGAGAGAGACTGGAAGACTGGCAGGATGAGAACAGATGCATGTTGATTAACAAGCCGTCCGACCCACATACTTTCTACTCGAGATCATGGCACTCTACAACTACACCTGACCTGGCTTTTCATTCACCAGACCTGGAGTGGAACATTACACGAACTGTTGGGAAACAACTTGGTGGCAGTGACCATCGGCCAGTCTTTCTAACCGTAGAAAATGAGCTTGTAAGTGAAAGCAGCACCCTCTCGAGGTGGAACTACAAGAAAGCAGACTGGGCAATGTACAAGCATCGCACCAGCATACTGGTTAGAAACCTGAACACTGAGAAAGACATAAATAAAGCAGTTGAAGAGTTTGGGAAATGCATACTACAGGCAGCGCGAGAAACAGTACCAAGAGGAGCCCGTAAACAATATAAACCCTACTGGAGTAGTGAACTGGAACAGTTGCATAATGATGTTGAAGTGTGTAGAAAGCAAGCAGAGGCCACACCCAGCCAAGAGCACCACAATAAATTCCAGCATGCAAAAGCCAAATTTCAAAGGGCCAAGCTGCAGGCTAGACGGAAAAGCTGGCAGGAGAAAACGGAGTCTCTGAACTTTGAAAGAGACACAAGGAAATTGTGGAAGCTAATAAAACAGCTTAATGACGAGGGCACAGGGAGAAACTCAAAAATTGCACTACATAAAGATGGAAAAATCTTAACAAGAAAGCAAGCAGCTGACCATTTTGCGGACTCGTTCGCACAAGATAGCAATATCAAAATTAGTCCAGAGAAACAACAAGAGATTCGAGAGAAACGACAACATACAGAACAGAAGGAAATAGTACATGAGGTTCTGGAGGCACCCATCACAATCAGCGAACTGGAGATAGCCATATCAAAACTGAAAATGAGAAAGTCACCAGGAGCTGATGGTATCTCCAATGAAATGATCAGGAACCTAGGAACAGAGGCTAAAACAAAGCTGTTGCAGATCTTCAATAACAGCTGGACCTTAGGCAGTGTTCCACAAGCCTGGAGAGAAGCAATCATGATACCCCTCCTAAAATCAGGGAAAGATGGTTCCATTGCCTCTAGCTACAGACCAATTAGCCTCACCAGCTGTCTCTGCAAAACACTGGAGCGCATCATCAATCACAGACTGCAGTGGTACATTGAAAGTAAAAACATCCTTGTGCCACAGCAGGCTGGCTTTAGGCAGTGCTACTCTACGGAAGATCAGACAACCTACCTCTCTCAAGAAATTGAGGATGCATTCCAAGAGAAGAAGCTGGTGCTTGCGGCATGGATAGATATGAAGAAAGCCTTTGACAAAGTCTGGAAAGAAGGTCTGATGAAGAAACTGAGAAACTGCAAAGTCAATGGAAGAATGTACAAATGGGTGAAAGCATACTTGCACAACAGAAGAGCCCGAGTACAGATAGACGGACTCAAGAGCAAGAAAGTACTACTGCGTCACGGTGTCCCCCAGGGTGGAGTCTTGTCCCCCACACTTTTTCTAATCTTCATCAATGATCTTGTTGCTCACCTACCGCATGGAATTAAAGCGGCAATGTACGCCGATGACCTGGTTCTATGGAGCACAAATGAATATGCATCAGTGGCCACCAGATTGCTACAAAGAGCTGTAGATACATTTGCTGCATGGGCAAATAGATGGTGTGTCAGCATAAACACTGACAAGTGCAGCACCACCCTATTTACCCTCTCTCCAAAACAAAAGGCAGGGATCATCCAGATAAATGGAACACCCCTAAGAGAAGATAAAGAACCAACATACCTTGGAGTAACATTTGATGGCAAGCTGACATGGAGAAAGCACATCAACAAAGCAGTAGCAAAAGCCAGAAGGAAAATAGCCATCCTGAGAAAGCTAAGTGGAACCACATGGGGAGCCAGTACGAAAATACTTAGCAAAGTTTACCAACAGAGCATACGACCACACCTGGAATATGGGTCAACTGCGTGGTGTTCAGCATCAAATACCACACTACAAGAGCTGGACAAGGTGCAAAATCAAGCACTTAGAGTCACCACAGGAGGGATGAGATCAACCCCTATAGTGGAAATGGAGAAGATGGGGAGGACACAGGCACTGAGTGAGCGCAGAGATACGAAAACGCTAATACAAGCAGAAAAGTTCCTCAGCTTGCCAGGCCACCCTATGAAGAACAGATTTGAAAACCTAGCTATGGGGCGGTTGAAAAGAAGTAGTTTTATCCATCAGGCCAAACGACTCTGCAGAGAAACCACTGATCTGCCCACAGTTGGTATCCCCCTAACAACTATTCCAGAGCGAACTCCATGGAAAGATGAGCATAGACTATCGTTACAAATCCAGACAAAAGTGAGAGGAATATTTGACAAGGAAGAACAGAACAGTGTGCAGCGCAGAACAGCCACTCTCAGCTTCCTTGATGAAGAATACCCACAGGACCTCTGGATCCGAGTCTACACAGATGGGTCAGCACAAAATGCTGTTCGAAATGGAGGAGCGGGAGTGTACATAGAATACCCAAATAATACTAGGGACACAGCCAGAGTACCGACAGGAAAGTACTGCCATAACTATGATGCCGAAATTGAGGCAATCAAGATAGCAACAGAGAAATTACTAAATAACAGCAATGGTACACAACCTGTGGTGCTACTAACAGATGCAAAATCAGTACTCGAGGCGCTCCTCTCTGGGAAATTGCCAGTACTAAGGACACTACTTTCTGAACTTAGCAGTCAGCATAAAGTCACCATACAGTGGATACCATCCCACTGTGGAGTACCCGGAAACGACAGAGCTGATCAATTGGCTAAGGAAGGAGCCAAAGAGGAACAGCCTGATGTGCCCGTTACATACCACCAAAAGAAAAGAATGATCAAATCAGTCAGAAAGCCACCAAAACCTGCTCAAGATGACTACCACATTATGGACAGACCAGAACAAGTCATTATTCTGCGCCTCAGAACAGGACACAATAGATTACGCAACCACATGTATACAAAATTCAAGATTGGTGAAACAGCCATGTGCACATGTGGATTGGCGTCGCAGACAGCAGAGCACATACTCCAAGACTGCCCAAAATATAACATATCTAGGCAAACCTTCTGGCCTAGAGAGACGACAGTGGAAGATAAACTCTATGGACCACTGTGTGAACTGAAAAAAAACAGTTCAATTCATGCAAGAGACGACATTGCAGATATAGACTTATTTCAAGCGAACGAAAGAAGAAGAAGAACAGTATAGGACAACCTACTGTTACATTATAGGACACCCTTCTGTTACAGTATAGGACAACCTACTGTTACATTATAGGACAACCTTCTGTTACAGTATAGGACAGCCTACTGTTACAGTATATGACAACCTACTTAAAAATGACAACCTACTGTTACATTATCGGACAACCTTCTGTTACAGTATAGGACAGCCTACTGTTACAGTATATGACAACCTACTTAAAAAATGACAACCTACTGTTACATTATAGGACACCCTTCTGTTACAGTATAGGACAACCTAATGTTACAGTATATGACAACCTACTTTTCAAAAAATGGACAACCTACTGTTACAGTATAAGACAAACTACTGTTACAGTATTGGACAAACTACTCTTGCAATATAGGCCCACCTACTATTACAGTTTAGGACAATCCATCGCTGTTACATTGTAGGACAATTCAGCGATGTGATGATATTGCAGGACAATCTAGCACTGTTACAGGATTTCCTGTGGAATGCTTCTTCAAATGTCAGCGGTAGTTTGTGCTGTAATGTTCAGAAAAATGGCGGGTGGCCGATCGCTGAACTAATTGTTTTGCAATATACACTAATGCTTGTGTAACTGTCGGTTTGTGTGTGTATATATATATGTGCATGTGTGGGGGTGGGGGGGGGGGAGATTGTTCTAGTCATTGCTGCCTCCATCGACGATGAACTGTAATTCTATTGACATTATTTTGAGCAGATGACAGCAGCTTTATACATACATGCGTGTGCGTGCTCTTGGTTTTGTCGGGACTGCTGTCTGTTCCAGTTGTTACATAGGATAGTGATATTCGCTGGCACAGGAAAGGAGCGTTATGGGGTGATCCGTTGCCGTGATGTTGGAAACTCCGCTGACCACTAACACATTGTCACTGACACTGTTCGAATATGGGAGTTTGTTATCTTCACGGTAAACGCAGTCACAACGAATTCGTTGTTGCCAACACTCAGTACTCCGAGGAAAGACCAGATGGGCAGATAATCAGATTTCAGCTATAACCATTAGTACTGGGACTCTTAGCTAGCTCTTGAAGACGAGGACGAACCACGTATGAGAATGCCCCGAGTAATGTGTTATTGGTTATTAGCTCAACTCAACTCGGTATGCAATAACACAGGTTGATGATGCCTAATTATTATGGTCAATGAGAATTTGGCTCTCCATTCGCTACTGGAGGGAAAGACCAATTCCTCAGTGCACTCAAATCATGATAAATGTGATGATCCTAACACTATACATACCTTGGAATGGGACGCTTTTTAAAAAAAAAACACACAAGTAGCCATAATACAAACATAAACAATATACAAATTGAAAGATATAAACACACGCATATTAGAAATTGCAGGTTCCATATGATCTGAACTACACTTCTTTCTGTTACTTCTGTGAATGTCAATTAATATATTTGAATTTATTTCTCGTATCAAGGCAATCGTTTGTATCTTCTTGCAATCAGCGGAAGTATATCACACATAATGAGATAGCTTGCTGGAAACTCCATTGCTGTCTGTGATGTGTCTGGCGGGTACAATTTGCCTTCTGTCATCGTCCTCCGACATGAAAGTCGCCCCACGCCCAAGTCCCAAAACTCACCGGAAATTTGAACACACTTGCACGTATTTGATATAGGTCGAGTATTGCGCCTGCGTAGTGAACACGCTGCTTTCAACAAATCTCTAATAACAATTAGCCGGTATGTAATTCAATTGCTTTCAAGACATGAGCAAAATGTCGTTAAATGTTATTTATCTGTTATTTTTCATTGTTCATACCACAGAAAAATAGCTAATACTGTTGACGATTGTTTTATCTACAGGATTTACTTTCTCTTGCAGTCACCGATATTACGCACTATCATCTATGTATCAAGTAGAGATAAGATTAGAAATAAAGAAATCAGGAATAAAGTGGGGGTTGTAGCTGCACTAGATTTTATTAGAAGGCAGCAAGTCAAATGATTTGGCCATGTAAGTAGGTTACCAACTAACAGTATACCACAACAAGCAATGATGTACAGACCAGAGGGAAGCAGAGGGAGAGGCTGACCACGTAAACGACGGACGCAGGGAATAACAGAGTCCATGGGAATATCGATACATGAAGCCTATAAGCGGGCACTCTCCCGCTGTTTATACTTCACCTCGACACCGCAAGGTACAAGAGGAACATGATGAGATGAGATGATGAGACCATTTTCCCACAACCGCATCTTATGTTCTTCTGTTCGTTCATATGATTATAGATTATATTTGTTGGTATTCTTTATGTTGCATCCTTATCAAAAACATAATATATTAACATTGATAACATGTACATAACATTCATAATAAGTACTGTTTATTTATTTTTAGTATCACTTTGCTTTTAATTTTTTTCAAATGCTGTCTAGTCGCACTTGCAATGCACAGTCCAAAGGTCACTTAAGCTGATAGACTGCCACTACATAACGACCTTGTTCTAAAATGAAGCCAAATAATTAAAGATAGGAAGGTAATGGCTGGCGCAAGCATACGATACCAACACGCAGCTTTAGCACAGTCGAGCAGATACTCAATGGATAGGAATTGGATTACAACAGCAGACACAGGAGAAACATCTTTCATGTGGTCATCAGACTGGACAGAGAGTATAGAGACTAGACTGGCTGAACTGGGGGTTTAGAATATGCACAACAATGTAGTCACTCAATGAATTTAATCACAGAAGTCATAAACAATATGCTGCACGATTTATTGTCTGACGTCTATTGTTGCACCTACTCAGGTGCATACTGCAGTTTTATTTATCATTTAAAGTGAATAACATAATAATACTTAAATTGAAACAATCAAAACACATAGTCACAGGTGTTTATCGAATGTGGAACATTTGTTATCCCCAGGGTAATTTCAAATTTATAACGAACTCTTTCTGTTTACACAAAACCGAATGAAACCGCCTAATAGCTAACGCCTCACTATATTTGAGCAATCGTTTATTGTTCCTCTAATACAATATACGAAACACTTTTTCTTTGTTAACGCTATAACCGTATTTTATTAGGTGTTGAGGAATCTAAACGCAATAAAACGCCGTGATCGGCGATTTCTCAACACTAATAAAATATCTTCATAGCGTGAACAAAGAAGCAGAGTTGGAGATTCTAGCAATGAGGTCGCAGTGGTATATGTCTTGGATGGACTATGTGCATGGTGTCGCGAAGTCTTGGAGATTTTAACAGCGAGGTCACAGTAGTTTCCATTCTGGGTTCTGTGCATGGTGTAGCGAAATCTTGTTGGAGATTCTTGTCGGAGTCCTACGTGAGATCGCAGTAGTATACATCTAGGGTTTTGTGCATGATGTAGCGAAATCTTGTTGGAGATTCTTGTCGGTGTCTTGCGAGAGGTGGCAGTAGAATACATCCAGGATTTTGTGCATAGTGTAGCGAAATCTTGTTGGCCATTCTTGTCGGAGTCTTGCGTTAGGTAGTTGTTGAGTAGGATGCTGGGTCAAACCTTAAGTGTGAGGATGGAGATTAGGGTATTCATGGATTCTCTGACATGACTAGCTAGCACTCAGGTCATCAGTGCAATCAGTGTCTCAATCTCCAACACGCAGAGTTCAAACGAGGCCGGTATGTCATGGGTTAATGTCAAACTTGGACACCCCTGTATTATAATGTCTTGCATGGATATACTCTCGAGGATCTGCTGGAGTGATGGGCAACCAGCTAGTGGGTCTGTTGGCTTCGAGATTTCAAGAGACAATAGAGTAGGAACACTGACGATGGGTAAGAGAATATTATGAATAATATTTACGACCGACTGATGAGTTGAGTTGAGTCGGGACAGATTCGAATTTTTAGAATTAACTTGGTCCTTAAGGTCGATCCAGCCTAACAAGAAGTAAAGGTGGCGGGTGTGTTACCAACCATATTACCTCGGGAGTGCCGATTGGTCCATTCAAATATGGGTCTAATGCCATAAGGCTAAATCGCATAGAGGTGTGTACAAGTGACCTAATTTACTTTCATTATCAGACTTGATACAAAGAAAGGAAACCTCACAGTTATAAATATCTTTGCACCAATGGCTGCAGAAGGAGAGAATGAAAGTCGAGAAAACTGCAGTAAAATACAAAGAATTAAAATGGTGAAAAAAGAGTTAGTTATTCGCATATTTTTAAAGGACATTGCAGTCAACCTCAGCATTCCTTTTGCTATAATTTCCTGTCAAGTTTACGTTCAGTAGTTTGCCATTGCTTTGTGGACGACCAGCACACACACAAACCATTGTTCTGGAATATAACATTGGCGTAAAACAAACACATTCGAGGTTTTGATGGCAGCACACGAGACGTGATACTAGGTCAGCTAGCTTTATACATTCCAGACAGACATTCGTACGAGGGAGAGTTAATAAGTAAGTCACACAGTTCTATGGGAAGGCAGGTAAATGTAGTTGGTGTGTTCTACAGGTGTCATTAGGTAACAGCAACATCGAACTTTCTATTCCGGCTTATCTGGTGGCGCTAGGTGTCACATTGTCATGGGCAGCGCATAAACAAAATGGCAACTGTACTTACGGAGTGTACAACCAAAGAGCAACGTGCTATTGAGCGTTTTTTTTTTGGGGGGGGGGGGGGTTTGGGTGGGTGGGGGGGGGGGACTGCCTGCAAAGAACATTCATAAGGAAACGCTTCCTGTTTATGCTGACAAATGTTTGTCCCTTAAAGTGGTACGTAGCTGGGTAGAAAGATTTTCTCAAGGGCGCTCTGAAATTCTTCGCCTTGTGTCAAAAAATTCAAGGTTACGCCATCAGCAGGGAAGGTTATGCTGACAGTGTTCTGGGATTGTCAAGGAGTGCTTTTAAATAATTTCAAGAAGGAAGGTGACAATGTAAATTCTGAATCGTACTGTGAAGTTCTATCGATGCTTTATGATGCAATTCGAAGAAAACGTCCAGGACTGCTGACTAGGGGAATATTCCCACGGACTCTGTTATTCCCTCCGTCCAACGTTTACGGCCTCTTCCTCTCTACTTCCATTTGGTCTGTACACTGTAGCTTGTTGTGGTATACTGTTAGTTGGTAACCTTGTCACATGGCGAAATCATTTAACTTGCTGCTTTTTGATAACACCCAGGGCTGCTATAACCCTTAATTAGTTCTGATTTCTTCATTTCTGATTTTCTCTCTTCTTGAAACATTGAGTATTCTTCTCGGGAATCTAATTTCCGCTTTTATAATTTTTTTTTTTAATTTTTTTTGACTTTTTCTCTCTTTGCCCAGTTTTGGCATTGATAGCATAGAGCTGGTAGGAATGTTATGTTGTAAAGTGCTTATTTAGAATTTGATACGTGCTTGTTTTTTAGCACTGGTGCCATGTGCCAAATGAGTTGGTTTGCCCTATTGCATCTAGTCTCGTCATCTGATTTGCCATTTGATGATAAGATACTTCCTAAGTACTTGACGCTCTTTACTTGCTTCAGTGGGTGTTCTTTTGGATGAATCTTTGTTGTTGTTGTTTTTTCTTCTTTAGTTATAGTCATTACCTGTATACGTATTACGTGTGTTAATGTTCATGGTATGTTCCTAACACACTTCGTTTAGACCACTGGTTCTCAACCGGTGTGGTATCTCCTCCCCCTCCTCCCACCCAGTGATGGAAGACATGAAACGTCACAGAGTCTTGGAGAGAACAGTGAAGGAAGGCATGAAACGTCACAGTGGCTTGGAGAAAACAGCGAGGGAAGACATGAAACGTCACAGTGGCTTGGGGAGAACAGTGATGGAAGACATGAAACGTCACAGTGGCTTGGATAGAGCAGTGATGAAAGACATAGTTCCTGATAGAAGGTTCAGAGGTCGACCAAAACGAAGAGGGACACAGACCATAGAAAATACCTGGAGCACGAAATTGTGTGATGCAGACCAACTGCTTCAGGAATCGTTTCGGCCGACCGTGATGAGGGCGGCGTTCTTCAAAAATCCTTCTACATGATGATGATGATGATGATGATGATGATGATGATGATGATGATGATGATGATGATGATGATGATGATGATGATGATGATGATGATGATGATGATGTGTAACTGAACTAGCAGCACTTACACCTTTGGAGTTATGTGAGGGAGGAACACCTCTGGGCTTGCACCGAGTCCAGTATGTTAATGTTATCTTTCAATTGCACCCTGTTTATTTTGCTTCTAGCCGCATGTCAGCCGTGTAGCTTTGATGTTTCTCTTGTCCTTTGACAAATCCCTAGGGGTTGGTTTTTGTATTTCCATTTCCTGGGCTGGGTAAATTATACGTCTATTATTGTTTACTTTCATTTGGATTTATTTTCTTTCTGTGAGGGCTTCTGTAACATTCTATTTTATTTTTTTTTAAAGTTAGTTGCATATCTTTTACAGGACGTAGCAGTCAGATTCCTGAGCAAGTTTATGTTCAGTAGTTTGCCATTGCTTTCTGAAAGACCAGCACTCATAGCATTGTATGGAAACCAACGCAAGGCGGTCTGCTTCCAAATCGCCACCTGTGTTTCTCCGTAACCCTTTCGCAACAGAGCTGGCGAAAAATAACTACTAAAGGGCATTCATTCATTCATTCATTCATTCATTCATGCAGTAGCATGTCCTCTGCGGAACTTCGCTTCCATAACAACCTTCAGGAAAACTTCTCGATCATAAACAAGATGTCCCGCGTCCGATGGATGCATTTGTTCTTTTCTATATCCAATAAATTCTTAGAACCCGTCTATAACATTTATATTAAAAGGCATTTATACGCTGTTCAGCTTGTTTAGCAAGTGTCCATGTCTCACAGACGTATTTTGCAATTGGAAAGATGCATGTTCCTAAAGATCTAATTTTTGCAGTTCTTTTTTGTGTGTGTCCTATTACACAATTTATTCAGTTATTTTAGTTGATGAAGAGCTATATATATATATATATATATTCGTCTTTTAATTTCTGTAACTAAAGATATTCGAAATTTTCCACCACCTCCAATTTTTCATCGTTAACATATATTTCTTTCTCCATATTAGTTTTATCCGTATGCATTATCTTTGTTCTTGCTATGTTAACACATATGTTACCAGATGGAAAAGGCGGAGGAACAGATTGAGAACCCGTATGTGGAAAGAATGAGATTGCGGGGAATCGGCAGGGGTTCTGGAAGAATCTCAAAACTGAGAGAGAAGATCAGGAGAACTTTTAATAAGAGAGCAGTGGGAACGATTAGTAGTATGACTCTTCGCTGGCTGTTGAGCGAGGGGACGGAGCACGTATGGGAATGTCCTGAGTGCAGTGATGTCGGTTCTTAACTCAACTCAACTCAATTAACACATAAGTTGTTATTATCACTATTCTTTTGGGTTGAGCTGTTTTTCTATACCATTCTGTGGTGTGGATAGTAATACTGTATCATCAGCATATCGAATCTCTGGCAGTTCATGACCACCGATATTTAGGGTATCATATTGCTCTTTGGTTATATCATCTCTTACATTTCTCATTATATTTTCGGCGTACAGGTTAAACAAATAGGGGGACAGCACACAGCTCTGACGGACTCCTTGCTAGATGTCAAACCAATCTGATGCCTAGCCATCTATTCCAACCGCTGCTGCACTACATGTGATGGAAAGCCCATTTTCCTAATGATTTCCCAAATGCATGATGTTGTCAGTCGCCTTTGAATAATCTACGAAACGTAAGAATAAGTTTACATTAAATTCTCTACATTTTACTATTATTAAACGCATATTGATTACGCAATCTCTTGTTCCTCTTCCTTGTCTAATTCCAGCTTGAACCGCGTTAATCTCTTCTTCCCATTATGATTTTCAGCAGAATTTTACTTGCATGACTTATCAGTGCAATAGGTCTATAGTTAGTGCATAATTTCAGGTTGCCCTCTTTTGTTATTGGAATGAAGATAATTCTCTTCCAATCTTTTGGCCATAAACCATATTTCCATATCATTTTGCATAATGCGTGATAGATTTGTATGCTTTCTTCTCCTCCTACTTGAATTAGTTCAGCTGGTATCTCATCACATCTCGGTGATTTACCATTCTTCAGTTTCTTTATTGCCGCGAATAAACATAGCTACACCACAACAGGTCCGGTTTGTGTATTGATGTCGCGGGTTTCATTCTCTGTGCCGTTCCTCCCCCTTCTGCTTATGTCATCCTTTTTTCCCATTGAGACATACGCCCTAAAGGAACTCATTTCAAGCTATTCTATCTGCTTACATCCCCTGCAGCGCCATCGATATCATCTCCATATTATTTATCTCATTTTTTACTTCTCTTCTCCGTGCGTTTGCGGGTCTTCCTCTATTTCGCTTGTTCTGTGAGTCTCAGACAAGAGACTTTTTAGCTACATTGCTCTCGTGTGTGTTCAATGTATGTCCTATCTAGAGACTTCTGTGTACAGATACATCTTTGTTCGACACCTAGGAAGAAACACTGTTGTCGAACTTTTCGTTATTAGCGAATGAAAAAGCTTAACTGCTGTATAAAGAAATATAAACTGTTGTATTCGAAAGGAAAGAAACAATTCCCACTTATATTTGCGAACGGTTTGGCAGACAGACAGACAGACAGGCAGGCAGGCAGGCAGGCAGGCAGTCGGACAGACAGGAAGACAGACATAAGTACATAGACACATAGACACAGAGTCAAACAGGCAGGCAGGCTGACAGACAGGTAGGCAGACAGGCAGACAGACAGACAGACAGACAGACAGACAGACAGACAGACAGACAGACAGACAGACAGGCAGGCAGGCAGGTAGAATTGAATTTAATTGAATTGATCTTTATTTCCAAAGGGTAACAAATCGGGCGCGTAGGTCCGTCTTACATTCGACAGACAGACAGACAGACAGACAGACAGACAGACAGACATACAGACAGACAGACACATCCCTGTTGTTGGGTATGTAGGTAAGTATATAGGTATATACGTAGTTAGGCGGTTAATTAGGTAGGTAGGTAGGTAGGTAGGTAGGTAGGTAGGTTTACAGGCTACCGGAAAGCAAACAGCCGGTGTATTTAGGTTATAATATATTTTACAATAACATTAAACATAATTCCAAACTACGACAGATAGCTACAGATAGCTTCAAAACCAGAATTTATTCTTTTGAAATTGAGACACAGCTACAGTAAGTTCTTTGAGCAACTTATTACAAAATAAAACAGTAACACCATAACACGATAATACTGACACAGAAGTAGGTAGGAAAACATAAAAGCATAGCATCATGACTCGCCAATGTAAATTTTGGCCAAAGATGATGGAATTAAGAAAGACAAGCAACTGAATCGAGTGTACTCATGAGAGTCATCAGACGGTGAGATGGATGTGTCTGAGACTGATTTCTGTTGTGTTTGAAGTGAGCCAGGTTGGCTGTGACACAGGGCGATCCCAAGTTTGTTTCCCATGTACGAGAGGCAACATTTGTGAGGGATCTCCGGAAAGCCTCGACTCGGACACGTTTTTTAAACAGAAAACTGTCAAGGATGTATCGAGGGTAGCTTGGGGAGGACAACCATCAACTGAAAACTGTGAGAGAGGACGGAGAGACAGACAGAGATAGGGAGACAGACAGATAGAAGTAAGGAGAGAAAGATAAGCAGACAAAGATAAGGACAGGGGGTCAGATAGAGTTGGGAAGACAGGCAGAGATAGAGAGAGAAAGACAGACATACGGAGATAGGGGCAGACAGAGATAGGGAAACATAGAGTTAGGAAGACAGACAAGATGAGATAGGTAGAGAAAGAGAGACAGACAGATAGACAGACAGACAGCGATACGGACAGAAAGAAACACAGAGATGAAGAAGATTAAATAGATGGAGGGGGGAACTAGGAGCAGCGAGCAGGAGACACAGAAAATGGTGAGGTGGGGGTAGGGGCAGGTACGAACGAACGAACGAACGAACAGACTTTATTTTCAAAGGGTAACAAATTGGGCACGCAGGCCCGTCTTACATTCGGCCCTTCCAATCATTCATCTTTCTTTCATCAACAGTGCATAGGAAAAAAACATTGTCACATGAATTTTGTAAACATAAACAATGCATATTACTATGTTATGAGACACATCCACCACCCACCCACACATCCCCCATTCACTCCAACTTCCCCACCCAACCACACACACATACAATACATTCCCCCACCCATCCACCACATCCCTACACCTACACATCTCCCCACCCACACACACCTCTCACCCACCACACATCCCATCCACCCACACCCCAAGCACACATACATTCAATAACCCACACATCCCCCACCTACACACATCTCCCCACCCACTCACATATCCTCTACCCGTCCCATTTCCCACCAACAATCACTCACCCAACATCCTCCTCCACCCACACACCTCCAACCACCCAACCAAACACACATTCCTCAGCCACACACATGTCTCCCCGTCAACTCACATATTCCGCACCTACCCACACACAAATTCCGCACTCACCCACATAATCTCCCATCTCCCCCAGCCCACTCACAGATCCCGAGACCGCACCTACAAACATCCCCCACCATCTCCTAACCTGCACACACTCACCCACCCACATATCCTCTACCCACCCATCCCCCAACCAAACATCCCTTAACCACACACCCTTACTCATATACAATCACCCACCCACACATCCTCAACCCAACCACACATCATCCACCCAACCACACATCCTCCATCCACCCATTCCCCCAGCCACACATCCCTTAACCACACACCCCTACCCATATACACACACATCCCACCCACGCACAATCTCCCCACCCATACAAACATCCCTCACACACATCCCCACCCACCAACACATTCCCCATTCACAAACACACACCTCCCATCCACGCACACACAACCCATACATTCATCCCCTCACACATCCCTAGACACACGTACTTATCCCTCAACCACTAACACCCACACATCCCTTACCCACTCATCAACACATACATCTCCTATCTACCCACCCACACTCACACATCCCAACCACCCATCTAAGCACACATCCCCCACCCTCACACATCCTTCACCCACCCACAAACCCAACCACACCTTCACCCACCCACACAAACATCATTTAACCACACCCAGCTCCCCTCCCACACAATACCACACCCACACACATCCCAAAGACACATCCCTCACACACACACACATCTATCCACACATCTCCTACCCATCCACACATCCCCCAACTAAAATCACCCTCACTACCCACACATACATCCTTCATTCAGCCACACACACCCCCACCCAGCCAGACATATCCCCCACCCACACACACATCTCCAAATCCATCACCCACACCCATCACGCACCCCTCCCCCAACCCACACCCCCCCCACACACACATTCACCCACACATCTCTCACCCACACACACTCCCCACCCATCCACCCAAACATCCCACACTCATACACATCTCCAAATCCATCACCCACACCCATCCAGCACCCCTCCCCAACCCACACACCCCCCACACACATTCACCCACACATCTCTCACCCACACACACTCCCCACCCATCCACCCAAACATCCCACACCCATACACATCCCTCACCCACACACACATCCCCAAACCCACAACCACCCCCACCTGCACACATCTCTCACCCACCACATATCCCCACACCCACATCTCCCCACCCACACATATACCCCCACCCTTCCCATAACCCACCATCAATCATCCACCAACATATCCTCCTCCACCTACTCACCCACAACCATCTACACAAACACACATCCCCACCCACAAACACATCTCCCCATACACCCATACATCTCGCACGCACCCACACACAATCCCCCACCCACCCACACACAATCCCCCACCCACCCACACAAACCCACCCCTCCCACCCACACATCCTGAGCCCACCCACACACATAACGAATCCACCCACACACACATCCCCCGATCCCCCAACCTACTATTATGATCAAACTCCCACACTTTACACACACATACAGTGACGATTGTCGTGAGCATTGTCGCAAAATTGTAAAGAAAATGGAGAAAAATTGTACATATACATTTTGTAACTTAAAAATTAGTGATGCAATTCAACTCTCTCTCTCTCTCTCTCTCTCTCTCTCTCTCTCTCTCTCTCTCTCTCTCTCTCTCTCTCTCTCTCTCTCTCTCTCTCACTAACGCTCTCACTCACATTACAGTAATGATATATTATACATGATAAAATCAAGTGTCATACATACAAAATGATAATGTGAAAGATGAAAATACACAAAAAATATGGAATGGCATGTTACAGGACATGCGAGCACTGAATTCTCTCTCTCTCTCTCTCTCTCTCTCTCTCTCTCTCTCTCTCTCTCTCTCTCTCTCTCTCTCTCTCTCTCTCTCTCTTACACAGGCACACACACATTCTCCACACACACACACATATCCCTCACATACACACCCATACATACATCCTCACATCTAGACAAATACTTGATGCCTCACATGATCACTGAAGCTAATAAGAACAAACTCCCACACTTTACACACAATTGAGAAACTGACGATTGTCGTGAGAATTCTCGCAATTGCAAGAAGTGGAGAAAAAATTGTACATATACATTATGTAGCGTAAAAATTAGTGATGCAATTCAACTCTTTTTCTTTTTTTCTCCCCCCCCCCTCTCTCTCTCTCTCTCTCTCTCTCTCTCTCTCTCTCTCTCTCTCTCTCTCTCTCTCTCTCTCTCTCGCTCTCTTTACATACACACACTCTCACACTCATTCACTCTCTTAGACAAAATGAGGGAGTTGACAAAATGGAGTATAAAAGTAGACTGAGAGGAAGAGAGAGAGAGCGAGAGAGAAAGAAAGACAGAGAGATGGACAGAAATGTGGAGGAAGATATGGAAGGTAAACAGAGGGGGTAGATAGGATGAAGTACAGAGAGATGGAGAGGCACATAAATGTGAAGGAAGATATGGAAGGTAAACAGAGGGGGTAGATAGGATGAAGTACAGAGAGATGGAGAGGCACATAAATGTGAAGGAAGATATGGAAGGTAAACAGAGGGGGTAGATAGGATGAAGTACAGAGAGATGGAGAGGCACATAAATGTGAAGGAAGATATGGAAGGTAAACAGAGGGGGTAGATAGGATGAAGTACAGAGAGATGGAGAGGCACATAAATGTGAAGGAAGATATGGAAGGTAAACAGAGGGGGTAGATAGGATGAAGTACAGAGAGATGGAGAGGCACATAAATGTGAAGGAAGATAGGGGAGGACAGACGGAGGGGGTATATAGAATGGATAAGAGAGGGGAGAGCTAGAGAGAGAGTTAGAGAGAGAGAGAGAGCACGGGGATGTGGAGGAAGATAGGAGAGGACAAACGGAGGACGTGAATAGAGTGGAGAAGAGAGAGAGAGAGAGAGTAAGATGGAGAGCAAAGGGATATGGAAGAAGTGGCGAAGATAGGAGGAGGTATGTCGAGTGGAGTAGATAGGGAGAGAGAGTCAAAGAGAGAGACAGATGGAGAGCATTAGCGATGTGGAGGAAGATAGGTGAAGACAGAAGAAAAGGATATGTCTAGTGGAGTACATATAGTATATATGGGGGTGTGGAGGAAGATAGGTGAAGACAGAAGGAGGGGACATATCGAGTGGAGTCGATAGGGCGAGAGAGTTAGAGAGAGATAGTGAGATATAGGGAGAGAGAATTAGAAAGGGAGAGAGTGAGAGAGAGTGAGAGCGTGGGGATGTGGATGAAAATAAGTGAAGACAGAAGGAGAGGATATGTCGAGTGAAGTAGACATGTGAAGACAGAAGGAGGGGATCTGTCATGTGGAGAAAACAGGGAGAGAGAGTTAGAGAGAGAGAGAGAGAGAGAGAGAGAGAGAGAGAGATCGGGAGAGAGAGTTATAGAGAGTTAGTGAGAGATAGAGAGAGAGAGAATTAGAGAGAGAGAGTATTAGAGAGAGGGAGAGCATGGGGATGTGGACGAAGAAAGGAGAAGACAGAAGGAGGGGATATGTCAAGTGGAGTAGATAAGTGAAGACAGAAGGGAGGGGGGGGGTATATCAAGTGGAGTAGATATGGAGGGAGAGTTAGAGAGAAAGAGAGAGTTAGATAGAGTTAGAGAGAGAGAGAGAGAGAGAGAGAGATATGGAGAGCATGGGGATGTGGAGGAAGATAGGCTAAGACAGAAGGATGGGATATGTCGAGTGGAGTAGATAGGGAGAGACTGTTAGAGAGAGAGAGAGAGAGAGAGAGAGAGAGAGAGAGAGAGATATTGAGAGACACAGATGTGAATGGAACTATGGTTACTGGTAGATGATGTAGTCAACATGACGTGGGTCGCCTTTATTTCCCATGTCATTTGCTGATATGCAAATCAGACTGGTCGACAAGGGTTCGAACAATGACCACCGCACCTGCAGGCAAGCATGCTAATCAGTGGGCCACGGTGGCTCCCTGCAGTGATGTAGCTGGAATTAATATCTTTGTTTCCTCTATCTATCAGATAGATAGATAGATAGATAGATAGATAGATAGATAGATAGATAGATAGATAGATAGATAGATAGATAGATAGATAGATAGATAGATAGATAGATAGATAGATAGATAGATAGATAGATAGATAGATAGATAGATAGTCTACCAGTAACCATAGTTCTATTCACATCTGTGTCTCTCAATATCTCTCTCTCTCTCTCTCTCTCTCTCTCTCTAACAGTAGATAGATAGATAGATAGATAGATAGATAGATAGATAGATAGATAGATAGATAGATAGATAGATAGATAGATAGATAGATAGATAGATAGATAGATAGATAGATAGATAGATAGATAGATAGATAGATAGATAGATAGATAGATAGATAGATAGATAATCTATCTATCTATCTATCTATCTATCTATCTATTTTCATTTACATTTAGTCTGTTACTACTTCCATTTGACAATGTTTTTTTTTCCCTATGTAAATGTAACATACACATTTGATGAATGAAAGATGAGTGATTGAAAGGGCCGAATGTAAGACGGGCCTGTGTGCCCAATTTGTTACCCTTTTAAAATAAAGTTCGTTCGTTCATTCGTTCATTCGTTCTATCTATCTATCTATCTATCTATCTATCTATCTATCTATCTATCTGTCTGTCTGTCTGTCTGTCTGTCTGTCTGTCTGCTTGTCTGCCTGTCTGTCTGTCTGTCTGTCTGCGTACCTTCCTACCTACTTATCTGTGTACATTTATGTCTGTAAATCGACCTGTCGGCTGGTTTGTCTATTTATATACCCATCCATCCATCCATCCATCTATCTATTCATCCATCCATCTCTCTGTCTATATCGTCTACATGTATGTGTTGTTCCCTTGTTATTCCAAAGCGCGATTCTTTAAAAAAAAAAAAAAAACAATTGTGGAAATTTCTCGCCGGTTCTTTTGAAAATAATATTGCACAGAATTTCAGTGTTTCCCTTATGTTCTCAAATTCGATTGCCGTAGGTGACACCTTGCAGTCTTGACGGACCAAAGTATGTGAGTGGAATGTGGCCAATATTCCATCACAATGTCTGGGCAGAGCTTCAGAGAATCATGTGGCGCCCAAACGACATGACCTCTCTCTGGGGCCTAGTCTTGTGTATTCCAGAGGAATGGGTAACCAATACGTCTGGCACAAGGTAGGCTGCAGACGCTGGCGGCTCAGCGTCAATCCACCGAGACCTCACCACCACGAGCCGGTGGCGAGTTATGGCCAGACCCTGACACCCAAGGGGCCCGGCTTAGAGGCGTTCAGCCATGTCCCGCAGGTGAGGGCCTCGTACGAGCCCGGACAGAGTCACCAGTGGGAACGCCGCGCCCCGCGAAGGGCAACGACGATTGGTTTTGAACTAATAAAAGCACTCTTTCCGCGAGGGTCGGAGCTTGGTAAGCATGTATTAGCTCTAGAATTGCCACAGTTATCCAAGTAGGATCGTGTCATCGATTGCCAGCAGTACACATATATCTGTAATACATAGATTAGTTTATTTCACAAGTCACCGTATTACATAGATCTCTTTATTGCACATATCTCTGTATTATACATATCTCTTTACTGCACATCTCTCTGTATTACATATATCTCTTTATTACACTTATCTATGTAAATACGTAGATCTCAGTATATATGTGAGAGTCTCTGTGGCAAAGTGGTCAAGCCGTTTGACTCGAAGGTTGTGGGTTAGATTCCGGGCCGCACCCTTCGGTTTACGAGTTAAATGTTTCGGAGACTCCTGTGGGTCGTCGCTAAAAGCTACGGAGTTCGTGCTTTGTGCGACGCTTTCCGTGCTGCGGAAAGAGACCGAGCCATATGGGATAAAACCCGGTGCAATGAAGTCGACCCTGTCGACTTTTAAGCGACTTTTTTTTAAGATCTCTGTATTACATATGCCTCTTTATTGCACATATTTCTGTATTTTTTTTTTTTTATGCTCGCTCGCTTTGAACTCAAGCGTAGTCCATACACACTATTTATAGTAGTCATGGACTGAATTTTGGATGTGCGTTAGCTTTCCCTAATAACAGTGTCCCTCGCCAACAGGCGAACCCACTCCGACTTCAGAGGTACTTGTAATTTACGTCCCCAAGTCAAGGACGACAGGTCAATATTTTAGTCCAGCTGTCTGGTGTAGGAGTTGAACCGCTAACATCGGCATCAGCACACCAGATGTTTAAGAACACGCGTTCTTACCCTTTCGGCCTTGCTGGCCTGCTATATGGCTGTATTATATGGATCTCTTTATTACACATATCTCTGTGTTACATATATCTCTTTATTGCAGATCTCTCTGTATTGTATAGATCTCTTGATTGCACATCTCTCTGCATTAGTTAGTTAGTTAGTTAGTTGACA
Organism: Cepaea hortensis; assembly: GCA_963921405.1. Lineage (NCBI taxonomy): Eukaryota > Metazoa > Mollusca > Gastropoda > Stylommatophora > Helicidae > Cepaea > Cepaea hortensis. The sequence goes on along the minus strand of OY992876.1, from coordinate 463,624,237 downwards.
GATCATCCTCATTGCACATCGAACCATTCAGTCCATAAGTGCTCGGATCCCCTCCTCAGCAAATCCCGCAGCGTGTAGCGGCTAACGACGCCAGTTCTGTGTTGGTTTATCAATCTTCTTTGGCTTCCTGCGTAGTGTTCTTGTTTGGCCACACCTCTTTTAATTTGCTGCTCTCGCAGTCTGGCCATTGTTGTAGATTCACAGTCATCACTTGGTTCTCGCAAAAGTCTTACTTCTCGTAGAGCATTCAGAATGTCGGCCTGGTCCATGGCGCATCCGCCCTCCACAGTAGCCTCACCTGCGAGCTTGTCAGCCCGCTCATTTCCTTGTACTCCCGCATGCCCTGGCACGAAGATGAAACTAATCTTTGCCAGTCGAGACCGCTCCAGAGGCAGCAACCATTCTCTTCGGATCGACCCCTCCTCTATCCTCTTGATCATGTCCATTGAGTCGCTAAGGAAACAAGCCCTAGTGAATGTCTGTGTCTCGAGCCATGTTATTGATTTACTTACTGCCATGACTTCCATGGTCAGGCTACTTGTGGTTTCAGTAAAAGCACCAGAGTCCTCCTTCACAATTCTCCCTCCGGCCCGAGCTGTAAAGGCCCATGAGCTTCTCACATGTCGGACGACCGACCCATCTGTGTAGATGACCGCGTCACCGTCTAGCGAATTCTCGAAAATCAACGCTTGTACTTCAGCCTCAACAACAGCCGGATTTTCTTGTCTGCATTTTCTGTCAAGTTGGATGCAAACTGAAAAGGATGTGCAGAAGTCTGTTGGCACTTGCACCCACTCCTCGCCAGGTTCTAAGTCCTCAAGTGAACACACATGTTGAAGAATGTCTTCGGCTTGACCCATCCACGACCATCCTCTTTTTAACCTGCTGCCCTTCACCTTCCTGATTTCACTATGCAGTGGATGTTGTGTGTTTGCGTTAATTCTGAGGTAGGCGCGTGCCCTGCAATCTTGTATTCTCTCTTCAATGGTTGGAAACCCAAGAAGGTAGCGCATCGCCCTGCATACTGTATCTCTTGTACATCCAAGAATAATGCGCATAGCTTCATTCTGTATCCTTTCCATCCTTTCTATCTGCTTATGGCTGAGAGTCAGGATTGCCATTGCATACTCCAAAACAGACATGACCAACCCCTCGTACAGAAGACATAGATGGCGCTGCTCACAGTTTGCTGCCGCCATCACCCGCATCGCTGCCAAACCCCGCTTGGCCTTTGTTATCACCTGGTCTATGTGCACATTATAAGCAAGGCTTCGATCAAACCGTATCCCCAGGTAATTCATTGCCTGCGTTCTTTCCACCGTCTCTGAACACAGCATTACAGTTGGTGTTGGAGTGTTGACAATATGATTATTCAACGAGAACCAAGTTCTCTGCATTATAGAGATCTCTTTACACCATACACCTTTTATTCCTCTTGGTGTGTAAAGTGGCCATTGATTGTATATGAGTATATCATAGCTACAGAATTGGCAATATAGATCGAGAGGATCGTCCACGAGCCGCGATCAGAGCGGCATTTTTCAAAGGACCTTCAATATGAGAGAGAGAGAGAGAGAGAGAGAGAGAGAGAGAGAGAGAGAGAGAAAGAATGAGAGTGAAAGAGAGGATGAGAGAGATAGTAAGTGAGTGAGAGTGTAAGAGAGAGTGAGTGAGAGTGTAAGAGAGAGTGAGGGAGAGAGTTAGAGAAAGGGTGAGAGAGGGAGAGAATGAGAGAGAACGACTGAGGGAGAGAGAGTGAGAGAGTTATAGAGGGGGAGAATGAGAGAGTGTGAGTGAGAGAGATGGATCATTAGTAAGAGAGGGTGAGTGAGAGAAAGAGATTTTTTTCTAAGGCATTCTTCTAAGGTGGTCAAACAATTTAATCGGTTGTTCTGTTATGAAGATCATGACTGGTTTCAGGCCTAGTGATATTCTAGTTTCCTCATTAGTCCTCCCGGGACACAAGGAATTAAACACATGTATACTTCGATGTCGACCACATGTCTATGATGTTTCAAGTAACATTCAGAATCCTACCACGCTGTTTGTTTTAATACGAAAACAAAAACACAAAAGACTAACTTCATGGGTAAAAAGCACACTAATAAAGGTGAACTTTTGACAGAAGTCGTTATCAACAGAACAACAACAGAACAAGAACGAAAAATTTGGAGGTCAGCATGGCTGAATAGATAAGAGAGCGTGCACATAAACTTCCTGTGTGCTGATGCAGAGATAGTGGGTTCAACCCTTACACAGATCAGTTGAACTAAAATGTTGACTTCTCGTCCTTTACTTGGGGACGTAAATTACAAGTACCTCAGAAGTCGGACTGGATTCGCCTGGTGGGGAAGGACAATGGTTTTAGGAAAAGCTAATCCACACGCAAAAATCAGTCAAGTGCACACGAAGCTCGTTTATGGACAATACTTCAGAGAAAAGGGTGACAGGCTAAAGAGGGGCAAATCATGGATGGGTCGAGCGGAAGATGTCGTCGGACAGGTCTGCAGTCTTACCAGTATCAACCCCGGCAAGGAATGGGTGCCGGTGCCTCCAGCTTTTAAGTGTACCTTCTCCTGCATTATCACACTCGACAGACGGTGCAGAGAGCAGAACCCTGCCGCTGTCAATGCAGAGTTTAACGCGCTCATCTATGATCACTCAGATAGCCCCGAAGTGCTCATCTACACAGATGGATCTGTTGTAAAGCAGCAGAGAAGTGCGTGGGCATTTACAGCCCGCTCAGCGGGCCGAACCGTTCAAGAATCCAGTGGTGCCCACTCCATGACCACGAGCAGCATGACGATGGAGGTGATGGCAGTTACACAGGCTTTCATATGGCTGGAATCACTGCATTATACCAACGTGTGTGTACTAAGTGATTCAATGAGCATGATTCAGAAGGTCGAAGCTGGATCTGTACGTAGACAGTGGACTGAGTCGCTGCGGAAGTCTGTTGTCCGCAAAGTCACCTTCATCTTCGTCCCGGGACATGCGGGAGTCGAGGGAAATGAACGAGCTGATAAATTGGCTGGCTCTGCACCCCCTGTAGATGGCCAGCCCATGGATCGTGCCGATGTTATTAACGCCCTTAAAGATATGGCGAGAACAGAGGATTTTGACGCCAGTGATTCCACATCGTTTTCCAGGATGAAAGACCTGGGAGTAAGAATCGGCACAGCCAGACGCGAGAGGTACATCGGGAAAACAAAGCGCCTCGTCAACCAACACAGAACTGGCACTATTAGCCACCGGACGCTGATGCAGATGCTGGGGGGAGGATCTGAGCACCTATGGACATGTCCGGAGTGCAACGAAGATACCCCAACTGATAACTAACTAACTAACTAACTTCAGTTCAAAGCGAGCGAGCGCCAAAAACAATTATTTTGTTTTTAATTTATTAAAAATTAACAAAGAAAACTAGTACTTCCCTAGACGCTTGTCCAACTCAACAAGAATTGTTTCGTTCCCGTTGTTCCTTTGACGAAGACCTCGGTCGAAACTTTCTCTTATTTTTTTTTTTTTATTATCCGTGGGACTTCGTGGTCATGTTTTGTGTTGTTTTTGTACTCCATGATAACCTTAGCAATAGCAATCCCTTTTTATCGATATCTTTTCCCCCCTTCAATAACTACTATTGAAGTGAATGCGGTTTCATACGTGTCATTAACTGATCAGTGAGGTGATTCAGCGGAACACATCTCAATAGCAGTATTGTAAAACAGAAATCGGAGCAACATGGTTCTTCGTTTAGAAGGACCGCCTGTCTACCTAATCTTGCGTTCAGGTATCCAGGGAGGCGATGATAATTTGTACTGCTATCCAGCCTAAAACTTGTACCAGGAAATGTTTCCGAAAGTAAAGACGGCCGCCATGATATTGATCGCATCCCCTATCACGAACCCACTGATTATAAAAATCTGGGGCTTGCACCATATACTTAGACGTTCCAACGCATGAAACAGGGTCCTTTACTATGCTTGCTTGCTTCTTCTTCTTCTTCTTCTTCTTCTTCTTCTTCTTCTTCTTCTTCTTCTTCTTCTTCTTCTCCTTCTTCCTCTTCAAGACCATTACGTGTGGCGTTTATGATCATATCTGCCCTTTGCCTTCTTTTGCGTATACTGCCCATCATTTCTGATACCGTCCTTCCTACATGCCATAATGTCAAATTGTTCAGCATCGTCTCTCTTGATTTCCCCCTGCCTCTCTTTCCCTCCAACCTACCCGTCGTGACGACATACTCCAGATTTCCCCTTCTTATGACATGTCCACAAAATGTTGACTGTCTTCTTTTAATCAAGTCAGCCAGTTAGTTCTCTTTCAAGATATCTTCATTGCTCTTTCTATCAATCTACGGTGTTCTCATCATTTTTCTATAAAACCACATCTCCGCAGCCACTACTAATTCCTCACTTGTCTGTTAATTGTCCATGATTCGCTTCCATACAACAGGATTGCCTCAAGAATATGGCTCTTAAGAACTCTTCTTCACCTTGGTTGACAAAGATATATTGTAGAGAATATTATTCATTTTGTGAAATGCTGCCTTTTGCTGGGCTTATTGCACATTTACTTGTATGCACTCTGTTTTACTTAGCATATACGCAATACGCCTCATAGCGTGATATATGAATCCTGTACTTTTACTTGTTTCCGTACATCCCGCAGTACTTATGGCTTGAACAGAGACTTTTACTTACTTTTCACTATCATCACCAGCATCATTAAGTGCATTGCCGACTGGCGTAGGTGATCATGTTTTTCCACATCTAGCGATCTCAGCAGCGTGTATCAGTTCGTGTGTTGACACTTCTCCATGCCATTTACTAAAAAGGCTGTCAAGAATCGTCTCTCGTCTTCCTCTGCCCCTCATCCCATAATGTTTTCCATTCATTCATTAATTCATCCAGTGACATGTCCCTTGCAGAACATCGCTCCCATAACAACCTTCCGGAAAACTTCTCGATCATAAGCGAGATGTCCCGCGTCCGATACACCCATCTGGAGATCACCTGCCACATCCTGCACCCATCTTCTCTTTGGCCCGCCTCTTCCTCTTTTCCCGGGCATAAATCGTTCCAGTTGCTAGAATATCTTCCAGCTGAACACTTATCATAATGTGGCCACAAATGGCGACAGCCTCTTTCTTGTGTTTTTGATGAGTTATTTCTGTATCTTTCAAAATATTTGTATATTTCGGCTATTCCAGGCAAAATCAGTACTTGTGGTACTCCATTCTGGGAAATTGCCAGTACTACACATACTACTATCTAAACTAGGCAGTCAGTGTAAGTTCACCTTACAGTGGATCCTATCTCAATGTGGAGTGCCCGGGGACGAGAGAGCTCATAAACTAGTGTTTCGGAGACGAGAGAGTTGATCAATTAGTGTGCCGGAGACTTGACAGCTGGTCAACTAGTATGACGGAGACAAGAGGGCTGGTCAACTAGTGTGCCGGAGATAAGACAGCTGATCCTCTAGCACAAGAAGGGGGCAACAGAAGAGCAACCTTCTCCAGCACACTAGTTAACCAGCTGTCTCATACCACCAACAAAACAAATGGAATCATCAAATCAATATGTAATCCATCAAGGTCAGCCGAAGGCGATTATCATTTTATAGGCAGACCAGAACAAATCTTTTTTTTTCTGCGCCTCGCAATCGATTACGCAACCGCATGTGTACACAATTTATGATCGGCACATTAGTTATATACTCATGTGGACTGGCGCCTCAGACAGCCGATTACATACTTAAGATTACCCCGAATGCGACATATATAGGCAGACCATCTGGCCTAGAGAAACAATAGTGTAACATACTGGGTAGCATAAAAAGGCAGTGACTTTTATGCAAGGGACAACAAGAAAAGTATATGTGCTAATATGTAGCACTCACCACAGCCGACGCCCCAAATAGTGCCAACGGATTCGGGTGGAGGAGCGCAATTGGGAGAGAATAAGCCTTAATCTGGTACGAGTGGTATAGGGTAAAGAGAGAGGGATAGTACCTCACGGTGAGTGGTAGCCATATCCCATGGGATAGATCAGGATCCTATTTGGTTCCCATCTCTTTACCTACCTCACGTATGGCTCTACAAATACCGCTTGTGTAAGGCGGTTTCCACACCACGGACAACAGTCTTGGCTGACTGGCTAAACTACATGAGTGAAATAGGGGTAATATCCTACTAAGGGAATGTCCATCCCTAGTAGACAAAAGACTGGGATGGTGAACAAGGCGGATAAATCTTTGTAGTTCAACGGCTTCGAAAGCGAAACAACAGAGTCTGTGGCACACATGAGGCGTGTTCAGGACACAATAATGAACATGGCTGGCCATCGTGGAAGAGGTTGGGATCTCACCATGTGATATCCCACAGACAGCAATGAGGCCAGGCAATCAACGATACAAGTGGGAATATAACATCAAGAGATGGACGAACATCAATCTGACAGAATGTAACATCAAGGCGAGAGACATACCGTGTTGGAGATCCATTGCAGCCAACCTTCATTGTGGAGACGGTACCTGATTGATTGATTGATTGATTGATTGATTGATTGATTGATTGATTGATTGATTGATTGATTGTACGAGGAAATGTAACCTAAAGACAGATCCTAAGCCTTGGCCGACAACTGGTCAAGGATCGAAGCTCCGACAGGCGGACAGTTAGAGCATTACTTTACTGATCAGGCAGTTTCTGCGGCTTGTCTTGTTCCACACGTATTGGCGTTACCTCTCCTCTGGAGTAAACTAGGCAGGGTACAAGAGGGATCATGCTGCATGGACAACATATGGTCTCTAAGTTCAGCCCAGGCTTTGTACTATGGCGAGATATAACTCCATTTTACAAACTATCGTCTATCAAGACGGCAAGGTGTCAGTAATTACTGGTATTAATTACAGGCGAACCAAAGAAGTAGAATTTATTCAGAGAATTCCCAGCATTCTTCAATAAAATCACATCTCCGGGGCCTTGATGGATTTGACTAATTGGCAAGAATTGACAGCCGTGTGTTAAAAGTGATTCCATGTGACTTTCAATAATTGTTTTTAACCCCCTAATGACAAGGAGCCTGCTCTGTGGCAAAGGGATTACGGACGCGGTTCGTGATCCTGCATACCCTCTTTCGAAACACATCTGCACGCGATTTGGCATCAGACCGCGTTGTGTTGTTTTTTTAACGAAATGGTATGGATGCCGGTCGTTCAGAAAGCAATGGCAAAGTACTGAACGTAAACTTGCCAAGATATCACAACAGCAAAGAATGCCTGTGTTGACTGCTAACTTTTTTAATGCCAGGGATATTGAATGTAAGAAAGAAAGTGCTGAAGCGCTATATAGAACATGTTTTGCTGTATGGCAGTGAATCTTGGAATGTATATGTACAAATGAGAAAGGAATTAGAAGCAACAGAGATGTGGTTCCTAGGACGAATGTTGTGAATTCTTTGGACTTACAGAGTAACAAACGACGATTGCCTGAAAGGGGCTAATGAAACTAGAATAGTATATACAACAATAAGAAAGAGACAAACAGCTTTCTTTAGTCATGCGATCGGAAGAGAGGCATTGGAGAATATCGTGACGACTGGAAGATCGAGAGGAAGAGAGACAGAGACTGACCAAGATAAATGATGTTGGATGGATTGAGACGGTGGCATGGAGAAATATCAGCAGCAGGGTTGCTCCAGAACACCAAAGACCGAGATATGTCGGGAGACACGAACGCCTACGTCACTGGCATAGCACTTGATGATGATAATGAATGACGGGATATATTGTGTAATATGGGCTGGCTGGGTGACTAGAATGTCAGATTCTCCTTCGGGAGACCATGGTTTGAATCCTCGGTGAGGCGTGGAGTTTTCGGGAAGGTTGTTATGAGAGCGAGGTTCTGCAAAGGACATGCTACTGAATGAATGAATGAGCCTACACAGTTCGCGGCGACTGCACTAGCCAGGCGGCCTTAATCCCTCAGGTCCAAGACGCCCCTGCCATACACCGCAAGGTACTATATTGGCAGTAAATGACAGTTTTTTTTTAAATTTCTTTACTTTGTAAAATGCAACTTTTCGTTGTCCTTGTCTGTTCTTTATCTCTGTAATACATCTTTCATGTAATGTTATCCATGTTCCTAGATCCTTGTATTGCGGTACTTGATTAAAACTAATACCATATGCATTTAAGCATGATCCGTTTCTTTGATATTATCGAAAACAGTGTATAATAATAATAAACATAATGGTGCTAAACCCCTGGAAACTCGCCAGGGGGTGATAGTGGCGGATCTGAGGTTTCGATTGGTGGTTACCTTCCCCTGTTCTGCAGAGTCAAGGCACAGAAGGTTAGGGGAAGCGGTAAGAGCTATTTGGCAGTCACCGCGGACGCTAAGCACACTAGTGGAACGCAGAAGGAGTTCTTAACACACACACACACATCCACACACACACACACACACACACACACACACGCGCGCGCGCAAACACACACACACTCACACACATACACACCCACACACCCAGCCCCCCTCCCCCCCCCCAAAAAAAAAAATAATAATAATCACCTTTGTGAAAACAAAACTCATGTGGCATGCATCCAAGATATTCTGCACCCGATATTAATCTGTCACCTCGCTCATTTCTTTCAACTAAGCCATAGCCGCCTGTCACGCCGCTCACTTTTTCACTGCCTCGTTTGTGCATTGTTTGTATTGAAATCTCCTGGCATCATTTTTATTTTTTAAATGTTGCATTGTTTCGAAGCCATGTCTAATTAATTATAAAATATATCTATATCTTCTTTAGCGCTATCTGCTGTAGGTATATGTGCCTATCGCCTTCTTTCTTTTGCCGTGAAGCGCCGCAGAGAGGAAGCAGATGTAATTTTATGTGTTTCTGTCTTGTTACTTGAACTAACGTCATATTTGATTTCTTCAATGTCTCTTTCACTCCCTCTAACCAATTCTTTCTCGGTCATCCTCTCGTTTTGTATCTAATGTTCTCGCATAGAACCCTCTAGCGCAGTGGTTCTTAACCGGTGGGGAATTTTAGGGTTTCCAGGGGGGGGGGGGGGGGTGAAGATTATTTCAAGTTCGCGTTAATACAAGAACCGATTACTTGATATTGTTTTTCCCTTCATACTGTACGGTTCTGTACGTTTCACCCTTCTAAAATTCATTTTATACAGTAAGTAGACCCACAAATCACGTTTTATGTGGACGTCTAGACTTGTTTTAGTATGTGATATTAAATTTAGCTTCTATTATTACGTATACTGTGTAGGGGCGGGGCGGTATTTTTAGATAGAAAATACGAAAGGGGGAATGACGTTCTGAAAATATGGTGAAGGGAGGCACGGGCCAAAAAAGGTTGAGAACCACTGCAGTCTAGCGGCTGATTGATCTTGTTTCGTTCTAACAAAATGTCAGAACCATTTTTATTTCAGTATTTGGTGTTCTCTAAAGTTAGTCATCGGTGTTATCCCTACACTTGTTTTTAGTTTCTCATTTGTTTCTCTGTCCTTTCTTCTTTTTTTTTTTTTTTTTCAACAGCGTTTTTTATGCATCGCGTCTCACGCGATCTGATTTTACGCCTGTGCATTTCTAGGACTGTTCGAGATTGACATTGGTAGCACAACACTGAGACGAATAAAGCATCAATCAACTTCTTTGTTGTGTGCATGTTGATGTTTGGATCTTTTAGAATATATACTATTTGATAGTTGGTGTAGTTTGCTTTCTATATTATATATATATATATATATATATTTTTTTTTTTTTTTTTTTTTTTTAAATGTTGCATATCCCTTACAGGACGTTGCAGTCAACACCAGCATTTTTCAGCTGCTGTTGATGTACTAGGCAAGTTTTACGTTCAGTAGTTCTGAACGTTGTATTGCACTGGTGATAATCGAATTGCCATAAATTCTATCTTATCGGAATTAATTTTCATATCAAAATTCGAACAGCAAATGTCAAGGCAATTTATATGGATCTTGAGATTCGCATTGTTCCCATACAGTAAACTCTGGTCGTCTGCAAACAGCATCCCATTGAAACTCTGTAGTTGTGAATTTGTTTTTTTCGTGAGCTTATCCTCAGCCTTTGGCCACTCGTCTTGCCTCATGCAGTTTAATACCTAATGTGTTTTTAATTCGAGTTTCATTCGACAGATAATTTTGAAGATAATATTGTGGATAATTTTTAGACAATGTTAGATACTTAATGTTGTAGATAAAGTTAGATAAACTATGTCGTAGATAATGTGAGATAGATAATGCTGCAGTTCCCATTGTTTCCCACATTCACATTGCTTTGAGCTATGCCCACGGCCCTTAGCAACCTGTAAAGTTGCTAGGGTAAGTGTGTACCCTGCAGTGTGGTATTAAGCCAGTAAGTATAAGACAATTTTACACACCTAAAATAGCATCCGGCACACCGTGATAAACTTATATTGTTATAGGCGAATCGAATGGTCAGTCCTAGTCAGATATGAGTTATGACTGAGCTACCGTATGACACTACTTGCCTTCTGTTAGCGTCGAATGTTGGGCGAGGCTCACCAAATCTGACACTGACACCCCCACATTGTGCCAACCGCTTCAGGCAGCCCTAGTGCGAAGAAATGCAACCTAAAGACTAAAGTTCATGGCAGGGCAGACCAGGCCCTAAGCCTTGGTAGGACACTGGTCAAAGCTGGTAGCTCCGACATTCGGACATTTCTTTGCTGATCCGGCAGCTTTTTCAGCTTGTCTTGTTCCAGATGTATTGGTGTTACTTTTCCTCTTGAGTAAATAAACTAGGAAGGATGAGATAGTGATGATGCTGCTTGGCATCACATGGTCTCTAAATTCAGCCCAGGTTTTGTGCTATGGAGAGGTATAACTCCATATTACAAACTATCGTCTATCAACACGACATGGTGTCAGTCATTATAGACCAATCGCTACTCGGTGGATGATCGGGTGTATCCCGCTGGCCGTCTTTACGTCCCATAACATTTGTGGTGCCCAGTTTAGGCTGGCTGGTCCTTGGAAATTTGGATTTCTGAGGAAAGTGGAAAGAATACCATGGACGGATGGAAAAACGAATGTCACATTTCTTGAAGGTGGAAATAATCGCACTCCGTAAACGGATAAGAGAAATTAAACGTAGACAGACAAGATTTTTCGTTCACTTTATGAGCAAAAATAAACTTTAAAAATAGGGACAAGTGGACAAATTTATGGGAAACAAGCAATGAGAGGGAAAAGAGTTACATATCTGGACGGCTTGGCCCCACAAAATACGAAGACAGACCTAATACAAAACTCTGATGATCGTGTGAAACGTCCAACATGGCGCTTACTAGTATATAGCACACGATGCTGAAGATACAATGAATCCCAACATTGTCTTTTCCACTGATTGTCCACGTTGATAGACTTCTGTTCGTCTGTCTCCTGATGTTACATTCCTGCTTCCATAGTTGTCTGTCTCTTGCTCACCTTCCCCCGACATTATCCTTCAGTGATATTGCAGTTTGGTAAACGACATAGGATTGCCCATATCTGGAGGAGACCAAAGTTGACTGAGGAAGAATTTAGGTTGACAGAGACACAAGGAAAGCTATCAGCAATCTAAAATGTTTTGTACATCCTTTACATGACATCGCTGTCAACATCAGCTAACGTTTCTAAATCACTGAGGATGGAGAGGACATAATTGTGTATAAGGACGCGACACTCGACATGGCACGTGATGATCCTGGCTATATTAGGAAAGTCTCATTGACATTATTTAATTTGGTAAAAATAATCCATTTGCCTCATTCTGACTTCTCACGTTTTCTATTTTGATTCCCACCTTCTCGTGGACTTATGTATGTTGTTTAAAAGTCGCCTAAAAGTCGACAGGGTCGACTTCATTGCACCGGGTTTTATCCCATATGGCTCGGTCTCTTTCCGCAGCACGGAAAGCGTCGCACAAAGCACGAACTCCGTAGCTTTTAGCGACGACCCACAGGAGTCTCCGAAACATTTAGCTTGTAAACCGAAGGACGCGGCCCGGAATCGAACCCACAACCTTCGGAGCACGAGTCAAACGGCTTGACCACTTCGCCACAGAGACTCCCTTGTGTATGTTGTTTATGTTCCACAAATACGATTTTTTTTAAATAATACAATAGGACTTATTAATCGTACATGTTTATTAATGAAAAGTTCTGCGTCTGTTGCTTAGGTTTAGTGTACGCAGTTTCACAATCACGACACACTGGATTCGAAGTCAGCTGCAAAACATTTCGGAGCAGAAGGCTTTGTTTTGATGTTTACAGTGGTATGAACTATGATCGTCCTGGTTCAGGAAGACGTTATCAAACTACAGAACTTAAAATAGCATGGAAAATAACCAACAAACAAAAATGCCGAGATAGGTTGCGATGCCCTGTAAAAGACATGCAACTAACGTTTTAATTTAATCAAAATGCCAGCATCGTAACTAATATGTATTTACAAGCATTGATCTATTTCCACGAATGGCATTGAATATCACTAGTACAAAAACCTGGCAGGAGTGTGGGACGGAAGTGACCCGCTGAACTCTGATAGCTGACGTTGAACATCTGTCCCGCGACACAAGATGGCACATTTACTTTCCCTCTGTCTTCTGTTTTTGGTAGACTTGTCTCTTTTTGTCAGTGCCCAGGCACCGAAAAGGAGATTTGAATATAAATTGAGCTTTAAAGGTCCTCACCTTGTGCAGAGAGATAACAGTGTTCCATTCTGGGAATATTTTGGAGGTAAGTCTCAATATGATATCATTCAACTCTGTCCGGCTAGGATGTGACAGTGACGGTGACAATGGAGAGAGTAGCAGCAGGCAAACAAACAGATTTTCTGCCCCCTGACTACTGTCTTCTACACGACGTCAGATACAATAGGCAGGAATATATTATATGTACATGTAAAATTGCTACAAATTACAATGTCACATCTGTCTAATTATAATCGATTCATTCATTAGGAATCACTTGTCTTAAGTGAAGATGTCTGCTCGTGTTTGCACCTCCAGTCTTATTGACTTATTCATTCGCAACAGGCTACTGAGCAACTCCTTCAGCATGTATTTACCTCAGCTTCCTTGTATGCTTGTGACATGTAATTTTTCTTTGGACATTCACTCGTGATCTATCCCACTAGTATTGCCAGAATAGACCTGCAGTGCATGTCTTGTCTCATATTTCAATTTGTGGCCAAGCCAAGAGAATCTTTTTACTTTTTAGGTAGTTAGTCTCATATTACACTCACTACATAACATCAAACCATTCAGTTAATAAATTCCCATATCCACTCCTGGACTCCTCAATATCTACCTCGGCATGTAGCAGACGACAACAACAGTTATGTGTTTGTTGACTGTTCTCCTTTCGCCAGCTCCATAACACTCTTCAACTTGTCATATCTTTTTTGCATGGATAAAATATTCAGTGACAATATAGTTGTTGATTTTCTCCATTATCTTTTAGAATTTATTCATTTTATCTCTTTTCTATCTAGCCTAGTTTTTATATCCTGCAATAATACACCCCAAAAGTTTCTATGTTTATTTAAACTCTTGATCCATGTTTTAGACCTGCAGTTAACAGTTCAATATATGTACCAGCTGAGCGTATTGATTATTTGTTTTTCCAGTTCAGTGTTGATGTTATGAATGTTCTTTTCCTCAAATGCCTTTGCAGCTATTGCAATATGTTCTCTAATGTTAGTTTTACATCAAATGTCTTTTGTAATTATTTAGCCAATAGGAAAGTTCCATGCCTGTTCAATGGTCTTTCCCTCGTGTACATTTGTCTTATAGCATTTATCTTCATGTCAAATACTTGAGCTGTGTCAGTGATTTAGGTGAGTTGTTCAAGTTGTAATGATTTTTCTGTCCTTTAATGGCTTGATCATGTAACAGAGTTAGGAATAGGAAGAAGGGGCAACGAGGTGTGCATAGTCAATAGGGAAGTAGGGCACGGTCAAGCACCATAATATGGGGTAGTTAGGGTGGCTCGTCCTATGACGAGCATCGTAGAAACAAGGTCAGTTGTGAACGACCCATCCTTCGATATGGAGGTATGATTTAGCTGAGTGACTTCTGGCTTGATTGAAGGTTTGTTGATTATGAATAAATTAATATGAAACCAGAACTGTCTTGGAGTTATTGCCAGTTCATCGTCACTTCGCTGTACTATTACAGTACAGAAATGGTGCCGTGACCAGGATGAACAGCTTCAATTGTCGCGGTACATAACGGAGGTACTGGGCCACTATATTTGATACAGCCACTACTTCATACTGCGCTTGTTGGGAAAATGCGGTGCCTTTGACACTGGCACGTTATCAAACCTCTGCTGAACAGATTTCAAGAAGTTTCTACAAGAATCTTTATGCGGTTGTGAAGCCCGCTTTGCTGATTCAGTTCCACTGTCTTTATGCGGTTGTGAAGCCCGCTTCGCTGAGTCAGCTCTCGGTCGTTTTCGAGCCTTACTGGTGGTGAAGTCCAGTCCGCTCTCAAATCGTTTTCGAGCCTTACTGGTGGTGAAGTCCAGTCCGCTCTCAAATCGTTTTCGAGCTTTACTGGTGTGTGAGAGCCGCTATCGCTGTCAAGTCCTCGCCGGGCACTGTGGCATTGTTGTTCGAGCGGTTTGCTAACGGGATTGATTTCGGCGGACGACATGGAGATACCTACTTCTGATCATACCTCCCACTGTTGCAGGGACTTCAAAGACTTCTGCATTCCGCCATACATAGTAAGTAGACTGAATCGTTGTCACACAGCCTGCTCGTTACCATAGCCGTTGCCTGAACTTTTATCATTTTCAAGAGGCTTACCATAGGCATAGCCGTTGCCTGAACTTTATCATTTTCAAGAGGCTTGTCATAGCCGCCGCTTTACATTTTTTACCTGCATTGTCGGTTGTTTCAACGGGCTACCAGGGCCGCTGCCATACAATGTTGTTTCAGGGAACTGACTAAAGCTGCTCTCTGATCGCAGTCTGATCATGGTGAGGCCTACTGTCGAGAAAAGCTGCTCTCTGATCGATGTCTGATCGTGTGAAGCCTGAAGTCGGGAAGTGCTGCTTTTTGAACGCAGTCAATTGTTCCAAGCCTTGTCAGAAACCGCAGTCCTTGGGCGTCACTATGCTGGAAACCAAGATGCCTGCCTGCCTTGAGGTTGCTGTATTATCGGGGCTGTTAACTTAGCCGTTACCTTGAGGTCATCGTGTCGTTGGAATGACCTTGGCTGCCGCCTGAAGTGAGGTCACTGCTGGACTTATTTGAGCTGTGAGGTCGTCGTATCGCTGGATTTTCTTTCTTCATCATGCCTCTCTGCCCAGTGTGTGATATGGAATGACACTGATTTGGGAACGTTTTTGCTCGAGCATCCTGAGGGATCCTGGAAGTCATTGCCTGTCCGTTTGAAATTTGTAGAACCGAAGGACAATGTTGGCTGAGTAAGCGAAGTTTAATTTAAATTAGTTAAGGAGTAGGCATATGTGTATAATTATTTGTTTTAAGATAGAATTGAAGAATTGAAAACCTGATGCATTTTTTTTTAAAGATTTGGCTTTGAGTAACCTTTTGCAGAGTATGCGCTAGCGATAGGAAAGCTGCCTACGTATTGAAAACAACAAGGCTTTATATCATAAAGGCGTGGTGAGCCACTATGGAAGTCTTTTATAGGAAGTTAGGACGTGTGACAGAGTTGATGGATGGCTTAAAAATGGACGTAGATAGAATTTTGTCTATGATAGAATTGATAAAGAGGCATATGTCTGAACGAACGGAGCACGAGACAGGTAGGAGATATTATGGTATAGACAAGCCCAATAGATGGCAGCCGGTCAATAGGAATGATAATCGGTGTGGTTACAATTCTAAAGTTGTCAACCATATACATATGAAAGCAGATAAGAGTGAGACACAGAGACATATAGGAATTAGTAATGGTCAGAAAAGGAAACAGTGGTCTTGGCCTTCAAAGAGTGAAAACGCAAAAGCCTTGCGAGAGAACTGGTTTCAGATCAGACAGTTGCGATATTCGGTAGCAAAGTTGAATAACAGAGAAGGAAACACAGATAAGATTTTGGGTAGTCAGGAGGTATCTTCAGTCTTTTATGTCAAACAAGAAAGAGAGACACAGACGCAACCAGGCAGTAGTGTGGAAAAGAGTACTCAGACGTCGATTGATAAAGTGACAAAGAGAGACACTGGTATAGTAGTTGAACAACCCAAAACAGAAGACAGGCAGACAAGTACCAAAGATGTTAAAAGACAGTTGTTGAGGAAAAGTATTAGGGAAAGGAATAGTATGATTGTTAATAGAGGTACTGCTATGTCAGGTTCCTCAGGTGTAGACATTAAATTAATCCCTAAATGGTGTAGAAATATTAGGTGTGAGAGTTCAGGTTACGGAGAAGATATTTCTACCGCCGCATATTATAGTAAATACCGTGATGCTGAAACAACTATAGATACTGATGATTCGGAGAATGAGAGAATTGCACTACGAGCAGATCCTGACTCGAAGCGTGATGTTTCCTCATACGGTAGGCTTGCTGGTGGACAGACGGACAGAGTTTTGGTTGGTGACTCTTTAGAACTAGATACCAGTTTATATGACAGGAAAGTAGGGAAGGCTAAGAGACGAATACCAAGAGAGAGAGAGAGAAAGATACTTCCAAAAAGAAAGATGTTTGCCTAGTAGAAAGTGGAACACAAAAACAGCAAACAGCTGAAGCCTCGCTGGAAAAAGCTAGAAGTCTCATGAAATCGGTAAGACCATGGTTGTATTTAAATAACCGATACGAGCAGATTTGAGCATTTTGTAACTGAGCTTGGGGTAATTCAAGTTTGATGAGGCTCAAATTTCGACTCAAATGTGCTGTTGCTGTGGAAAATGGTGGAGAATCATTGCAAGTGATGTGTGACGTCAAGAACTGATGTAGTATTGTCTTGTATTACATAGGTTATTTTGAGATATAAAGTGGTCATAGAATAGTGATGACGATTGGGTAATGCGGATGTCATAGCGCGAAGAAGTATTATGAACTGGTGAGGAGGTTAAGATAAAGTGAGTGGTGAGTAGTTGACCGTCAGAGTAGTTTGACATTGAGAATTAAGTAGGACGGAGAATAGTGGCATTATGATAATTGAGAATGAAATAAGAAAGTAGTTGAATTGTGAAAGTCCTGTTGAGTAATTCGTCAGCTTATGCGTTGTCCGTACGTGAGTATAATTGTAGACAAACAGGTGTTCGTCGCGATGAGTGAAGTAGGAGTGAGGTTTTGAGACGCCGTCTAAGTGGAGTACATGGATAAAATGTTGTCAAGCGATTCGTAATAGTTGCGCGTTTGATATATCTTGTGTCAATGTGTGTGGAGGAGATCGACATGCTTAGACTGTGGTGAGTGATTGCTAGAATGTTGAATTGGCGTCTAAATTGTTTTGTTTTGTTTTGAAGTAATGGTATGGACACGTCAGGTTGTCGCGATGCGAGAGTAGTCGTGAGATGAGAGCGAGGTTGTGTATCACTGTCTGAGTAAACATAAAATACGAATACCGTGTGAATATGCGAAGAGTGGCTGATAAGTGATGTTGATAAAACCTGGAGCATAGAGTAACTGAGTATATGAAAATTGAGAGGTAGAAAGAACATGATTAGAGAATTGTAATGTCTGAAGTTAGACAGAATTAATGAAAATTGTATGACAGGCTGACGGAAAGAGAGTTAACATTCTGAATGACGTTTCATAAAACATGTTTAGTATTGTTGACAGGGACATGTCGAAGCATGAATGCCTAATACTAAGAAATGAGAAAAGTGAGGTCTGTTGTCAGTTGTATGTGGGGTGGTTTGTTGTTTCTGAAAGAATCTCGATAAATAGGAAGAGGAGTGAAAGATAGTGAAGTAAACAAGATTAGTTAAATGAATGTTGGAGAACGTGTTCCGATAAGTGTGACTAGTATCATCGCGGTGCAAGAACGCTAGGAGAGACTTGAGGATAGCTTAGAGTTGTTGTGGTGAGATGTAGAAAGTACTGATGCAGGAGAATGAAATATTACTTGCGTCGGGTAGAAGAGAGACTTAAAAGTAGAATTAGTTGTTGGTACAGTAGATAGAGGCATGGGTGAGGTCTATAGTAAATAGACAAAGTTTTGTTGGATGTAGCAGGGTGGAGATACCGTAGTTATAGGTAATGATTAAGAAGTTGTAGTAATTCTTGGTGCAAATCTAGGGGAAACAACTAGTGTGCCGAGCCACAGGTTCTATTAGTAGATAGATGACTGCTGGTACATTGAGGTAACATTGAGATAGTTGCCACACTGGTATTAGGTGAAGTGATTTGACCTGTAGTTTACAGCGGAATTAGTTTTGTAAAGAAGGAAATATTAAGAGGGGAGATAATCAATGCTTAACTTCCAGAAAAAGTACAGTCATTTGTTAATTAATGACTTTTGTTGAGAGAACAGATATTGTTCTATGAGAATAGTCTGTAGGTAACATATATATATATATATATATATTTTGGGGTTAATACTTAGCATTGAGTTGTTTTTTTCTCTGTTATGAGAATAACGGAATAGGCATGACTTGAGTGAATAGATATATATTTAATTGGTTATCTCAAACCTCCGCTGCCTTGCGGGTATACCCACATGGGAAAGGCTTCGGGAGTAAACCCTGAGGACAAATCCGGAGATGGAGTCCCTAAGGCAGTTCCATGTTGTAAACAACATAGTTCTGGCAACTCCTGCGACGGCACCGATGCCAAGTTGCATTGGCTACTGCCTTTCCCTTGGTCAACATCGGCGACGTGGAGAGGGGGAACCTGCTACTGGGCAACAGCTGGTTCTCCGATTTCCATTGCCCAGGCTTGTGCCCTGAAGAGGTCACTTCAGCACCGCGTAAAGCGGTGACACAACACGGGAAGTAGCATTTGCCGGTTATAAGTCTTAATGCTCGATTGGCGTAGAGCAAGGCGCCAGGGGCTACTTCCGACGGTGGGAGAGATCATCGTATCTCACTAGACAGCTACCGCCCGCCTAAGCTGGGCAGCCCCCAGTCAATAAGGTGTTGTCTCGCCACGGTTCATCTGCTCCTGAGGGTGTGTGGAGCTTAGGGGGAAATCCTGACACATGGACCGCAATCTATACACCTAACAGCAAGAAAAAAACAAAACAACCGGCCCTAAGGCTGGGAACATGGAACGTAAGAACCATGACCCCTGGCATCTCAGACGATCTAAATGAGATTGTGGATGCCCGCAAAACTGCAGTGATAAACAACGAACTGCTAAGACTGGGGATAGACATTGTCGCCCTGCAAGAGACCAGATTCCAAGAATCTGGAAGCATCAAGGAGAGGGACTTCACTTTCTACTGGCATGGCAAGCCGTGCGGAGAGACCAGGGAGCATGGAGTTGGCTTCGCTATCAGAAACAAGCTGCTCAATTCCATCATACCACCAAGTGATGGCACTGAAAGAATATTGAAGCTCCAACTCCAGACAGAGGCAGGCCCAGTTAGTATTATAAGCGTTTACGCCCCAACACTAACTGCAGCATCAGAATCTAAAGACAAGTTCTATGACGACCTTAGCAAAGAAGTCAGTGAAACACCAGAGAAACAACATCTTTTTATCCTGGGGGATTTCAATGCCAGGGTTGGCTCCGACCACGAATCTTGGCCTTCATGTCTAGGACAGTTTGGCGTTGGGAAGATCAATGACAATGGACAACGTCTCTTGGAATTCTGCAGCCACCATAATCTGTGCGTGACCAACACCTTCTTTGACACGAAACCTCAACACAAGGTGTCATGGAGGCACCCCAGATCAAAGAACTGGCACCAACTCGACCTGGTGCTCACTAAACGCAGCAACCTCCGCAATGTACGGATGACTCGCAGCTATCATGGTGCTGACTGCGACACCGACCATTCACTCGTCTCCAGCAAGGTGAAGATAAAGCCCAAGAGAATCTACAGAAGCCGAACAGAAGGAAGACCACGCATTGACACCAGTGGCACCCAAAATAAAGAGAAGGTCAACAAATTCATGCAGGCTCTAGCGGATACTCTGCCCGGCCCCACAGACGGAGATTCCACCGAGAGATGGAGTCATTTTCGCGACACCATCTACAATACAGCACTATCAACATTTGGCAAGAAGCAAACTAAGTCAACCGACTGGTTTGAAGCACACTCTGAAGAGATGCTCCCAGTCATGGAGATAAAGAGACATGCATTCTCGATGTATAAAACATCACCTTCAGAGAAAACACTGCAGGCATTGCGAACGGCCAGAAATAGAGTACAACAGATGGCAAGAAGATGTGCGAACAGGTACTGGCTACAGCTCTCTGCTCAAATTCAAACTTGTGCAGACACTGGAAATATAAGAGGAATGTATGAGGGCATCAAGCAAGCTGTCGGTCCATCAAAAAATAAGATGGCCCCTTTACGATCAACTGAGGGGGTAATCATAAAAGATCGAGCGAAACAAATGGATCGCTGGGTAGAACACTACTCAGAGCTATACTCAGTGGATAACACTGTCAGCGAAGAAGCTCTGGAAGCCATCGATCAACAGTCCGCCATGCATGCCTTGGATAACGAACCTTGCCTCACAGAAATCAGCGAAGCACTAGACTCTCTCAAATCCGGCAAGGCACCTGGAAAAGATAGTATTCCACCTGAAATTTTAAAATGTAGCAAAGAAACAATCATCCCAGAACTGTATGCAATATTACAGCTCTGCTGGAGAGAAAAATCAATACCACAAGATATGAAAGACGCAAACATCGTTACCCTTTATAAAAACAAAGGCGACAGAATCGACTGCAACAACTATCGCGGCATTTCCCTTCTCAGCATTACAGGCAAGATTTTTGCCAAAGTAATCCTTAAAAGATTACACATTCTTGCTGAAAGAATCTACCCCGAATCGCAGTGCGGATTTAGACCCAACAGGTCCACCATCGATATGATTTTCTCACTCCGGCAGCTCCAAGAGAAGTGCAGAGAACAGAGGAAGCCATTATATATAGCCTTCATCGACCTCACAAAGGCATTTGACCTCGTGAGCAGAAGCGGCCTTTTTAAGGTCCTTGAAAAGGTTGGATGTCCACCCACCCTTCTTAGTCTCGTGAAATCATTCCACGAAAACATGCAGGGGACCATTTTATTTGACGGCTCAACATCCCAGTCATTCAGCATCAGCAGCGGAGTAAAGCAGGGATGCGTGCTTGCTCCTACACTCTTTGGCATCTTCTTTGCTGTTCTCTTAAGGCAAGCATTTGGGACTGCCACTGAAGGCATATACCTCCACACAAGATCTGATGGCAAACTTTTTAACCCATCAAGACTCAAGGCAAAGACCAAAATAAGACGAAGATGCGTAAGAGAACTACTTTTTGCAG
Organism: Cepaea hortensis; assembly: GCA_963921405.1. Lineage (NCBI taxonomy): Eukaryota > Metazoa > Mollusca > Gastropoda > Stylommatophora > Helicidae > Cepaea > Cepaea hortensis. The sequence continues at coordinate 463,602,782 of OY992876.1, read as the reverse complement.
ATGATGCAGCACTGACTACTCATACAGCAGAAGATCTCCAAAGGCTCATAGATCGTTTTGCAGCTGCCTGCAAAGACTTTGGGCTCACCATTAGCCTAAACAAAACACAGGTGATGGAACAAGATGCTGATGCGCCTCCGTCAATCAAAATCTCTAATTATGAATTGAAAGTCGTCCACGATTTTGTGTATCTGGGATCGACAATATCAGATAATCTTTCATTAGAGACAGAAATCGACAGACGCATTGGAAAGGCAGCCACAACATTTTCCAGGCTAGCTAAAAGAGTTTGGGAGAATAATAGACTAACAGAGCGTACAAAAGCTCAAGTATATAAAGCTTGTGTTGTTAGCACACTACTCTATGGGTCTGAATCCTGGACCCTGTACTCAAGACAGGAAAGGAAGTTGAATTCCTTCCACATGAGATGTCTGAGACGTATCCTGGGCATAACATGGAAAGACCACATAACAAACAAACAGGTGCTTGAAAGAGCAGATATTACCACAGTGCACACCCTCCTCAAGCAGAGACGCCTCCGGTGGTTGGGCCACGTATCTCGAATGGAGGACGAACGTATTCCCAAAGATCTCCTTTACGGAGAACTAGCCACAGGAAAGAGGCCAACCGGAAGACCCCAAATGCGATATAGGGATGTGTGTAAACAAGACATGAAAACCATTGGAATAGATCCAGACACGTGGGAGAGAGTTGCAACAGACAGATGCTCCTGGAGAAGAGATGTACGAAACGGACTGGTGCTCTTTGAGCGCAATCAGATCCAAAAAACTGAGGAGAGACGGCACAGACTCAAAGAGCAGTCACTTACTGCGGGACTTGCCTCGTCTCACAGATGCGGAAACTGTGACAGAGATTGTCATTCTCGAATTGGACTATACAGTCACCAGCGGTGCTGCCAGGCACCTCCCAAGCGGCACAACTCTATAGTCCTTCAGGACTGAAAGAGGCCTACTACTACTACTACTACTACTAATTGGTTAGTATAAGAGACCAATGTTGATTGAATATGTGTGGTAGGTTATATTATTTTTTTGATTGACTTGGTTTTGTAAAATGATTATCACCATTTGATTTTAGAATAAGACTGTTGTGTTTTTTAGTCTTTTGCGTATAAACTACTGGTCCGTAAAAGAGACCAGTAGTGTTAGATAACATTAGATATTTTTCTTTTAACTGATGTATGCTTCATTTTTGTGGGGATATATGAAAACATATTTGAATATCAAAAGGGGGGGGGGGGGGGGGGGGGGGGGGAGGTGATATTGTTGTTCTATTCTTGATTTGTCTTGACTCTTGTTATTAGTGAATTGTGAGTTTAATTAGTTTATTGTAGTTAAATATTAGCATGTTACTTTGTTTGCCAGTTTTTCGTTTACAAAATAATGTTATTTATTGAGTTACCCTGACTAGGTTTAAATTAGTTTTCGTTTGACGTTCAGTAATGGGGAGTTAGAAAATTTAAACAAGTTTTAGATGCAGAATTACGTTCAGAAAACAGTGAGGACTAGAAGAGAGACGCATTCTCTTTATGAATAATAAGTTCATGAGTAAGAGGGCCACTGTGTTAATCAGCGTTGGTGTTTTAGGATAGAGAGGTTGATAATAGGGTGGCTGTGAGGTGTTAGAAACATATGCCATATTGGAGACACGAGATGGCTGGGCTGTAGAAGAAGTGGGTAACGTGTGAAGACAAATAGTAAAACATGAATTGAATCCATGTTTTTATATATTCTGGATACAATAGTAAAGGGGTGTAAGTGTGTTAATGAGAAATGAACATTGTCACTGTGGAGACAAAATGACATGGGGTTTTTGAGGGTCCGTAATATATGGACTGAGAAAGAATAACGTTAATTGCAAGCAGTGAGGGGTTAGAAGGTCACGGACATGAGTTCAGGGGCAGTATATTGTTGCTGTTGATAACGGCATAAGTAGAGGTTTTAGTAGATATGCCCATAATAAATGGACATTAAGGGGTCGCTGAAATTTTCGGCGAGATTAAGAGAGAATTCTGAGTGAGGTATGAGAGAAGATTAGTTATGTGTATAAAGTTGGAAGAGGTCTAGAGGGATGATGGACCTTGTTAATTGTGTACTGTCTGTAATATATAGACATTTGGGAGTGAATAATATTTTTGATGGTTGGTACTTGAGGCTGTAGATAGCAGCGTAAACTGTTACCATAATAAGTGGTACTGTAGAAGAGATAATTGTTTTAGACTTTATTACATAAAGTCTCAAATGACATAGGGGGGTAAAGGTGTGTGGTTTAGGTGAGTGTGGGTTTTGTGAGGAAGGGTTCTACTTCTTTGAATCTCCGGTGCGCACCGGATTCTTTGTCTTCCTATCGTGTGCGAGTGATTTCAGGTTGGTTGAAAGTGAAGTAGTAGTAGTGTGGAGGTAATACTGTTAGTGATGGCGATAGAGAGTTTGAGGTAGTATCAGAAGAGTACAGCGTTTTGAATTTTTTGAGATCGTGATAAGAAGGTTTAAGCGGATTGCTTATGAAGAGTAGAAAAAGTATTCTGAAAATATGTTGTCATGTGTTGTATAAAACTAAGATCTTGTAATGCAGAAATATTATGATGTACGATAGATACAAGAATGAGCTTTTGTGATATGATATATGTGGATTTTATTACGAAGAAGAAGTATGGGTTGTAGGTCGTGGCGGCTGGCACTACGATAAATAGTGGGGATAGAGAGAATAATGAGTAAGGGGTATATGATTTCTGTAGTTGGGAGTTGAGTAAGTTCAGATAGCAAGCGGATTGCTTATGACTTTATAAAATGAAGAAGAAGTAACTTTGATTGTGTGGAATTTTTGGGTTAAGTGTCTTGGGTCATAGATGTGGGGTAAATGAGTTGTGGGATTAAGACTTTTCAGGGAAAAGTCTTGGTTGAAGAAAGGGAAGAAATGTAACAGAGTTAGGAATAGGAAGAAGGGGCAACAAGGTGTGCATAGTCAATAGGGAAGTAGGGCACGGTCAAGCACCATAATATGGGGTAGTTAGGGTGGCTCGTCCTATGACGAGCTTCGTAGAAACAAGGTCAGTTGTGAACGACCCATCCTTCGATATGGAGGTATGATTTAGCTGAGTGACTTCTGGCTTGATTGAAGGTTTGTTGATTATGAATAAATTAATATGAAACCAGAACTGTCTTGGAGTTATTGCCAGTTCATCGTCACTTCGCTGTACTATTACAATCATCCACAAACTTGATGGTACGTAATCACTCATCATTTATTTTAATCCTCGTATGATGTTATCTAGTCACAACTTCTTCTCTGATTAAGCATTGACTAGTGCTTGTGATAATAAACATTGTCTCACTTCTTCTTTTAGTGAAGCTGGATTTATTATTCCTTCGTTGAGTACTGTATTCACCATTTGGAATTCATATATGCTAACAACCAGTTTAATAACAGGCTTTATATTTCAGTTATAATTGCACTTATTAGATTTTCCAGTTTTTCAGGAAAACAAGTGTTATAGGAAAATACTCCGGTGATTGAGTGAGATGGTGAATCATGACCGCCCATGAATCGGCTTGGCACATGATGAATGAATGAATGTTTGAGGAAATTAACACACTGTCTGGATGTTTAAGAAAGAAATGAAGAACTTGCAAGACATAAGGTTCAGTAACAAACGACAATACCTAAGAGAAGGTAACTGAAGAAAGGCAATGAACAAAAATGTCTGGAAAATTCTTGTCCCAACGATAGATTACCAAGGGATCATCTGGAGATATAAGCAAATTATGAAGTTAAAATAATTGACAACCAGGCAATGAGTGTGGAAAGTTAGGTTGGACATTAGGTATGAATTATAAAAGATAAGAGAAATTACAGCTGCAGCAGGGTCTGACAATGTAAAATGAAACACATGGGTTTGTGTAGCTTCTGTTATACCTGTTGGTTATCCCTCTCTTTCTTGCTGGAGCTTTGCATACCTATTTGTTACAATATTATATTAGGATAGGAGCATTTCTTCCATACAAGGTCTCAAAGTTGACAAATCAGAGTAGTAGGGGAAGTAAACTAAGGAATGTTTGTACAAAGATTCAGTTACAGTTTGTATATGTTTTACTTAGTAACTTTTAAATACAATGTACGATATATGCATTCAGAAAACTTGATCACACCCACATTTTGAGCACAGCAAGCTCAGCAACATAACTTTGAAATATTTATGAAAGTAACAAATTTTCATCCTAATGTGAGAGATCAGTAGAGCCGAATGGATAAGTGCTGTTGGTGAGATAGTAGGTTCAACCCCTACACCGGTCAGTTGGACTAAAATGTTGACTCAGAGATGTAAATTACAAGTACCTCAGAGGTCGGAGTGGGTTTGTCTGATAGCGAGGAACACTGGTAATAGGGAAAGCTAGCCCACTGAAAAAATCAGTCTAGCCTGGACTACTCATGAGTTTGAAAGTGAGCAAATGTTTTGTTGTTTCAGACTTTGTTAGTATGTTTAGATTTTTTATTCTTATGTTATTGGTGTTGTTATTGTTATTATTATTAATCTTCTGAAATTTCAGATGCTTTGGCAGGAGATGAGGGCATCAGGATAACACCATCATTGAGGAGCAAGAAAGGTAAAGTCAAGAAGTTAGAGCCTAGAAAGATGTCATTGATTAAGTCCAGTCCACCAGTGTCCGTTACATACACTTAATAGATGTATATACTGTCTCAGTGAATTTTATCACGTATAAAACAGAAGTGATGTCAAGATACTCAGAATATGACCATTCATGCTCATTCTCCTGCAGCAGAACAGATAGACGATCATCGTCTAGAGAGAATGCAGCGGCAAGGGATTGTCAGAGGATCTGGTCGCTCAGAGGTAAAGCAAGACAGACTTATAATCTGATTGACACCATTAGTATTGGAACTCTTTGCTGGCTGTTGATGAGGACTAAGCACTTATCGGAATGCCTCGAGTATAATGATGTCATTTCTCAACTGCGGCAGATAGTACAGTTGAGGGGTAGACAAATCTAAAACATGATCCAGGAGCCAGCATTTATTTTTTTTAACATGGGCTAAGAAGAACTCAGGCCAAGCTCAGATAAAGCTACATATTTTGAAATGAACCATTTAATTCCTTTATTGGAGGTCCAGTCATAGATATCATCATGAGATCACTTAGTTTATTCACATGTCTCTAGAGCTTTCAATAAGAAATGTCTCCTTTGTCTTTCCTTCTCTCATAAAATGAATATATAGTATCAGCACCTCATCATCAGGTCTGTCTGCACATTCGTTCAAGTAAGATGCTGACAAATGGGCTTTCCTTTATTTCACAAATCAAGTCTCCACGCAGATACGAGGCAATGTATGAAATACATTCTTTACACTTTTTTTCATTCACATATTCTCTGAGTCGGTCACATTTAGCTTGGTTAAAAACAGCACTTCAGAATCAGTATAGGATATATCATTTTTGACAATACAGTACAATGCCATGAAATGTAAATTTATATGTTGCAGCATATTAGCGTCCATTTCCCCCCCCCCCCCCCCCACACACACACACACACTTTGCTAAAGGAGCACACTCAGGATTCTTTTTTTGTACTTTCAGTCTCCTGACACTTGAAGTGCATATAGGATTTGTCGTGCTTATTAAGTTTTCAATTTAAATGGTCCCAAACATCCAAACACAACCTTCGATATATGGTCTTCAGTGTTGCTCAGTTCGCAATTCCTTCTTCATATTGTAACCATGATGGTAGTTTTTCCATCCACGATTGCTGACATTTTCATTTGTGTGACTGAGGGACTTTGGAAACACTATCTTCAGTGCAATACCCATCACTTACCAGCACTGGTGCTACATCAGAGAAGATCTGATACAAGAGCAAGAGGATGGCCAAGAAGAAAATGAGTTGCTTACATCAAAGATATTGTACAATGACTCAGAATGACACAATCCAATACGACCCATTTGGTGATGGAACACCAACAAGTCATCCCCTACAACACTTGATGGCAAAAGTGGAAGATGGTGATGATGTTGGAGTTAATATGTTTTACAATCCAATACATATCAGGGGTAGAAACATCATTTTGAGGAGCCAGCACATCTTTTTTGAAAAATAGGAGCTAACAAAACATGAATCAAACTCAGATACAGCTACATATATTGAAATGTGCCATTAAAACATACAATTTTATTAAGCCAAACAAAAACAGACTATTTTATTAAGCAATACAAAAACATACAATTTTATTAAGCAATACAAAAACATACCAAGTTCTCAAGTCTTTCAGACATCATAGTTATCAAACCATTTCGAACACCAATCATACTTGCTGCTCCATCAGTCCTTAACCCTTCTAGTTTTGAACCTGTTAATTTTTCTCTAAGCCCTAATTGCAAAAATTCAATCTCTGGAGCTTTTGAGTAGCCATCACTTGTAGCATCTTCCAGCGATACAACAGAAAGAAATGTCTCCTTCACTTTTCCTGCTCTGATAAAACGAATGTATCAGTTTTTCATAATCAGATTTGGCTGTGGATCTATCAAGTAGGATACTGACATATGGACTTCCCTTTAAATCATGTATCAAATCTTCACAAAGACAGGAGGCAGTGTATGAAATAAATTCTTTACACTGTCCTCATTCACATACTTCTCTGAAACAGTCACACTTAGCTTGGTTAACAATGCAACCAAACCTTCAAAGTCAGAGTAGGATCTTTTATTTTTGGCAATGTGATACGATGTCATAAAATGTGCATTCAAATGTTGAAGCATAGTAGCATCCAATTTCTTAACACACTTTGTTAATGGAGAACATTGAGGATTCTTCTTTGTGCTGGCAGCTTCCTGACACCAGAAGTGCCGAGAGGATTTTTATGTTTTTATAGGTTTCTAGTTTAAATGGTCCCAAATAACTTTTGAATTTTGATCGCCAATGCTAGGAAACTTACCATGTGACACTTCACACCTGGCAATTCCATCTTCCATATTGCAACCATGGCAGTAGTTCCAGCAGAATACCATGGACAGACAGAAAAACCATTAACCTAATCCTGCAAGAAACAAATGAACTTCGTACAGTCAAAATTGTTTGGTCACGTTATGACAAATAAATTGGAGAACTTGGTGACAGCTGACAAGATCAAGGGGAAAAGGGGAAGGCAGAAAAGTAAATACCTGGCCACTTGGTATGGTCAAGATAAAGACGCTGAGCTAATCCACTACTCTGGTGATTGAGTGAAACGGCGAAACATGACAACCCATGCTTATCGGCATGGCACATGATGATGATCTTTCATTTCAGATGTTACACAGTCATCTTGAAGGCAATCATTTCCTGGGAAGATTAACCTGGTCAACAAATGCCTGCAGAAGTCGAATGTGTCGGCCTATCGGCGCAAGAACGCAGCTCTGCTGTAAACAGGCACAACGCAATCACGTCCGAGAAAAAAACTCTGGATGAATGAAGAAGAAGAAGAAGAAGAACGCAATCATTTATTTTACACAGATCATTATCATCTTGAAAACTTTTAATGAAGCATGGATCAGCTGGCTTTTGGCTATTGCTGTCTTCTCTATCAATCCCTGGTACATTTACTGGCCAGGTAGGCCTGCTTGAGAAGGAATGTGCAAGAGTACAGAGTTTTTACCTGCACCAGTCAATTTTGACAGATTTGCTCTCTTCATTTTCAACAATTTTAGAAAGCCTTACATTGTAGCATAAAACAAGCAGCTCGATTCCCACACGCATGTTGTTGACATTTGGAATTCACGAGACGTTTAAACACCAGAGCCTCTATCAGAAACAGGATGATTAACTGCTGTCTGGGTCACATGGCCTCTAACATTAACACTGATGTATCATATCGCTCCAGAATTAAAATTTCTGTTTACGGTAGTGAAACAATATATGATTGCTGGTTTTAACAATATACGGGAATAGAAAACAGAAACAACAAACACATAAACTACTCATTTTAAAAACAAGTAATTTACATTTCTAAAAGGGGACGCAGTGTGTGTGTATATATATATGTGTGTGTGTGAACAACGGGGGTTAGAATTAAATTGTAAAAAGACACAGATTATGGTCGTCACTAGGAAGAACGAAATACCACAATGTAATATACAAGTAAATGGGAATATTCTTCAACAAGTGAATAGGTACAATTATCTCGGAACAGTAATAACATCTGATGGGAGATGCCTTGAAGAGATTAGAACAAGAAACGCCATGGCACAAGTAGCCTTTAGCAAGATGAAAAACATGCTGACCAATAAAAAGATGTCAACTGAAACGAGAAAAAGAGTGTTGAGGTGCTACATAGAACCTGTACTTTTATATGGATGTGAAGCTTGGACAATGAGCAGTCAAGCTGAAAAACATCTGATGGCTGTAGAAATGTGGTTTCTGAGGAAAATGCAAAGAATACCATGGACATCCAGAAAGACCAATGAACAAGTCCTTCAAGAAACAAATGAAGATCGTAAACTGATTAAAGACATTAGACGTAGACAGTCACAATTTTTTGGGCATGTTATGAGAAGAAATGATTTGGAGAACTTGGTGACAACTGGTAAGATCGAAGGGAACAGACCAAGAGGAAGACCTAGAAGCAAATACCTGGATGGCCTGGCCTCGCGGCATGGTCGAGACAGAAACACTGAGCTGATCCACGACTCTGGTGATCAAGTGAGATGGCAAAACATGACCGCCCACGCCTCCCAGCATGGCACATGATGGATGGATATATATATACACCGGTCTCCGTAGCTAAGGGCTTGCGAACGCGGTTTGTAAGCCCGTATACCCGGGTTCGAAACACGGCGGTGCTGGTTTTTTCGAAAAAGGTATAGGGGCCAGTCGTTCAGAAAGCAATGGCAAACTACTGAACGTAACACTTGCCTAGTGCATCAACAGCAGCTGAAAATGCTGGTGTTGACAGCAACGTCCCGTAAGGGATACGCAACAACAAAAAATATATATATGTATATATAATCCAGTGCATTGCCACTGGCATGGGCGATCATGCCTCTCCACAAATTGCGGTCTCTGGCGTCATGGATCAATTCGTGCGTTGACTCCCTTCCGTGCCATAACACAAGACAGTCAAGAATCTTCTCACATGTAGTATTGTTCTTAACTGAAGAATTGAATACCAAACTCTTAAACCATTCTGCTGGCCCTTTCAGAAACATACAATCTGAGGTTTGGTTGAGTGGCCCAACAGATCTCACACAATCATGTAAGATTTAGCAAACTGTCTGTTCCAGAGAAAATAATCTTTAAATATGTCTGAATACAGAACTGTTATAATGACATAGCATTGCTCTGGGAGGCTGTAGCAACTAAAGTCTTATATGTGAAAAGCGGAGACACAAACAATAGATTGCACGATTTATTGTCTGGCATATTTCGCTGCATCTTGTCAGGTACATACTGTAGAAATCACACAACATAAAGTAACTAGATAAATCATCAAGCTGAAATATACACATATTCACACATTACTTTCAATTGTCTACCACAGCAATTGTAAACTGACTATCATGTCTCTCTGTTTGCACAAGACAGGCTTCTGCCGGTTAATGGCGATGACTTCAGCAACTTTTAACAAACGACCATTTAATGTGTTACTTTAGTTCATGTTGTGTGATTTCTGCAGTATGTACCTGATGAGATGAAGCAAAATATGAGAGGCAGTCAATTGTGCAACATATTGTTTGTGTCTTCGTTATTCAAAATCTTTAAATATGACAAAATACAGAACTGTTACAAGGATATAACATTTCTCTGGTGGCTGTAGCAACTATAGTATTATATCTCAGTCTTTATAATGAATTAAACCATGAACCTATTTGCTGTTGTTTAATGTGCAGGCTCTGTGTGGTCCAAAAACAAGCTTGAAGCTACAGGCTGGGAAATCGAGGCTGGCCTCCGAATCACAGGCAGGGGCAGAGTTGGTGCAGATGGCATGGTATGTTTTTGTATTGAAGTCTCCATATCTCTGGCATTAATGTTGCAGATTACCAATTACCTTATTTTTGAACAGACATCAAGGACAGACTTTCAAAAACAACCTTGACCAAGCTGTTTATGCACTTTTAATAGTGTGGTCTCAGTGGTATTATAAATGATTATGAAGTTGCCAACTATAGACACAATCTGTTTCTGGTTCTTTATGCTTTTTGCCATAAGGAATTGCATAAAGGAAATAAGAAGCTCAGAAACTGATGAACGATGATTATTCTTCTCCATGTATTATCCTTCCCGTTCCACACACCTGACTGATTGTGTCTTCAGCTTGTACCTTCCAAGACTTGCCTGTCTTCAATCTATGTCCGTTGGTATTGTTTAAAGCTGTGTTCAGATAATGCTCTCTGTCAGTTGCAGTCCTAAGGTACGGCATTTATGGTTGGCGGGGCCAGTATAGTTACTTACATGTAGTAGGCATATCCCTTGCTACAGTCTGGTCTTGGTCAGATATGACTGAGCTACTGTATAACAGTAGACGGTACTACCTGCTTTCTGTTAGCATTGAATGTTGCCAATGGCTTTGAGCAGAGGAGCGCAATTGGGAGAGTACAAGCCTTAATCTAGTATGAGGAAATGCAAATAAATGACTAAATGTTATGGTGGGGCAGAACAGGCTCTAAGCCTAGGTCGGTAAATAGTCTAGGGTCGAAGCTCCAGCAGGCGGACAATTATAGAATTGCTTTACTGTTCCAGCAGTTTCAGCAGCTGTCTTGTTCCAGGAGTATTGGTGTTACCTTTCATTTGGAGTAACTTAGGCAGGCTGAGAGAGGGAACATGCTGCATGGGCAATGTGTGGTCTCTACAATTCAGCCCAGGCTTTGTGCTGTGGAGAGGTATAACTCGATCCCTGGTTCCCGCCATGGGTTGTAGTTATTATGCCTGATTTGGAGCACAGTGTAATAAATTATTGTCTGTCAAGACAGTCAGATGACAGTATCCCTTGTACAAAGACTGGCTTGCATGAACTCATTGTGTATGCTTCCTAGCTTCACCGGCTGATGAAACATTGTGAGCATCCTGTGGAAGACTGAGATTAACTCTGCATATTTTCAGGTTGTTTGACCCCTGAAAGGGGTATATATATATATATATATTATATATATATATATATACTAGCTGACCCTGCCCGGCTTCGCCCAGACCCTGGTGGGGAGCATCTCATTTAATTCATATAAGTAGTCATATAAGTTCTCGTTCCCATTACCGACTGACTGTCTGTCTGTCTGTCTGTCTGTCTGTCTGTCTGTCTGTCTGTCTGTCTGACCCGGCCCGGCATTGCCCAGCTCCTGGTGTGGAGCATCTCATTTAATTCATATAAGTAGTCATATAAGTTCCCGTCTGTCTATCTGTCTGTCTATCTGTCTGCCTGACCCTGCCCGGCTTCGCCCAGTCCCTGGTGGGAAGCATCTCATTTAATTCATATAAGTAGTCATATAAGTTCCCGTTCCCGTTACCGACTATCTGTCTGTCTGTCTGTCTGTCTGTCTGTCTGACCTGGCCCGGCATCGCACAGCTCCTGGTGTGAAGCATCTCATTTAATTTATATAAGTAGTCATATAAGTTCCTGTTCCCGACTGTCTATCTGTCTGTCTGTCTGTCTATCTGTCTGCCTGACCCTGTCCGGCTTCATTAAATTCATACAACAAAATAAGTAACTTAAAAGAACGTTCTTCCACACACCATCCATTATTTTTAATGAAAACTCTTTCTAATCACCTGCATGACTACAGTAACTTCTTAAGCAAAAAAAGATGAGTTACAATGTTATGCATTGTGCATTATTTTTATGAAAACTTTGAAAATGCCTTACAGATTGTATCATTATTTATTATAACTCATATGCCGGTACATAACTATGGACAAAGAGTTTATAAATCTTTGAAAACGATGCCACAATATGACTATAAGTTATACAGAAAAGTTATGCCCCTTGAAATAACTTTTACAGAGTTAGGTCCCCTGAAATATATGAAATTATAATGAAAAATGAAATAATACTGAGTAAGCAGGCGATTTCACACTAACAAAATATCACAGTTGGCAGCTCTGGAATGAAAGGAAGGCGTGTAGAAAATTTCATCTCAATCGGATGGGCCGTTCGCGAGCGCACAAAGGACAGACGGACATACAGACAGACATACAGACAGACAGACGGACGGAGATCCTAATTTATATATAAGATTAGAATGAGGTCGGTGTGGTAGAGTAAACAAACAGTGGAACATGTCATTCAAGACTGAACCTGGCTGGGAGGTGCAGGCAGAGAGCAACAATGTTTGCAACCAAACCCAATTCATAGGAAAACTATGTGACGGGAGGGACTTAAGACAAGCTGTCACTGTTATCAGAGAGATCAACATGGTTATTTAAGAGCAGGTAACAAAATATTCACTCCACCATCTGTATGGGGAGGGTTAATTGGCTGCTGAAGAAGACGGAGCATGTGTGGGAATATCCCAAGCGTAATAATGTTCATTCTGGAACTCACAGAGCAAACAAGAATATGCTAAGATGGTAGCTGAATATCAAAACAGGACAACGTATATGGATTTATTTTAAGTTTACAATTGCTTTAATTGCACATGGAAATCTCCATAAGTGCTCTAGTCTTCTCTTTTAGTTTGAACAAACAGAATCTCAGCACAGTGTACGCACTTCATAGCACCGGAGATAAGCCAAGTGTGTGTATTTATATGATTGTATACCACTCATCGGGTGAATATACTGTCAAATTTGTTAACAATTCCAGCGAGCAGTTGTCATTTAACATATTTGATGATTTTATTTTCTACATTGAAACTCAGGCTATCTGGTTCACTGAAGGACGAGCATCACAGACAGACAACCCAGCGGACAATGTGGTCTTTGGAGCTGCGGATAGATGGAAGGGATTAGGTGTCTTCCTTGACTCCTTCGACAATGATGGTCAGGTATAGTCTTTTCTTCTTGTGTCTTGTACTTGTGTTCTTATTCCAATGTCTTATCCAGATTTAGATATAATCTTTACTTTACTCTAAGAATATAGTTTGGTATAGGAATAATCATATAAGAATAATAAAGGCTGCTGTGTTCTTACTTCTAACCTATCTAGTAGTTTTCCCTCATGAGAATTCATGATGCTTAGTAAGGTGGAGAAAGGATTGTTTCATGTAGAATGGCTTGCCTCACTTCAGAGGTCACAGATTGTGCGAATTGTATGGATTTTCTGCTCTAGTCATGTGGGAGTGCAGGAGAATGAACAGGCTGATAGACTGACAGGGAATGCATGTCTCTGTGGTAGATTATCTACAGACAAGGGAGAGGTGATTTGGTGTTTGTGTGACCAAGTGGAGAAAGCAGGGGAACAGACTGAGAACCCATCTGTGGAGAGAATGATATGTCGGGAATTGGCAGGGGTTCAAAAACTGAGAGGGAAGACCAGGAGAACTTTCAATCAGATGGCAGTTGGAATGATTAGCAGTATGTCTCTTCACTGGCTGTTGAATAAGGGGACGGAGCGCGAGTGAGAATGTCCTGAGTGCAGTGATGTCAGTTCTGAGCTCATCTCAACTTTCCTTCATGAAAAACTCTGCATGTCAGGTCTTTTATTTTGCCTTTATTAAGATAATGATTTTCTGTGTGATCCTGTAGTGCCTCATCACTTTTCAAAGAGATTCCTTATCAGTGCTGTCAGAGGCCTTATCAGAGTCCACAAATCTAATGTAAAGTGGCAAATTCATTTCAATGCTTTGTTCTTGTATTATGCGTAATGTTGCTATCTCGTGAGTGCAGGACATTTGATGGGAAGCTCTTTTTTGGGGACTAACTTCATAAATCCCTCAAAGTATTCAACCACACCAATCACTGCCATAGACTGTAGCCACAACATTCATTCTGTCACAGACTTTGTAGCGACAACATTCATTCTGTCATAGACTTTGTAGCCACAACATTCATTCTGTCATAGACTTTGTAGTTGGAACATTCACTACCTTAGACTTTGTAACCATGACATTCACTCTAACATAGACTTTGTAGCCACAACATTCATTCTATCATAGACTTTGTAACCACAGCATTCATTCTGTCATAGACTTTGTAGCCACAGCATTCATTCTATCATAGACTTTGTAGCCACAGCATTCATTCTGTCATAGACTTTGTAGCCACAACATTCATTCTATCATAGACTTTGTAGCCACAGCATTCATTCTGTCATAGACTTTGTAGCCACAACATTCATTCTATCATAGACTTTGTAGCCACAACATTCATTCTATCATAGACTTTGTAGCCACAACATTCATTCTGTCATAGACTTTGTAGTTGGAACATTCACTACCTTAGACTTTGTAACCATGACATTCACTCTAACATAGACTTTGTAGCCACAACATTCATTCTATCATAGACTTTGTAACCACAGCATTCATTCTGTCATAGACTTTGTAGCCACAGCATTCATTCTATCATAGACTTTGTAGCCACAGCATTCATTCTGTCATAGACTTCGTAGCCACAACATTCATTCTATCATAGACTTTGTAGCCACAGCATTCATTCTGTCATAGACTTTGTAGCCACAACATTCATTCTATCATAGACTTTGTAGCCACAGCATTCATTCTGTCATAGACTTTGTAGCCACAACATTCATTCTATCATAGACTTTGTAGCCACAACATTCATTCTGTCATAGACTTTGTAGCCACAACATTCATTCTGCCATAGACTTTGTAGCCACAACATTCATTTTGCCATAGACTTTGTAGCCACAACATTCATTATTTTCTTATATACGTGACCTATTACACTTTCTGATTTTCCTCTCTTGATTGCATCAGCTTCTACAGTTAACCCCACTTCACCTTTTGTTTGCAGCACAATAACCCATACATCATGGCTGTTGTTAACGATGGAACTCTGGCATACGACCATCAAAAGTAAGCATACACTTTCATAAAGCAATAGACCTGTTCCTCATTTACATTTTGTAGATAGATACCCCATAGCTGATTGTGATGAAAAACATGGGCAGCTTGAAATGTTGTTTGTTTTGTGGTGTATGGTCCTTGGTATTTCTTTAAACAACCATGTGTGTGGGCAGATGAATGACTTGTTCTACAGTGTAACGATAGATGCATTGGAATAGCACACAGTTCACAGAGTTTAAAATCTCACCAGACTGTACTTGCATATTCTTGATTGGTTATGGGGCTTTTTTTATGTGCAGTTATGTTTTACGATGTCTTATTTATTTTTCTTTTGAAAGCAGTGTGTCACACCACATACCTAAATATGTCATGTAAAGTTTTTTGGTCTCTTGTCTGATAATGCACTTGTTCAGCTTTACCTGTCTCAGTTTGGCATCATTACACTGAACCTCCCGGCACCTGTGGCTTAGGAGATAGTTAGTTGCACAGTTTCATAGTTCCCAACACACCAAGTTGAGGGTTTGAAGTCAGCTGTGAGGGGTTTGGAAGTAGACAGCTTTGCGTTGATTGCCCTGGCGTGAGACATTGGCCGTTCTGAAAGCAATGAGAAACTGCCGAACTAAAATTGCCTGTTTGTAAATCACAAACAACCAAAAATGCTGGGGATTATTGCAATGTTCTGTACGGGACAGACATCTAACTGTGCATTATTACTATTTGCGAAAGTTACACGCCAGTCCTTCACCGTTCCCCTTTTACAAATCCAGTTAAGTTTAATTGTTTACATATTGAGTGTTATTATTGATGATAATTTTATTTCTAGTCATGTTTGTGTTCTAGAGAAAGATTATTGTAACCAAAATATGTGTACACGTGTGGTGTGTTGTTACGTATGTATCATAACTTCTTGTAGTTGTTTTTATATTATTTGTATTCACTTTCCCTCTGTGGTGTCTGTACACTTGGTCTTGGTAGTTTAGGCTACGTACATGTCTTTGTGCTTGTGTTATCTGTGCAGGATCTGAACATGCCTTGTGTTTCATGTTATGTTGTCGTGTCCTGCTGCAGTCAAGATCTGTCTTAAGTCTCTCAAGTCTGAAGCACTTTATTTGGTGTCCTATATCCAGTGAGGGCTTGCTATCTATGATGTTTCTTATGCCACTGCAATATATTTACTTGAGGAAGACAACATAATTTTAATTTTTATATAGTAAGCATGCTAGTTTTCTTCTTCGTTGATTTAAAATGTTTGCTTGGAATGTATTAGAGATGACAGCTTACTGCAGAGCTGCGATATTTGTGCCTTTCGGCCAAAACATCCGACTTCTTCAGGCATTTGTTGATCGGGTTAACCTTCCCGTGATGTTTTCTTGTCATTATGATTGAATAGACTAGAACCCTCCTGTACACATATTTACTTGAGGAAGGCAGCATAAATTATGTTAGAATGTTCTCTCCACGCGCACCACTTTATTTTAAATAATGTTTGTATGGGCTAGATTTCCTACCAGATGTGAACGCAACTGTGGCTGAAGTTATTATAATCAGTGAGCATCTTTCCTCCCATTTTGTATCACACCTGGAGTAGAATCAGTGGATGTATACTCCTCATCTATTTCTCATTATCTATAGGTAGAAAAAAACTGAACATAATTCAAGAGCCAACTCCTTTTTCTTAGGAGTCAGCATATTTAATTTGCAAATGACTAACAGAACTATTTAACAGTCAGTGGCTAGGTAAAAAATTCCAGGTGCCGTTAAGACTTGTGCCCTGGATTTTTCAACCTCTATTAGAAGGTGTCAAGACATAGGTGACTTGCTCTTTATTTTTCTTCATCTTTTCCTCCTCTTTGTTCTTCTTCTTCTGCGTACATCCGGAATGTTGTTTTAGACGTAATTGCGTTGTGCCAGTTTACAGCAGAGCTGCAATACTTCCGCCTTTTGGCCGACACATCCGATTATGCAGGCATTTGTTGACCGGGTTAAACTTCTCTGCCTTCTTTGTCTTATTCTCCACCTCCTCCTTCTGTATTTCATCTCTCAGTGAATTGTAGGCCTTCAATCTTATCACTCCAAACCTTTTGTAGACTAGTTCATGATTTGTTTGGTGTTGCAACTAAAGTTTTCTATGGTATGTAGTAGTCAGTCTCTCCCCAACTTTCCTCTGTCCCCTCCTATGCCATGCATGGTAGGTTACAGTGTTACAGTCTGCTTCCCTAATCTGTCTCAGTCATCTCTTCTTGTTCCTCTTGTACCTTGCGGTGTCGAGGTGAAGCATAAACAGCAGGAGAGTGCCCATTTATGGGCTTCATGTATCAAGATTCCCATGTACTCTGTAATGCCCTCTGTCCATCATTTATGTGGTCAGCCTCTTCTTCTGCTTCCATTTGGTCTGTGCATCATTGCTTGTTGTGGTATACTGTTAGTTGGTAATCTATTTACATGGCTAAACCATTTAACTTGCTGCCTTCTCATAAAATCTAGCGCTGCTATAACCCCCATATTAGTCCTGATTTATTCATTTCTGATTTTCTTTCTTCTTATCTCAGTAACACATATTATTATTATTTTTTTTGGGTGCTCACTCACTTTGAAGACAAGCGTAGCCCATACATGTGTTACTATCTCAAATAGTTGTCACTGCTCTTGACAGGCAGCTCATTGTTCTTCCGAGAGAGACTGAGCCAGATGGTATAAAACCCGGGGCAGTGAAGTTGATATTCTTGTCTTTTACCTCTGTAACCTTCTTTTTTTTCGCAAGAAAAAGTAAAGAATAATGTTTAGTTCTTTGCTGGCTTGAGCTTAATGTCAGTGACAATTAACAACGGCAACTTAGTTTGGCTGTTCTGTTAGCATGTGGTTCTTCTTGGCAGTAGCTGGATGCCTGGCATGGAGTTGGTTGGTTAGTTGTATGGCATTTCAGAATTTAGTAGCATGCATGCTTTTATAATTGTTAGTCTGTTTGATAATTTTATTGACTGTTGCAATACAGAAATGATCTGTCCATAACATACATGCAAGCATGGGTCTGCATCATGATTGGCTTCAGGGTAATTTGTGTTTCTCTACATGAAAACGGTACACGTTAGAGCAGCAAGGGGTTACAATTTAGCCTTCAGACATGATGGGATGTATGTTTGATTCTTTGGTCGGTAAATTCTAGCCTGTATACTATGTGGTGACTGCCTGGGCAAGCAGTTTTTTATTTCTTATTCCAGAAACCCTCCTGTAAAACATCAGAAGTGGTGCAAAGACCTTATTGAAATGAAATATACAATACTTCTCTTCTTATACATTTGTTGTTTGCACTCGCTCGCTTTGAACTTGAGCGAAGTCCAAACATGCCACTTCTAGTAGCAGTATACTGAATTTATTTTGCATGTGGATTAGCTTTACATGGTGCCTATGACCCTCACCATCAGGCAAACCCACTCCGACTTAAGTTTCTTGTACATTGAATTAGATGTCCTGTCATTAGTCCTACAGGAATGGCATGGTTAGAAATCACAGTTTGTTAAGATAGTAGTGAGTCGGCCGGAAAGGTAAGATGGCTGTTCAGTATGTGAGTTTAATGGGTTATAATGGCTTTGTGTTTCCTTGTTCTCAGTTTGTAAATAACAGTGGGCTTCAAATGAAAACCGTAAAAGTGTGATAGAATTATAATAACCATGCCATTGTCTTAAAACCTGTCAATATTGTTATTAAGGATGTCAAGTGTGTTCAGCATGTGACATCACGGTGCAGATGAAACTGGCATCATACGGACCGCTTAAAGGTGGCCGTCCCACTTTTGACATACACCAAAGAGAGGCAGCATTTTGTTATTCGTTTTTTGATCAGGGAAGGACAAAACCTACACAGAAATTCATCGGCAAATGAAGGTCCAGTATAGTGATGCATGCCTGTCCATCCAGCAAGTGTATGAGTGGAGTAGTAAGTTTCAGAACAGCATGACTTCTGTGACAGACTGTTCACGGCCGGGTCAGGTACACCAGTAATGACCCCAGAGAATTTTTTTCTACAGGAATCCAAGCACTTTATTGGTGCTGGAGGTCTGCATTGACTGTAGTGGTGACTACATCGAAAAATTATACATTTGTTCTTTACTTTTTTTTTTTTTTTTTTCCAGAATATATTCACCCCAAAAAAAAAATTTTTTTAAACATTTGAAGCGCCCTTGTATGTTAATATTTTATTTCTCTCTCATCAACTTGTGTTGATGGTTGCCGTAATCATATCTGTGAACTTGTTTTTATCTGTGATGTCCAAGAAATGGGTTGTTAACATTTGTGCTGTTACAGCCTCATATTGTCATCATAGATGATCAGAGGTAGAGTGGCTTAAAGGTATAGTGTCTGCCTCTTGACCTAAGAACCAGACTTGAATCACTATGTGGAATTGTACACTATAAGTTATTTCAGTTCTCCATCCTTGATCCTATGATGGATTGAATGTCTAGTTTTTTCAGATAAGGGTGAGCATCTAGAAGGGCATGTCTGCACACTTCTGACTTTTATCTCCCATTGGGCCATAGGATATCCACTATGTCCTCCCAATATCGGTCTCTCTAATTCTCTTTTTCATATGTTTTAGGTCCTCTTCTATCTATCTTGTCATGTGGGTCCCAGAGAAAGGGCATTATTGTTATATTATCATATTTACTCAATGTGTGTCTTATCCAGCGTCAGCATATTTTAGTACCAGTATTCTATCTAGTTCTCTCCACATTAGGTGTCCTGTCATACTGTTTTGGTCCCACTATTCTATCTAGTTCTCTCCACATTAGGTATCCTGTACTGTTTTAGTCCCACTATTCTATCTAGTTTTCTCCACATTAGGTATCCTGTACTGTTTTAGTCCCACTATTCTATCTAGTTCTCTCCACATTAGGTGTCCTGTCATACTGTTTTAGTCCCACTATTCTATCTAGTTCTCTCCACATTAGGTGTCCTGTCATACTGTTTTAGTCCCACTATTCTATCTAGTTCTCTCCACATTAGGTATCCTGTCATACTGTTTTAGTCCCACTATTCTATCTAGTTCTCTCCACATTAGGTATCCTGTCATACTGTTTTAGTCCCACTATTCTATCTAGTTCTCTCCACATTAGGTATCCTTTCATACTGTTTTAGTCCCACTATTCTATCTAGTTCTCTCCACATTAGGTATCCTGTCATACTGTTTTAGTCCCACTATTCTATCTAGTTCTCTCCCCAAGCTCCACATTAGGTATCCTGTCATACCATTTTAGTCCCACTATTCTGTGCAGGCACGATGTGATGGCTGAACATGGTTTGATCTTTAGTTAAATATTCTAACTAAGGCCTGTGTCTTGAGGGATAGTGAAATGCGCTGTGTCATCATTCCCTGATGTCGAGGCTTAGAAATCAGCTGTAAGCAAATTGAAAGCAGTCACTGTACATTGTTATAAGTAGTAAGAGACGTCAGCTGTTCAGACAAAAATAGCAACCTACTGATCTAAGCTCACTTAGCAAATCACAAACAGCCAATAAATGTTGGGGTTGATTGGAATGACCTGTTAAAGGACTGGCAACTAACTGTTTAAATATTCTAAATTTGATACTAGTTTTACTGTTAACTTCCACACATTTCCAAGTGAAAGCTGTGAAAGCTCCTCTTGTGTTTTGTATTTTTATTTTAATATCTCTATCTGGTCCCCAGTCTCTGTCGACTTGCTATCTAAATAGGTGTATGATTCCAACTCATGAGGTGAGGTTTCACCAAGCATGACCAGGTTAGGGAGCCAGGGTAGCATAGTGACTAGACGTTTGGCTGCCTCCGTGCTGGTTATGGAGTTGATCGCAGCAGATTCAAATCTATCTATCTCTCTCTCTCTCTCTCTCTCTCTCTCTCTCTCTCTCTCTCTCTCTCTCTCTCCTCCCTCCCCCCCCCTCTCATAAACAGTTGTGTGGAAAGGTGTGTGTGCTAACTGTGACACATAGTTTCTGTGAGGCCACTCACACCCCCCTCTTGTGTGCTATGCTCTAGTGTTTCCAGTTTTGATTCCAGACACCATCACTTGCTGGCCCTGGCTATTGGACTCAAGTATTTGCCCTGATCTGATACCATTGTCTGTAATATCAATCCTGAGCATGAATCATGCCATGATGGAAACATCAGTACTCAGGATTCTTCATTGTGTACTATACACATGACACTTAAAGGTACAGGAATGTCTGTACACTTTGAGACATGTAGGAATGGTTCCGTCGCCCTGCTACTGAGTGAGTGCGTGGGTGACACTGTGAGCTGTGAAATTCGCGGGGAATGCTTTTACATCTGTCCAGTACAGTGACCTGCATGTTCGGAACAATGGCTACCGGCTGTTGCTGAATAGACTTATTTGCCTTTTCGGTTCACGAGTACATTTTTCAGGAGACTCCCGGGAGTTGGCGCTGAAGCTGCGTAGTTCGTGCTTTATGTGACGCTTTTGGCTGGTCGAACTGTGGATAGAGACAGAGCCATGTGAGAAAACCCGGGTCAATGAGGTCTTTCTGGTGACTGCCGAGTCCATCAACGATGAACTGTGGTTTTCGTGGATTAATTTTGTGTTGGCATTCTGGCAGCGGCATTATGCACAGTGTTCCTGTGCGGGCTGTTGGATTGCCGAGACTCCTGCCTATTCCACTTTTCACATTGGACAGTGGGGAGCATTTTGTGTGATATTCACCGGCACAGGAACAGAGCATAATGGGGACGACCCGTTGCCATGAAGTTGGAACCTCAACTAACTAACTAACTAGGAATATCTGTTCTTATTTCAGGATTTTATTTGCCTTCCGATTCTCCATTTGCCTTCCGATTCTCCGTTTTCCTTCAGCTGGCACTAAGAAAATTATTTTGGGAAGGGAGTCATGTTGTGCAACATCCCAAACCAGACAGTCTTATGTGCATCACTGTTCATCGATTGGCTCTTGTTGATTTGTATATGTATTTAGTGTCTTTCAGATGTAAGCATATTTGAAGTATTCTTTAGTTGTCCATTTTCATGTGCTTGTTAAACTGCTCACATATCATACAAGCAACAAGGTATCTTTACAGAACAAATTTCAATTGCCGATGAATTTGCCTCAAAATTTTTCACCTGTCACAGAAGTGTCTTGGCTACATATTTATGTTCTTGTCTGCAAAGTGATCTTTTCTTTTCTTTGAGTGATTTTGTGACGTAGGAGTTATTATCTGACAGATTTTCTAACTAATCTGTTTTTAAGCCTGTCGATGAATAAATTAGCAGACAGAACTATGTGTTTTAAGGCCATGTAAAAGAAACTATTTGAAAAACAAATTGATACTGATTCCACCCCAATGTTATTATTTTGTCAAGCTTGGAGCGAACAATGAGGTAAGTTTGCATTTATCTTTGATTTGTGTTTTTACACTCTTGTTCAGAGAGCAGTTTCATTTACCAATTTTAAAAAAAATACAGAATTTAATACGATTTAGTTAGTAGATCTACATGAAGCTATGTGAAGTATCATGTGCTTTTGTATTATGATGTTTAGGCTAAACCAGGGGAGGGTGTTTACATTTTGCACCTAAACTTGTGCTGTGTTCATGTTCCATAAGCTGGCTTGAGTTTTTGGTGTACTTGTAAACAGAATTCAAGGGGAAGTGATCAGTTTGTAAGATGCTTCAGCATTAGGGGTTACAGTTACACAGTTGCCTGTCCTTGTTGCAATTAACCCCAGCATGCATTGGCTGTTTGTGGTTCACTAGGAAACTTTACTGTCAGTAGTTGCTGGGGATTAAAGCTGGGAGTTATGGTATACACTTGTGACGAGTGTGAAAACTGCTCCATGAAAAACTGTCTTATTGGTCACGGTAGTCACGTGCACATGTCTGTGTCCATGTAACTATGTAATTAAACACATGTATATGCTTAGGACAAATTCTGGGCAGTTCAGTCACAGTTTTTATTTTTTTAGGAAAGCTAATCCTCTTCTTCAGACACACATCACTGCAGAAAAGTTAGCTGCATGTCCTTTTTAACACGTTGAGATGAACCCCGGCGTTTATTGGCTGAATGTGATTAATTGCAGTCAGGTCTTAGTCAGATATGACTGAGCTACCGTATAACAGTAGACGGTACTACCTGATTTCTGTTAGCGCCGAACGTTGGGCGGCGCTTACCAAACCCGACACCCCACATTGTGCCAACGGCTTCGGGCGGAAGAGCGCAATTGGGAGGGTACAAGCCTTACCCTGGTGCGAGGAAATGCAAGCTAAAGACAAAATTGTCATGGCAGGGCAGACCAGGCCCTAAGCCTTGGTTGGCGACTGGTCTAGGATCGAAGCTCCGACAGGCGGACAGTTAGAGCATTGCTTTGCTGATCCGGCAGCTTCTGCAGCTTGTCTTGTTCCAGATGTAGGGGTGTTACCTTTCCTCTGGAGTGAACTAGGCAGGCCGAGAGAGGGATCATGCTGCATGGGCAACACATGATCTCTATATTTTAGCCCAGGCTTTGTGCTATGACATTCACTCACGCTCAGATGGCGGCCTCTACAATGCTCAGAGATTGAAGGCTAAGACCAAAATTAGGAGGGTACTGATCAGAGAGTTGCTTTTTGCAGATGATGCTGCAGTTACGACCCACTCTGAGGAAGAATTGCAATGTCTACTATCTGCATTCTCCAATGCTTGTTCTGAATTTGGTTTAACAATTAGCAAAAAGAAGACACAGATTATGTCACAAGGTGCACATGGGGTACCATCAATCTTTATTGACGACGCCGAACTAGAGATAGTAGACCATTTTACATATCTAGGATCGGTGGTAAATAGCAAATTATCCCTAGATCAGGAAATCAACATCCGGATTGGTAAGGCAGCAACAACAATGAACAGGTTAAGAAAAAGAGTCTGGGAGAACAGGAAGCTTACTGCCAAAACAAAAGTCCTTGTCTATCAAGCCTGTGTCCTTAGTACTCTTCTCTATGGCAGTGAAACCTGGACAACTTACTCACACCAAGAGAACAATTTAAACAGCTTTCATATGCGGTGTCTGCGAAGAATTCTTGGTATTAAGTGGCAAGACAAAATCACAAATACTGAAGTATTGGAAAGATCAGGTTGTGTGACAGTTTATTCCATGCTCAGTCTTCGTAGACTTAGATGGATAGGACATCTTAGGCGGATGGATGATGGTAGAATACCAAAGGATATCTTTTTTGGTGAATTACAGATGGGTAAGAGATCTCAGGGTCGGCCTCTACTACGATACAAAGATGTGTGTAAGCGGGACATGATTGATACAGGCATTGATAATGCACATTGGGAGCAAGTCGCCGCTGAACGTGTTGCATGGAGGGCAAATATCAGAAATGGAATAAAGTCAAAGGAGAAAATTATTGCAGAAAAGTCACACACCAAGCGTTTGAGACGTTAGATGGTGCATGATGGTGGAAATGACCACGTGTTCACATGCACCCACTGTGAACGGACATTTACAGCGCAAATTGGCCTTATCAGTCACACTCGCTACCGCCATAGTTAAAAGTTATTATGCCTTTTTAAAGCACAAACTATCGTCTGTCAAGACGGCAAGGTGCCAATGTGTGATTAATTAGGCAATTATAGGCAAGAAGTTTGCCATTGTTTTCTGAGCGATAGACACTTCATGCCATAGAAGTCAACACAAAGTAGTTTGCTTCCAAACAGAACCACAAAATAATAAATCACTGTTCATCTATCTCACTTCAGTGTAGCTGAGTTTACTGTTGCTGAGTCGGGACAGAATTTATCCTACATATATCTATATTGTAATGCAACACAGCTTTCGTAATCACTGACACATATGTGCACAAAGCAGGTTCACCTGGACTTTAAATATCGTAACATCATCCACCAGATCATGCTTGCACTAATGTAATGATTTAGTGTAGTTGACAGCTGCTTGTTATGTCCGCTGTTTAATGTTCTTTGTGTTTCATAATCCATTATATAACTCTTGTCACAAACAGTATTTTTTTCTTGCCTCGTAGACATACTAATTTTGGAGAATGGCAACATTTAGGCAGCATGCAAGGTGTTTTTTTTTTCTCCACATTTAATATACATTTTAAAAATATTTATAATAATTATCTATATATAACACTTGTTTCTTTATAAATGTATGGTGTCTAGTAAGTTAATTAATGTTGTATTATGAAGGTGTGGTCACGTACATCTTCTTGAAGCTAACATTTTAAAATTCCATTCTAATTTTCCTTAATTGTAATGAATTTTCTAGTGTAGTGTTAACTTTGCATTCTTCTTATCCTGGGATGGGAACCATGGCAGCAGATTGGCCAGATGCTGGCCTGCCAACAGTGGTCATCAGTTTGAATCCACATCGTGGCCAAGTTTTAACAATGACTGGGCTCCCAGGTTGACCCAGATTAAAATAGGTACCAGGACACTCTTGGGAAGTTGAGATGACCTGCATGATACTGACCAGGTCATCCTCCAAGATTCCGTTGATGTATGAAAATATGGGTCAGTGTGAAGTCACAGTCAACCCCGGCATATTTTGGGTGTTTGTGATTTCTTGGCCAGTTTATTTTCAGTAGTTGGCCATTGCTTTCTGAACGACCGGCACTCATACCATTTTATGAAAACCAATGCAAGGTGGTCTGCTGCCAAATCGCCTGCAGCTGCGTTTCGAACGTAGTGTGCGTGATTACGAATTGCATCCGTAACCCCTTCATCACAGAGTGTGACTAGAGGCACGTAAAACGGTTCTTAACTTTTATTTTCGCTTATCCTGCTCAGACCCCCCCCCCATCCCCCAGCTGGATACAGGGATGCACTTAACATATTTCTGGTTATACAACGGGGTTTGTGCTTTGTACGATGCTCTCGGCAGATGGATTGCCATTCTGCTAAATGGTGTTAGATTCGATGCAGTGACGTCAGTCCTTTTGTCTCTGGCCCCTTGATTCATTTCTTCACACCCTAATTGTGTTTTCTGAAAGTTAATTGCCTGCAGTTTGTTAAGGACTCTAATCTGTAACACTGGTCACTTGTCAGTCTAGTGGACGTATGTTTGAATTTCCCAGGATTTGGGATTTTTCTGTGACCTTATGTTTTGAAGGTCACCCCAGCTTAAAAAGTGGTATCAGAAAAGTAATACTGACAAAGTCAACCCAGAGTGTCATTTTCCCCCAGAAAATATGCAGTTAGCACCATATGCCAATATGCCATGATGCTACTAGGATAAACGATACACTATCTGTATCTCTAGCTTATTGACTACTGTAAGTCTTGACAGCCCCAAACATTGTAAAATTAGAAGTCATTAGCAGGTCAGCATGGTCGAATGGGTAAGAACGCATGTTCTTAAACATCCGGTGTGCTGATGCCGAGGTAAGCCGTTCAACCCCTACATCGGATAGCTGGACTAAAATGTTGACCTGTCATCCTTGACTTGGGGACGTTAATTACAAGTACCTCTGAAGTCGGAATGGATTCACCTGATAGCAAGAGACACTGTTAATAGGGAAAGCTAATTCACACGCAAAATTTATTCCATACACTACTATAAATAGTATTATGGACAACGCTTGAGTTCAGAGCGAGTGAGTGCCAACAACAACAACAAAAACAGTCATTAAAAACAAGCTAAAGTCACCCAGTCATTAAAAACAAGCTAAAGTCACCCAGTCATTAAAAACAAGCTAAAGTCACCAAACCTCATTTCAGATTTTTATAATATTATATGTGAACCACTTCACATACAGCAGCTGAAATTACAGTATCTGTGAGCATTGCGGTGAAAAAAAAAAGAGTTTTGAAGTGCTAAATGAAACCTATAATATAAAATGCATATTGACACTATGGACAATAGACACATAAGCTGAGAAACAATTGATGGCAGTGGAAATTGTGGTTTCTGAGGGAAATGCAGCAAATACCATGGACAGGCAGAAATTGAATAGGCAATAAATCGATTAGATAACCAAAGTTTTTTAGGGCATGCTATGAGAGAAAACTTAACTGGCAGCCTTGATGGGAAATGAACAAAAGAAAGACAGATTTATACCTTGCTATGTAGCATAATCAACGCAAGAACGCAGACCTAAACCATAGCTCCCATGATCATATGGGATGGTTAGCCTTGAC
Organism: Cepaea hortensis; assembly: GCA_963921405.1. NCBI lineage: Eukaryota > Metazoa > Mollusca > Gastropoda > Stylommatophora > Helicidae > Cepaea > Cepaea hortensis. The sequence goes on along the minus strand of OY992876.1, from coordinate 463,575,696 downwards.
CGCCCAAGCTTATCAGTGTGGTGCATGATGATGATGATATGTTTGAGATTGAATATAGAATCTCCTCAAAGCATAACCGATATTTAATGTACTTTTTTGTAACTGGACATGTCTGAATTGTTATTCCGTGAAACAGTAAAGAGCTTCCTAATCACTGTAGATCCTAAGCTGCTAAATGCTGTTTTTTGTTGTGATATTTTAAAGTAAAATAAGCCATTTAGCACCAGCACACAAATATTTGGCTTTATCCTGTAGCTGGCATATCATTGTCTTGTAAGTGTGCTTTTGTTGTTTGCTTCTAGCAGCTGGTTTAAGTCCGGGTGTTGCACTTAACACGTGGAAATCACATTTGTTTGATGTACCATATGCATTAAATCTGTCATCCGTTACATTAACTCTTTCTATCCTACACAGTTGTGACTTAAAAGATATACATGTTTGGATATGGCGGCGTTAATATGACCACAATAAGGGACTGAAGGAATGAAAGTATCAATATAGGTTAATTAACAGTTGGCTGGTCAGAAGGGATGACAGTAACAATGGGTTTTGAATTCCAGCATAGTACTTGCATTTGCTACTACTTCTAGTGCACTGGACTGCTTGTGGATTAGCTTTCCCTATTACTAGTGTCCCACACCATCAGGCAAACCCACTCTGACTTCAGAGGTATTTGTAATTTGCGTCCCCAAGTAAAGGACGAGAAGTCAACATTTTAGTCCCAACTGACCAGTGTAGTGGGTCATCAGCACATTAGATGTTTAAGAATGAGTGATCTTGTCCATTCAGCCATGTTTTTTTTTTTCCACAATGAGTTGGTATAACAGTTGGCTGGGAGAAAAAGAATTACGATAGCAATATGAATTTATATAACAGTTAATTGGGGGAAAGAATGAAAGTAACAACATGAGTTAATGTAACGTTGACTGGGAGAGAAAGAATGAAAGTAATAATATGAATTTGTATAAAAGCTAGCTGAGACAGGAGCCAGGCTAAGCATTTCATGTATCAAGTAAACAATAACCATTGGATGGGTCACTAGGTACAACAACAGTTTAATACATTTGCAGAAACATATTGGCAGTGTTTCTGTATTCAGTATTTCTGGTTAGGTAGTCATGTGTTTGAACACCTATAGCAGCAGGAATGTATTCAAACGACCTGGGTTCGCAGGTCACCCAACGTGACATGGACGCCAGGAACTGTTCTGGAAAGTCAAAACTGCTGGTATGATACTGACCACATCCATCGTTGAGTGCTGACTGGCCTGTACACATATGATCCCAGCACCGTATGTCCACCATGCCTCAATATGTGGCTCCTCCACTATTATGTTAAAAGTTGCTATTTCCTTGTAGCTGTGACATATGCCCATGGGTCAATGCTTAATACTCTGCCTACTCCACCAGATGTATGAATATATGCTTTTTTGGCATACATGACAGTTCAGTATATTAGTTGGTTAGTTAGTTAATTAGTTGGTCGACAGATCATCCTCATCGCACATCAAACCATTCAGTTTATAAGTGCTCGAATCATCTCAATAAATCCCGCCAGGTGTAACGGCTTTCGAAACAGTTCTGTGTCGGTTTATTAATCTTCTGTGGCTTCCTGCATAGTGTTCTTGTTTGTTCACACCTCTTTTAACTTGCTGCTCTCCCAGTATATACTTCAGTATATGACATCATGTCAGGAAGCATGGTGGCAAACTGGTTAGAGCACTTGCTTATACGGCCAGGTTCAGTCCCAGGGAATGACATGATTGAATTTTCTGGCCACTGCGGTTGTGGTGTCGGTTCTGACTCATCAAATGGGCAGCAGGTAATTTATCAGAACTGTCTGGGAATTGTCTGCAGGGGGAATGTGGTGTGGAAGAAATCTGGCCATCCAACATCATTATGAAATGACCTGTAATATATGAAAGATCTGCTGTAGAACACCCTTTACCTAATTCTTATTCTATCTTGTAATGTGTTTGAACTCGTTATGGTTGTATCTTGTAGTCCTTCTGTCATAGACATTTGTTAAATTAGCCTAACCTACCTGAATGATTATTTTAACTCCTGTTCCCACAGTTGTTACTTTAACCCTCTCTTTCCTGATTATTACTATAACTTGGTATGTCCCAAATAGTTAAGAAGACTGGCCACCTATTCTTCCTTGCAATCGGGTCAGGCCTACAGAAAATACAGATTTACATACTCACATTTGGTTCTGTTAAGGATTTTGTTGTTATATAGGCATTCTGTGGCTGCATAAACTCATCACTGTAAGTCAAGGTCGGTGATGATGCCAGGTTTTGTTGTTATATAGGCATTCTGTGGCTGCATAAACTCATCATTGTAAGTCAAGGCCGGTGATGATGCCAGGTTTTGTTGTTATATAGGCATTCTGTGGCTGCATAAACTCATCATTGTAAGTCAAGGCCAGTGATGATTCCAGGTTCTGTTGTTATATAGGCATTCTGTGGCTGCATAAACTCATCATTGTAAGTCAAGGCCGGTGATGATTCCAGGTTCTGTTGTTATATAGGCATTCTGTGGCTGCATAAACTCATCATTGTAAGTCAAGGCCGGTGATGATTCCAGGTTCTGTTGTTATATAGGCATTCTGTGGCTGCATAAACTCATCATTGTAAGTCAAGGCCGGTGATGATTCCAGTTTCTGTTGTTATATAGGCATTCTGTGGCTGCATAAACTCATCATTGTAAGTCAAGGCCGGTGATGATTCCAGGTTTTGTTGGGTCAACAAACTTTGGCTGTTGACCTCGACGCCACATTTGAAAGTGTTGCATTCAGTACAGAGTTGTGTAGGGTTGAACGTTTCTAGCTGCTCCGTCCTTATTTCTTCTTCTAACAGTTTCCAATGCCTCTGAGGCTAGAATAACTGGGTATACAATTGATTGGTCTTTGGTCCGCCCAGATAAGGCATTCAATGTTATATACAATTGATTGGTCTTTGGTCCACCCAGACAAGACATAGTGTTATATACAATTGGTTGGTCTTTGGTCCACCCAGACAAGACATACAATGTTATATACAATTGATTGGTCTTTGATCTACCCAGACAATACATTCAATGTTATGTACAATTGATGGGGTTTTTTTGTCCACCAAGATGAGATACAATGTTATATACATTTGTCTTTGGCCCACCCAGACAAGACATACAATGCTATCTGAAAACCCCCTGTTAGTTTTCTTCTTTCCAGTTCTTCGGGATAATATATCTTTGCCAAATATTGTGCTCGAAGAATATTTTTTCAAACGACGAATCGGTATCCAATTTAATTGTGGGGATATTACGCAGATAACATGTGCATACATATATGTGGATTTCTTTTGTTTCCTCCCCAGTGATGGCAGCACACAAAATATTGGTGGATGTTTGAGGGACTTTCGCAACAAACCATTTCCTGTCAGAGTGAAGATTGAATACTACAACCAAGTGCTGACGGTATTGATTTGTGCTGTTTGCTACTGTTATCTTTACACATGTACTGTTCTTTTCTTGCAGTTAGTGTCTTTGCTTTTGTTGAATGCATGCTACTGGAAATACAATTGCTGTATAATTATGTTGCTTTAAAATTAAGTCAGTATAATTACATCATCCTCCAAGATTAAATAGGATAGGAGACAATTTTCAGAATTTTCGAGTATTGAATAAGGAAGGGAATGGGTCAACTCACTTCATAATTCATAGTCCAGAAAATGTAAAGGTCTAACACTTCACACCTAAACTGCATTACCTACTATAGAACTACCCTTTTCCCTCCAGGATAGGTGATTCCATGAGAGAAGCTCAGTGACAATATGCCCTAACAACAAACCCAGTGGAAGAAATACTGTATGGTAATGAGAGGAATTTAACATGGAAATAACTGTATGGCAGTGGAAGGAATTTATCATGGAAATAACTGTATGGCAATGGGAGGAATTTAACGTGGAAAAAACCTTATGGTAATGGGAAGAATTTAACATGGCAGAAAACTGTATGGTAATGGGAAGAATTTAACACGGCAGAAAACTGTATGGTAATGGGAAGAATTTAACATGGCAGAAAACTGTATGGCAATGGGAAGAATTTAACATGGCAGAAAACTGTATGGTAATGGGAAGAATTTAACATGGAAAAAAAACTGTATGGTAATGGGAAGAATTTAACATGGCAGAAAACTGTATGGTAATGGGAAGAACTTAACATGGAAGAAAACTGAATGGTAATGGGAAGAACTTAACATGGAAGAAAACTATGGTGATGGGAAGAACACAACATGGAAGAAACTGTATGGTAACAGGAAGAACATAACATGGAAGAAAACTGTATAGTAATGGGAAGAACTTAACATGGAAGAAAACTGTATGGTGATGGGAAGAACACAACATGGAAGAAACTGTAAGGTGATGGGGGTAACTAAACATGAAAGAACATCTAAGGTTACTGAAGGAACTTTATCATCATCATCAACATAATGTACCTTAGTAACAGGCATATGTATTCATGTCACTACACAAATCTTAGGCATTGGTGGGGAGGGACTCAACAAGGAAGAAAATGTGTATGATAATGGGAGGAAGTCAACAAGGAAGAAAATGTGTATGATAATGGGAGGAAGTCAACAAGGAAAAACATTTGTATGATAATGGGAGGAAGTCAACAAGGAATAACATTTGTATGATAATGGGAGGAAGTCAACTAGGAAGAAAATGTGTGTGATAATGGGAGGAAGTCAACTAGGAAGAAAATGTGTATGATAATGGGAGGAAGTCAACAAGGAAGAAAATGTGTATAATAATGGAATTCAACAAGGAAGAACATTTGTATGATAATGCGAGGAAAAAAACAGGGAAGGAATTTTGTGTGATAATGGGAGTGATAACAAAGAAAGCTTGTATGATAATTAGAGGGACTCCACAAGGAAGACACATTTTATGGTGATAACATAGTTTTAACATGGACTGCCTGCTTTATTTGGGAGACGATTTCTTTTGGTGCGCTCTCGCTTTGATCTAAAATCAGTCCATACATGCTGCTTCTAGTATTAATGGACTGAATTTTGCGTGTGGATTAGCTTTCCCTGTTACAATGTCCCTCGCTATCAGGCAAACCCACTTCATCTTCAGAGGTACTTGTAATTTACATCCCCAAGTCAAGGATGAGAAATCAACCTTTTAGTCCAACTGACTGGTGTAGGGGTTGAACCTCAGCATCAGCACACCGGATGTTTTAAGAACAGGTGCTCTTGTCCGTTCGGCCATGCTGACCTCCTAAATTGGGTTTGAGATCAAACAAAAGAAAAACTATAATCACATAACGTGTTTCTAAATTAACAATAATATATACAACACATTGTGTCTGTAGTTTGAGAAAGTGAGATGTTGAGAGTAATATAATGCTGGACACGTTATGAGAAGAAATAAATTGGAGAACTTGGTGGCAACTGGGAAGATCGAGGGGAAGAAAACAAGGGGAAGGCATAGAGGTACTTACCTGGATAGCTTGGCCACTTGGTATGGTCGAGATAAGAACACTGAGCTCTGGTGATCGAGTGAGATGGCGAAACATGACCACCCAAGCTTATCGGCATGGCACATGATGAATGAATGAATGCTGGCCATGAATCAAGGATATTCACAAGATCTATGAGAAATTGCTAGGAAGTTGCAACCATGTGGTTCTGTTGACAAATGCTGAGAATAGGAGATTGATTCAGAGAGTCATGATGTTTTGAAACAGCTCATGTAGAGAACTGATTGTGTGTGTCAGAAGTAGATAATCCATGTTCTTTAGATACATTATTGGAGGGGGTATCAACAGGAAAGTTGAAGGCAAATGTAGACCTAGAGAACTAACGAACTAATAAACTTTATTATCAAAGGGTTTAGTATTGGGCGCGCAGGCCCGTTTGACATTCTGCCCTTCCTATCTCTCTTTTCTCATGTTATTTTATTCATACATCATTTATGAAGCTAATCTTAGACAGCAACATAACAATGTGCATTAAAATGCATGGAAAATGTGCAGTAATCAGTTATACATGACTCATTAAAACTAAATTTTTACATTGCAATTATAATTAGTAGGTGTAAAATACCACAGTTAAGGGGGTGTTTATTGTACTAGTTGTCATTTGAGATAATTATTATTTTTCGTTTTTAGTATTTTTTTTTTTTTTAGGTGGGCATGTATTCTGTACTGAGATAGTGTTCAAATAGGTTGCGACTGTATGTATAGGGATTAGTGGTGTCTTTGATTTCTTGTAGAAGATTGCTCCACAACTGAGAGGCAGTGTACGCTAAACTTGTTATGTATAAGTCTAGATTCCAGATAGCTTATGAAATATCTGTTAGAAATTATTGGGATCTCTAATCAGGAGGCTGTGGCAATCATGACCATTTCCGTATAGCATGGACTGCATAAAGGAGAAGAAGAATCTATTTTTATTCACAAATGTGAGATAACTTTTCCACCTGTTGCCACAGACGTTGAAGTTGAAGTTTTTGAATGCCAAACCACCACTGACTTTGGAAGTTCTTGTAAGAATAAAGGCTCGGGCAACAAAACCCGACAGAAAATGTGGGCAGGCAGAGCCCACAAGCCCAGGAAGGCAATCTACCTATGGGATATGCAACTAACTTGTGTTGGGAAATCATCATGTTGGGTTTTATTTGTGTGTCCAACATATGCAGAATAAATTAAATTATTTTGGCCTACACCTGTACATGTCGAGGACACTCTATGGAGATGCCAATAGCTCAACTTTATTCCTACGTTCTTTAAGAATATTCAGGTTATGTCTGAAGGTGTACAAAGTTGATGTGCTTCTGCCACAGGTAGGTTTGTATGCATTCTGTCGGTGCATTCAGCATTTTCAGGGGTGTTTCTGTGACTAACTGCTGGTTGGGTTCTTATCAACATGTGCTGCTCGCTTCTGAACATTCTGATCAGCACTCTCTGTTCATTCTTTCGGTTCATGTAGCTGAAGGTTTTCAGTACACAAACAGCATTTTCAGTACACAAACAGCATTTTCAGTACACAAACAAGGTTTTAGCACATAAAGGTTTTCAGTACACAGACAAGGTTTTCAGTACACAAACAGCATTTTCAGTACACAAACAGCATTTTCAGTACACAAACAGCATTTCTAGTACACAAACAAGGTTTTCAGCATACAAAAAAAAGGCTGTCATTTTTGTGATTGTAGCCAGTGCATTTGTTACCTGAATCTGATTGACCTACATTTCCACAAAAATTATCCCTGAGGAAGCTCTTCACTGCTTCACAAGTGACTTCTTAAAAGGCAACCACTTGTGATAGTCTGATACTTATTCAGGAGGTTTAAAGTAATAACAGTATTAAGAGTGGAAATACTTATCTCGAGACACAGACCTTCACTCAGGCATGTTTCCTTAGTGACTCAATGAGTATGCTCAAGAAGATAGCGATGGGTTGGGTCCGAAGACAGTGGTTGGTGTCTCTGGGGCAGTCACGGCTGGCAAAGATTAGTTTCATTTTCATGCCAGGGCATGTGGATATACAAGGAAATGAGCAGGCTGACAGGTTTGCAGTAAGGCTACTGTGGAGGGAGAAGAGCCATGGATCAGACTGATATACTGAATGCTGTATGAGGAGTAAGATGTTTGCGAGAACCAAATGATGACTGTGACTTTACAACCATGGTCAGACTGCGAGAACAGCAGGTTAAAAGCGGTGTGGCCAAACAAAAACACTTTGCAGGAAGCCAAAGAAGATTAATAAACCAACATAGAACTGGTGTCACTGTGAGATTTACTGAGGAGGGAATCAGAGCACTTATGGACTAAATGGTTCCGTGTGCAATGAGGATGATCTGTCAACTAACAAACTTACTTACTAATTAACAAACTAACTAACTAACACTTATCCTATTTGTAAACTTTTGATTTGCTAATGAACAAATCTGAGATCTTGTTGTTTTGTTCATGCATACACCAGGTGAAGGTTCACAATGGTCTGACTAACAACCATCAAGACTTTGAGATCTGCTTGAGTGCGTCTAATGTGGTGTTGCCAGCTTCAGGGTACATAGGCATCTCTGCTGCCACTGGAGGATTAGCCGGTGAGTGTTGACTATATGTTTATCAGCATACAAAAAATATAGAAACAATGTTTTCAATGAGCAAACAAGATTTTTCAGTATACAAACAAGGTCTCCTCCCTTGCCATCAGGCAAATCCACTCTGACTTCGGCAATACTTGTAATTTACGTCCTCAAGTCAAGGAAGTCAACATTTTAGTCCAATTGGCTGGTTAGAGTTTGAACCTGAAACCTTGACATCAGCACACCGGAAGTTTAAGAGCATGTTCTCTAATCCATTCCGCTATGTTGACCTCCATACTGGCAATTCTGTCATACCAGTTTCGTCCTCTTCTGCACAGGCAGCAGTTAATGGATGTTTGTAGTCAAATTGTTTTGGTGGTTCTTCATGTTTCTGATACATACAGCAGTACTGATTTCACTCGAGTTAATTATTCCACATCTTATTGGTTGTTCTTCATGTTTCTGATACATACAGCAGTACTGATTTCACTTGAGTTAATTATTCCACATCTTATATTAGATTTAGTTTCTTGTGACTTCAACAAATATCATGGTGCTGTCAAGGCTCTGCTTGTATGTTACATTCTTATTTTAATATCTGTGACAGTCAAATTCCTAGGATGTTGTGGACCAAGAGGTGGAAAAATACTGATGTTCTGCAAGATCTGAACATCAGAGGTTACGCTCGTAAACAGTGTCAGGTCTAGAAAACTGAAATACTTTGGGTATATTAAATGCTGCAGTGGTTTTTCAAGACAACTAATGAAAGACATGGGTGGTGGAGGAAGAGGCAGGTATGAAACCAGCATAAAGTTGGGCACGGAACATTGTAGACACCTTGGGGATGCTGATGTAGCAGGCAGGAGGAGTGGCAAGGGAGGGAGACACTTTGTTGTGCGCCGTGTTTAGAGCGACGTTTTACAAAGACCATACTTGATGATGGTGGTTTTAATAACTATCTGTTCCCCAAGTTTGTTTACAATCAATCAGGTGCCGTCCACACATTGAAGGTTGGCTGCAATGGATCTCCAACACTGTCTCTCACCCTGATTGTACATTCTGTCAGACTGCTGTTTGTCCGTCTCTTGATGTTATCTTCCCACTTATATCCTTGTCTACCTCATGCTCGCATGACTTCAACCTTACCCTCTAATGTGGTTTTTATAAGAGTGTTATATCTTTTAATATGGAATATTTGACTTGCCTCTGTTTATTTTTTTCATAATTCTCTTTTAAATTCCCAGTTTTTTTCTAGAACTTCTGTATTTGATTGTCTTTGTTTCCATGAAATACAAAATATTCTGTATATCCACATCTCACAGGGCTTCTATTCGACTTTCTAATTGCTTATTCATTGTCCAACTTTAGTGCCACATAGTAGTATATTTTTTTCGCATATCCTTTACAGGACATCACTGTCAACACCAGCATTTTACCGCTGTCGTTGATTTCTTGGCAAGATTACGCTCACTAGTTTGCCACTGCTTTCTGAACGGCCGCCTCACTTATCCCATAAGTTACCAACGCGGCGAGACCGCTTACAATTCTCACACGCCGTGCTACCCTACGTAGATAAACGGGATTGCGGAGAAAGTCGTTTAACTCCAAGACCAGGGAGACCTTGCTAGTAGTATTGTGTAGTAATTGTATTTAAAAATTTAGTAGTAATTGTATAAATACAAACCACTCGAAACAAAAGTGGAGAGCATTTTTACCTGATATTTATTTTCTCTTTCTGCAATCCAGATGACCACGATATTCTCTACCTGTTGACCCACACCATTCATGACCCGACAGCAGAAACAGCCCAGGTCTCAGAGGAGGAGCGGCTGAAATTTGAAAAGGAATTCCAGCAGTACCAGGAGGAACTAGATCGAGCCAAACAAGAGTGAGATATGTTGTTGAACTTACATAGTGAGAAATGCCTAGACATTCAGACATCAATATTCTAAACACTAACATTAAGTAGACGTAGGTGGTGTTTTTATTCAGGACAGAAAGCTGGAAAAAGTTGCCAGGGAGGATGTGCAGTAGCATACCAGTTACCTCTCAACACCAATGGCTGACCAAGCACAACATTAAATTTATAAATCAGTTAGTGAATTTTGATCATAACAAACCATGAACTTATGTATTTTATGAAACCAATGTTCCATGTGTAAGCATTTCTAAATTCTGTTTTCAGTTATCGCAAGGAACATCCTAATCAAAAAGATGACTCTTATGAATTTCAGGATGGAGATGAACAATGGGTATATTTATTTTTTGCATTTGTTAGTTTAACAGTGATGTCAACATGAGTTTTGCTGAGTGTGTTCTCTTAATGTGATTGTCTTCTTCTTCTTCTTCTTCTTCTTCTTCTTCTTCTTCTTCTTCTTCTTCTTCTTCTTCGTTCATCTTAAACGTTTGTTTTGGATGTAAATGTGTTGTGCTGTTTACAGCAGAGCTGCAATATTTGCACCTTTCGGCCGCCACACCCAACTTCTTCAGGTGTTGGTTAAACCGGGGTAACCCACCAAGGAAAGAAACTTCTACATCATGTGGTGTTCCCAAGTGGTCACCCATCTAAGTACTATTGTGATTGGGTCATCACGCAAACTGTGTTTCTCAACATGGAGAGGTTTACAATTTCATTTCCGTTTTGCTCTTAACTATAGGCTGTCTTTTAGATTTATAGTTCAATTTTAGTTTTATTGTAGTGTGTATCTTTAGTCATTGGGCCATAAACTGTGTTTTACTCTACTGCTGAAGCTGTCTTAATTATCTATATTATTGTAGTGTGTGTCTTCAGTCACTGAGTCTGTAATGTGTGGGTCTTCAGTCATCACATCTGTATGGTGTGGGTCTTCAGTCATCACATCTGTAATGTTTTGGTCTTCAGTCATCACATCTGTATGGTGTGGGTCTTCAGTCATCACATCTGTATGGTATGGGTCTTCAGTCATCACATCTGTATGGTGTGGGTCTTCAGTCATCACATCTGTATGGTATGTGCCTTTAGTAATTGAGTCTTTGTGATCAGCATCTTTAGTTATTTAGTCATTCCAGTGTCCATCTTTATTCATTGTGATGTCCATCTTTAGTCATTGAGTCTTTATGATGTCTTGTTGTCTCAGTACCAGGGTCATCATGTGTCTAGTTTCAGTACCAGAGCCCTCATGTGTCTTCTTGTTTCAGTACCAGAGTCATCATGTGTCTTATTTCAGTACATGTGTCATCAACTGTCTTGTTTCAGTACTAGAGTCATCATGTGTCTTGTTGTTTCAGTACTAGAGTCATCATGTGTCTTTTTGTAGTACCAGAGTCATCTTGTGTCTTGTTGTTTTAGTACCAAAGTCATCATGTGTCTTGTTATTTCAGCATCAGAGTCATCATGTGTCTTGTTGTTTCAGTACCAGAATCATCATGTGTCTTATTGTTTCAGTACCAGAGTCAGAATGAGAAGGAGATGAAACAAATCTTTGATGGCCAGAATGTGATCCATGTGATTCTAAAGGACTTAAACAGAAAGTTGGATGAGCTGATGGGTAGGCAGGAAATTGTCATATCCAGGATCAATTCAATTCCAGTTGGTCAAGGACAGCCTCAGGCACAACATCAGGGACAACAGCAGGTAGGAAGCTGACACTTAAATGTATCATTATCCTTTAAGAGAACTGCGTTAGGCTTGCTCAGATTCTAGTCCTGTCTAAGACTTGCTTCTCCTTAAGTACTGAGAGTCGTTAATATTAGCATATACAGTTTCATGCACGTGAGCAGGCTGATAATATTGGTCTGTTCATTTACGCAAATGTGAGGAGGCTGATAATATTGTCTGTTCATTTACGCAAATGTGAGGAGGCTGATAATATTGGTCTGTTCATTTAAGCAAATGCGAGGAGGCTGATAATAATTGGTCTTTTAATTTACACAGATGTGAGGAGGCTGATAATATTGGCCTGCTAATTTACACAGATGTGAGGAGGCTGATAATATTGGTCTCTATTCATTTACACAGTTGTGAGGAGGCTGATAATATTGGTCTGTTAATTTACACAGATGTGAGAGGGCTGATAATATTGGTCTGTTCAGATTCACAGACGTGGAGAATGCAGTAGTCTCTGCCATGTTGAAATGTGTTTTTTTTTCACTGCTTGGTTGAAGTGGATGTAAAGGGGCCAAGTTTCAGTTGGAACAACTGTTGTACCTCTATTTGGGAAAGGCTTTCCCTCACTGAAAGGATGTTTGTAGCACTGTGTAGGGTAGCAGAGAAGAATATAAATTGGGGAACTCTTGAATCTACTAGGACAGTTCATAAATAAACACATGCGTTGTTTGCTGCTCAAATAAGTAAAAGAAAGGAGTAGAGACTAGAGGACATGCTGGGCAACATGACAATTAAAAGCTACAGTTACCAACTGGGATTCAAACTTGTCATCATTTTCTACTTCTGTGAACACCAGACACATGTGTTTAATTATGAACAGAGAAGAATAGTCAACCAGTGCATGCTGAGAGAAATACTGAGAGGGTGTGTGGAGTAAGGACTGAACAAATGTATAGATCACCTCCTTTGTGATGATACTGTTTTATTTCTATAGTTGGCAGCCACAGTTCATTTTATTTATTTGGTTTAGACATTTAAACAACAATGAAGAGTAAGTGCTTGTCCAGAAGTGTTTGTCAGCACGTAATTTTCAGTGCTTTGTTTAAAAGGCAAACTTATTCGAAGGATAGACAATTCATTACATACAGCCTATACCACAAGATGATCAGGAGTAACACATAAATACTTGAGAGAAGCTGCCAATGTCATTAGAACTCACAGAATCCATGACCTCTGGACGGTAGGTGAACATCCAGTTAATACACTACTGTTGATTGCATTCAGGGTACAAGTGTTTGAGAGACAGCAGGTAGAGAGAGAGAGACGGTTGGGCAGAGAAGAAGAGGTAGTAGAAAAGAACTGTAACCTTTATGCACCGTCAGCTGTATGATGATAGTGTTTACATTGATTAGTGATTATAACCCACTATAGACAATAATAACCGCCATGCATCAGAAGTAGAAGAGGAGGCAGAAGAGAACTGTAACCCTTACAAACCGCAAATTGTATGATAAGAAACTAAGTACCACCGACTACAGACAATAATAACCGCCATCTTTTAATTTTTAAAACATATTTTAAAGGCCGGAAGTAGTAACATCCGCTTAGGAAAAATAAGTAGTAGTTATCCCCCTTCTTGACAACGAAGGAGGAGTTTTAATATTATGTAATTTTTTTTTTCTTTAGATCTCTTTGTGTTGCTCCATCCCTGATGAAGATTTATATAATCAAAACATCCTTTGTTTTGTCCTAGGATACTTATTTTTATTTTATTATATAATTTTTGGATTGTCTATTTATTTGGGAGGATTTTCAATCTTGTGATTTATGTTCACCTTTATGTAGTCCGTTGTTAGGTATGTAAACTGTGTCTGTGTTTAGTATGTCTCATCTGTTCGCAGGAGCTACACATACCTAACTGTATTTTCTACTACACCAATATGGAGCTCATAAGGCCACTGCCTTAGAGAAATTTGTAGGATAGAAAAACTACTGACAAATAGGTTTATTACCTCAAAGGGAGCTGACCTTACACAAGCAAGCCAAAGTCACCTGACATCTGAAGTACGTTAACTTAATGTGGTGCACTTCCTTCACAAGCAGCATTAGAAGATATTAATAGATACATTTTAAAGAACTATGACTTAGAAAATGTTGACAAACATGTTATTTATCTTACAGCTGGGCCAGCAGCCATCAGTTGGCTCCATCCAAAGACATGAGGTTGACAGAGTCCTCAGCAATCAGAACAGTCTGTTGCAGCATGTGGGAGATTTAAAGTATGTCTACATGTTGAGGTTGTCTAACTGTTGCAGCATGTGGGAGATTTAAAGTATGTCTGAGGTTGTCTAACTGTTGCAGCATGTTGGAGATTTAAAGTATGTCTACATGTTGAGCTTGTCTGACTGTTGTAGCATGTGGAAGATTTAAAGTATGTCTGAGGTTGTCTGACTGTTGTAGCATGTGGGAGATTTAAAGTATGTCTACATGTTGAGCTTGTCTGACTGTTGTAGCATGTGGAAGATTTAAAGTATGTCTGAGGTTGTCTAACAGTTGCAGCATGTTGGAGATTTAAAGTATGTCTACATGTTGAGCTTGTCTGACTGTTGTAGCATGTGGAAAATTTAAAGTATGTCTGAGGTTGTCTGACTGTTGTAGCATGTGGGAGATTTAAAGTATGTCTACATGTTGAGCTTGTCTGACTGTTGTAGCATGTGGAAGATTTAAAGTATGTCTGAGGTTGTCTAACTGTTGCAGCATGTGGGAGATTTAAAGTATGTCTACATGTTGAGCTTGTCTGACTGTTGTAGCATGTGGAAGATTTAAAGTATGTCTGAGGTTGTCTGACTGTTGCAGCATGTGGGAGATTTAAAGTATGTCTACATGTTGAGCTTGTCTAACTGTTGCAGCATGTGGGAGATTTAAAGTATGTCTGAGGTTGTCTGACTGTTGCAGCATGTGGGAGATTTAAAGTATGTCTACATGTTGAGCTTGTCTGACTGTTGCAGCATGTGGGAGATTTAAAGTATGTCTGAGGTTGTCTGACTGTTGCAGCATGTGGGAGATTTAAAGTATGTCTGAGCTTGTCTGACTGTTGCAGCATGTGGGAGATTTAAAGTATGTCTGAACTTGTCTGACTGTTGCAGCATGTGGGAGATTTAAAGTATGTCTGAGCTTGTCTGACTGTTGCAGCATGTGGGAGATTTAAAGTATGTCTGAGCTTGTCTGACTGTTGCAGCATGTGGGAGATTTAAAGTATGTCTGAGGTTGTCTAACTGTTGCAGCTTGTGGGAGATTTAAAGTATGTCTGAGGTTGTCTAACTGTTGCAGTATGTTGGAGATTTAAAGTATGTCTACATGTTGAGCTTGTCTGACTGTTGTAGCATGTGGAAGATTTAAAGTATGTCTGAGGTTGTCTGACTGTTGTAGCATGTGGGAGATTTAAAGTATGTCTACATGTTGAACTTGTCTGACTGTTGTAGCATGTGGAAGATTTAAAGTATGTCTGAGGTTGTCTAACTGTTGCAGCATGTTGGAGATTTAAAGTATGTCTACATGTTGAGCTTGTCTGACTGTTGTAGCATGTGGAAGATTTAAAGTATGTCTGAGGTTGTCTGACTGTTGTAGCATGTGGGAGATTTAAAGTATGTCTACATGTTGAGCTTGTCTGACTGTTATAGCTTGTGGAAGATTTAAAGTATGTCTGAGGTTGTCTAACTGTTGCAGCATGTGGGAGATTTAAAGTATGTCTACATGTTGAGCTTGTCTGACTGTTGTAGCATGTGGAAGATTTAAAGTATGTCTGAGGTTGTCTGACTGTTGCAGCATGTGGGAGATTTAAAGTATGTCTACATGTTGAGCTTGTCTAACTGTTGCAGCATGTGGGAGATTTAAAGTATGCCTGAGGTTGTCTGACTGTTGCAGCATGTGGGAGATTTAAAGTATGTCTACATGTTGAGCTTGTCTGACTGTTGCAGCATGTGGGAGATTTAAAGTATGTCTGAGGTTGTCTGACTGTTGCAGCATGTGGGAGATTTAAAGTATGTCTGAGCTTGTCTGACTGTTGCAGCATGTGGGAGATTTAAAGTATGTCTGAGCTTGTCTGACTGTTGCAGCATGTGGGAGATTTAAAGTATGTCTACATGTTGAGCTTGTCTGGCTGTTGCAGCATGTGGGGGATTTAAAGTATGTCTACATGTTGAGCTTGTCTGACTGTTGCAGCATGTGGGAGATTTAAAGTATGTCTACATGTTGAGCTTGTCTGACTGTTGCAGCATGTGGGAGATTTAAATTATGTCTACATGTTGTGCTTGTCTGGCTGTTGCAGCATGTGGGAGATTTAAAGTATGTCTGAGGTTGTCGGACTGTTGCAGCTTGTGGGAGATTTAAAGTATGTCTGAGGTTGTCTGACTGTTGCAGCATGTGGGAGATTTAAAGTATGTCTACATGTTGAGCTTGTCTGGCTGTTGCAGCATGTGGGAGATTTAAAGTATGTCTACATGTTGAGCTTGTCTGACTGTTGCAGCATGTGAGAGATTTAAAGTATGTCTACATGTTGAGCTTGTCTGACTGTTGCAGCATTTGGGAGATTTAAATTATGTCTACATGTTGTGCTTGTCTGGCTGTTGCAGCATGTGGGAGATTTAAAGTATGTCTGAGGTTGTCTGACTGTTGCAGCTTGTGGGAGATTTAAAGTATGTCTGAGCTTGTCTGACTGTTGCAGCATGTGGGAGATTTAAAGTATGTCTGAGGTTGTCTGACTGTTGCAGCATGTGGGAGATTTAAAGTATGTCTGAGCTTGTCTGACTGTTGCAGCATGTGGGAGATTTAAAGTATGTCTGAGGTTGTCTGACTGTTGCAGCATGTGGGAGATTTAAAGTATTTTTACATGTTGAGCTTGTCTGACTGTTGCAGCATGTGGGAGATTTAAAGTATGTCTGAGGTTGTCTGACTGTTGCAGCTTGTGGGAGATTTAAAGTATGTCTGAGCTTGTCTGACTGTTGCAGCATGTGGGAGATTTAAAGTATGTCTACATGTTGAGCTTGTCTGACTGTTGCAGCATGTGGGAGATTTAAAGTATGTCTACATGTTGAGGTTGTCTGACTGTTGCAGCATGTGGGAGATTTAAAGTATTTTTACATGTTGAGCTTGTCTGACTGTTGCAGCATGTGGGAGATTTAAAGTATTTTTACATGTTGAGCTTGTCTCACTGTTGCAGCATGTTGGAGATTTAAAGTATGTCTGAGGTTGTCTGACTGTTGCAGCATGTGGGAGATTTAAAGTATGTCTACATGTTGAGCTTGTCTCACTGTTGCAGCATGTGGGAGATTTAAAGTATGTCTGAGGTTGTCTGACTGTTGCAGCATGTGGGAGATTTAAAGTATGTCTACATGTTGAGCTTGTCTGACTGTTGCAGCATGTGGGAGATTTAAAGTATGTCTGAGGTTGTCTGACTGTTGCAGCTTGTGGGAGATTTAAAGTATGTCTGAGGTTGTCTGACTGTTGCAGCATGTGGGAGATTTAAAGTATGTCTACATGTTGAGGTTGTCTGACTGTTGCAGCATGTGGGAGATATAAAGTATGTCTACATGTTGAGCTTGTCTGGACTTGAAGTATGTCTACATGTTGAGGCTGTCTAGACTGGTTTGTTAGATGCAGGCTGTTGTTGTTTTTTTTTACGTCTATAGATGAGTGCCGTGTGATTTATAAGGCAGATGTGGTGAAGACCCTCTGGGAGCGCATGAATAATGCAGAAGAACACTTAGACGATCGTGGTTTAGAGAGAATGCAGCAGCTAGGGGTGGTCATATAATCTGGTAGACAGTCGTCATTCAGAGGTAAAGCAAGGCGGTCATATAATCAGATTGCAGTGAGCGCCATTAGTATTGGAACTCTCTGCCGGCTGTTGGAGATGAGGACTGAGCACTTACGGGAATGCCCAGAGTGCAGTGATGTTGGCTATTAACTCAACTCAACTCAACAATGATGTTATTTAACTATTCTGTCCAGACTTGCCATCAATGATGTTGTTTTACTATTCTGTCCAGACTTGTCATCAATGATTTTATTTGACTATTCTGTCCAGGTTGTCATCAATGATTTTATTTGATAATTCTGTCCAGACTTGTCATTGATGATTTTATTTAACTATTCTGTCCAGACTTGTCATCAATGATGTTATTTGAATATTCTGTCCAGACTTGTCATCAATTATTTTATTTGACTAATCTGTCCAGACTTGCCATCAATGATGTTTTACTATTCTGTCCAGGCTTGTCATCAATGATGTTGTTTTACTATTCTGTCCAGGCTTGTCATCAATGATGTTGTTTTACTATTCTGTCCAGGCTTGTCATCAATGATGTTGTTTGACTATTCTGTCCAGGCTTGTCATCAATGATGTTGTTTTACTATTTTGTCCAGGCTTGTCATCAATGATGTTGTTTTACTATTCTGTCCAGGCTTGTCATCAATGATGGTGTTTTACTATTCTGTCCAGGCTTGTCATCAATGATGGTGTTTTACTATTCTGTCCAGGCTTGTCATCAATGATGATGTTTTACTATTCTGTCCAGGCTTGTCATCAATGATGTTGTTTTACTATTCTGTCCAGACTTGTCATCAATGATTTTATTTAACTATTCTGTCCAGACTTGTCATCAATGATGTTGTTTTACTATTCTATCCAGGCTTGTCATCAATGATGTTGTTTTACTATTCTGTCCAGACTTGTCATCAATGATGTTGTATTATTATTCTGTCCAGGCTTGTCATCAATGATGTTGTTTTACTATTCTGTCCAGGCTTGTCATCAATGATGTTGTTTTACTATTCTGTCCAGGCTTGTCATCAATGATGTTGTTTTACTATTCTGTCCAGGCTTGTCATCAATGATGTTGTTTTACTATTCTGTCCAGGCTTGTCATCAATGATGGTGTTTTACTATTCTGTCCAGGCTTGTCATCAATGATGGTGTTTTACTATTCTGTCCAGGCTTGTCATCAATGATGATGTTTTACTATTCTGTCCAGGCTTGTCATCAATGATGTTGTT
This sequence comes from Cepaea hortensis, assembly GCA_963921405.1. Classification (NCBI taxonomy): domain Eukaryota; kingdom Metazoa; phylum Mollusca; class Gastropoda; order Stylommatophora; family Helicidae; genus Cepaea; species Cepaea hortensis. The sequence continues at coordinate 463,556,974 of OY992876.1, read as the reverse complement.
TTACTATTCTGTCCAGACTTGTCATCAATGATTTTATTTAACTATTCTGTCCAGACTTGTCATCAATGATGTTGTTTTACTATTCTATCCAGGCTTGTCATCAATGATGTTGTTTTACTATTCTGTCCAGACTTGTCATCAATGATGTTGTATTATTATTCTGTCCAGGCTTGTCATCAATGATGTTGTTTTACTATTCTGTCCAGGCTTGTCATCAATGATGTTGTTTTACTATTCTGTCCAGGCTTGTCATCAATGATGTTGTTTGACTATTCTGTCCAGGCTTGTCATCAATGATGTTGTTTTACTATTCTGTCCAGGCTTGTCATCAATGATGTTGTTTTACTATTCTGTCCAGGCTTGTCATCAATGATGTTGTTTTACTATTCTGTCCAGGCTTGTCATCAATGATGTTGTTTTACTATTCTGTCCAGGCTTGTCATCAATGATGTTGTTTGACTATTCTGTCCAAGCTTGTCATCAATGATGTTGTTTTACTATTCTGTCCAGACTTGTCATCAATGATGTTGTTTGACTATTCTGTCCAGGCTTGTCATCAATGATGTTTGACTATTCTGTCCAGGCTTGCCATCAATGATGTTGTTTTACTATTCTGTCCAGGCTTGTCATCAATGATGTTGTTTTACTATTCTGTCCAGGCTTGCCATCAATGATGTTGTTTTACTATTCTGTCCAGGCTTGTCATCAATGATGTTCAACATAAAATCAACACTATCCAGAGCAAAGGCACTGGCTCAGCTGGAGTGTCAGACCAGATGGCCTTACATGAAATCAAAGATAGGATGAATACCGTTGGCAATGATGTCAAGGCTTTGTTAAGTAAACCTCAGGTGAGTCAACAGGCTGTTTGAGTGTGGGTCAGCGAGCATGTGTGCTCACATGCGTCAGTGCCTTAATGACTGTCTGGTGTCTCTGTCTGTCTTATGTATGCATGTGTTTGCTTGTATGTGTGTGTATGTCTCTCTCGTTTTCTTTCCCTTCCTTCCTCCCTCCCTCGCTCCAGTGTTGAGCAGTATATAATAATACTGGTGAACTTTTGCAACCTTCTATGTTGGTAGTATAGTAAATGTTGGGGATAGCTGACAAATTTGTTCAGACTAACATGGTTGGATATAGGTGATAAATTTTCATCTGAAGAAACTTCATGAAAGCGCCATAGGTGGGTTCTGTACATAAACATTGGACTAAATTGCTGCGGAGGGTGTTTTCCATAGAGTCACTTTCATCTTCATTGCAGGGGTTGAAGGTAGGTAATGGACGAGCTGATAAACTTGCTGGCTCTGCATCCCCTGCAGATGGCCATGCATGGATCATGGTGATGATATTAATGCCTTTAGATAGATGCGTGATGAAAAACATCTGATGGCTGTAGAAATGTGGTTTCTGAGGAAAATGCAAAGAACACCATGGACAGCCAGAAAGGCCAATGAACAAGTCCTTCAAGAAACAAATGAAGATCGTAAACTGATTAGAGACATTAGACGTAGACAGTCAACATTTTTTGGGCATGTTATGAGAAGAAATGAATTGGAGAACTTGGTGACAACTGGCAAGATCGAAGGGAACAGACCAAGAGGAAGACCTAGAAGCAAATACCTGGATGGATTGGCCTCGTGGCATGGTCGAGACAGAAACACTGAGCTGATCCACGACTCTGGTGATGAGTGAGATGGCAAAACATGACCGCCCACGCTTACCAGCACGGCACATGATGAATGGATGGAGATAGATGTCAAGAGTGGAGGACTTCTATGCCAGTTAATCCACATTGTTGTCCAGAATGAGAGAGACTGGAGTAAGAGTGGCCATAGCCAGACACGAGAGGCACATCGGGAGAACGAGGGGCCTTGTCAAACAACAAGAGACTGGCACTATTAGCCGACACTGATGCATATGTTGAGGGGAGGATCTGAGCACCTATGGATTTGTCTGGAGGGTAAGGATGATGCCTCAACAGATAACAGACGATTGTAGGCATCATCATCCTCATGCTGTCTGCAAATTGGTATAGGTATTGTGTCATTAGTGTCTGATGTGTAGTTATGTTTTGTTTCAATCATTTTCTGTTTTTAACTTATTCTGTCATATCTACCAACATAATTCCAACATAATGATAACTTGTTTTGTTCACAGGCTAATTTACAGTGCCCGCCCTCGTCTTCTAGCAACTGTTTATCCGCAACAGTTTTCTTCATAGCATTAGTGGCACAGTTTGTCTTAACTATTGGATACTTTGTATACAGGTGAGTCTGTTTTATATAGGTAGCATTCTAGTAAAAGTTATAGCAACACAGTTGTATAAGAATACCAGAGGCAGGGGAGGCTTTCATAGAACTAGGAGATTTATGTATGTTAAAAGTTAGTTGCATATCCTTTACAGGATGTAACAGTCAACACCAGCATTTTTGGCTGTTCGTGATTCCTGGGCAAGTTTATGTTCAGTAGTTTGCCATTGATTTCTGAACGACCAGCACCCATACCATTTTATTTCTTTTTTAAACCACCGCTAGGCGGTTGCTGCCAAATCGCCCGGAGCTGCGTCCATAACCCCTACGCCATTTTTTTGTAGGTTAAAGGGTTAAAATCGGTGAAGAACGTACAATATTTAACTGTTACAACATATAAAAAAGCAAAGGCTTTCTTGGTTTGGTGACCATGAGGAAACGCCAGTGGTAGTACTATATGGTAGAATATCAGGGAAAGAGAAAGGAATAGATCAAGAAAAACATCAATACAAGCATGCATGAGATGAAAGTGATTGACACAAGACAGACAACTATAGAATGAATTGATCAGGAAACTTCATGATCAACCCAATGTACTTAATAATGAAGTTGAATCGATACAGTTGTTTGGAGCAGATGGAAAACAACAAAAGCATTTGCTCATTTACTGCATACATTGATTAATTATTGCCTGCACAGAATAGGATTAATATGGTTTGATCAGAGAGATTGTGAATGCAGCAGGGTGTGACAGTATAACATGGCACAGGTATGCGTGACTCCTGAGAGAGATCACGGCTGCAGCAAGGTATGAAAGTATAACATGAAACTGGTATGTGTGACAATTGAGAGAAATCACGGCTGCAGCAGTGTGTGACAGTATAACATGAAACTGGTATGTGTGACAATTGAGAGAAATCATGGCTGCAGCACGGTGTGACAGTATAACATGAAACTGGTATGTGTGACTCCTGAGAGAGATCACTGCTGCAGCAGGGCATGAAAGCATAACATGGCACAGATTTGTGTGACTCCTGAGAGAGATCACGGCTGCAGCAATGTGTGACAGTATAACATGAAACTGGTATGTGTGACTCCTGAGAGAGATCACAGCTGCAGCAGGGTGTGAAAGTATAACATGGCACAGGTATGTGTGACAACTGAGAGAGATCACTGCTGCAGCAGTGTGTGACAGTATAACATGAAACTGGTATGTGTGACTCCTGAGAGAAATCACGGCTGCAGCAGTGTGTAACAGTATAACATGAAACTGGTATGTGTGACTCCTGAGAGAGATCACGGCTGCAGCAGGGTATGAAAGCATAACATGGCACAGATTTGTGTGACTCCTGAGAAAAATCACGGCTGCAGCAGGGTGTGACAGTATAACATGAAACTGGTATGTATGACTCTTGAGAGAGAGAGTGAGATAACAAATACAGACACAGGGTACATACCTTGCCAGTCAGGTCTTAGTCAGACATGACTGAGCTCACCAAATCCAACACCCCACATTATGCCCATGGCTTCGAATAAAGAAGCACAATTAGGAGGATACAGGCCTTATCCTAGTGTGAGGATATGCATCTTTAGACCAAATGTCATGACAGGGCAGGCCAGACCTAATCCTTGGTTAGCAACTGGTCTAGGATCGAGGCTCTGACCTGTTTAATCTAGAATGGGCAGTTCATCAGTGATCTCATACTGTACATGATTTGTTTAATGTATGTTTGGCCTCGAGTGGTCATTTCATCAATGATCTCATACTCTGCTTGATTTGTTTAATGTATGTTTAGCCTCGAGTGGTCATTTCATCAGTGATCTCATACTGTACTCGATTTGTTTCAGATCAAACAAAGAGGCCCAGGCCAAGAAATTCTACTGAGTTCATATACCGTGTTTTAGCCTAAACAATTATGATGACATTTTTTTTGTTGTTGCAAATTTTGTGATGGTGGAAGTTTACATTGTTCTTCTGTTAGTTTATTTTAGGTTGTTTGTGTATGACAATGCAGCAGACAGTTATAGTGATAGAGTAATGACTCAAATAAGCTAACAATGTTGATGATATGTGCCAACTGTAAAGCTTGTCAGTTTCACAATGACAGGAGTCAGTGCCGCACATGGTGGCATTTACCTGACAGCCACTGCCGGATAGTCAGTGCAAAGTACATTGTACAAACTTGTGAGTACCAGTGGCTGCTCGCGATAATGTCTGTAAACTTGTATCTCAACAAATTATGCTAGTAATGTATAACTTTCATGATCGCTTTACCATTTTTCATTGCTAAATAAACATGGCAGAGTTTGTTGTACAGACTCAGGAGAAGCATGTCAAATAAAGCTACAGCAGAGAGAAGTTAGAGAACTAATACACGGGAACATTGCCAATGATTTACAGTGGATCTGCTGTTTCTGCCATTTGGAAATATATTTTGCATAGTAAATTATGGGATGATTGTTTAACATTTGATGTGGCTTTAATATTGTCAGTGATTGATTTGTTGAGTATCTTTTTATTGTCAGTGATTGATTGTAGAACATTTGCTTGTGGTTGTTAGTGATTGAATTATAGAACATTTGTTGTTGTAAGTGATTGAATTATAGAACATTTGTGGTTGTAAGTGATTGAATTATAGAACATTTATAGTCTGTTGTAGTTTGAGTGTTACTTTCCTGTCCAATCTTGAATTAAGTTGTCATAGTGTGTGAATAATGAGAGAGAGAGAGAGAGAGAGTCAGTGTCAATATTTATTTGTGAGTATATTGTTGTAAATGAAGCTTTAAGTTCTGTGACTGCCACATGTTCGTTTTAATACATATGTTTACATACATTATTCATTATTTATAACTGAAGTAATGCGTTATTCATAATTGACAACTGAAGTAATACATTATTCATAATTGATAACTGAAGTAAGGTATAAAGTTTATGTCATGCATTCCGTAGTTATGTTGTAGCAACATTTCTAGTATGAATGTCAGTTTATAGTTCAACACAATATATTGACTATTTTTTAAGATCTACTCTTCATTGGTCGTGTGAGAATTAAATCTGTATACGATCTCATATTGTACTTGATTTGTGGGTTAATTTAGTACTGTTAATGTAAATTATTATTATAAGACATAAAGTGTATCTCTCAACAAATTATAACATGTCTTAAGAAATTATAACAAGACTTATTGAAAAGTATATGTCAAGAAATATTTACAAGAATTACTGTTGGAAAATTGTAACAAGATATACAGAAGTGTATCTCTCAAACAAATTAGTATAAAATATATTTAACATTATCTCTCAACAAATGATTACAAGATATACTTAACAGTAACTCCCAACAAATTATAACAAGACATACTTAAGAATGACAACAAATTATAACAGGACACTTAAGAATAACTCAACAAATTATAACAGGACACTTAAGAATGACTCAACAAATTATAACAGGACACTTAAGAATAACTCAACAAATTATAACAGGACACTTAAGAATAACTCAACAATTATAACAAGGCGTACTTAAGAATAACTCAACAAATTATAACACAGCATACTTAAGAATAATTCAACAAATTATAACAAGGCATACTTAAGAATAACTCAAATTATAACAAGACATACTTAAGAGTATTTCGACTTAAGAATTTCTCGACTTAAGAATATAACAAATTATACGAGGGTAAGTTAATAAGTAAGCCACAAATGGCTGTAGAAAAATAACTAAATATGATAACAACTTGAAACCAGTTTATTTTTATACATACATTGTCCCTTTATTTCTCAACATAATTTCTACCAACATTGATGCACTTATCCCATCGTTTTATCAGTCCTCCCAAACCGGCTGCATGGAACTGCATGCCCTGTTTTCATTTACCTGCCATCCCACAGAACTGTGACTTACTTATTGACTCGCCATCGTAACTTTTTCTACCCAGCTATGCACCGCTTTACAGGACAAACATTTGTCAGCATAAACACTGAAAACCCACCTCGGCGGGAGACATTTCGCGAATAACGCCGAAGTTTAATGTGAAGTGAAAACATGGTTTAGAAAACAGAGCACATAGTTCTATGCCGCTGGTTTGGGAGGACTGATAAAACGATGGGATAAGTACATCAATGTAGGTGGAAATTATGTTGAGAAATAAAGGGACAATGTATGTATAAAAATAAACTGGTATCAAGTTATTATCATATTTAGTTATTTTTCTACAGCCATTTGTGGCTTCCTTATTAACTTACCCTCATAACTAGTATATTGAAGCGTATGTGTTGACAAATCTGGAACTGTTAAAATCATCACTGCTTCAATCGTGTGTTACCTAGGCCCATAAGGCAAACACAGTACGGTCACACTGTATCATACATGTCATAAGAGGCAACTAAGGAGGGTTGGTGTGGGGCTGGCTGTCCCAGCCCACAGAAAACTTCAGCTGTAGAACCCAACCAATCATGAACACGTCTCCACAGAGCTTGATATGGGTTGGTCTCCTTGGGAGCTGACAGGCAGACGCAGCAGCAGCTTCGTGCGTGATTATATTGATTTGTATGTTCACTTCTTCTTAAATTTCATGACATTGAAAATTTTGTGTCATTTCTGTATTTTAGCACAAATGATAAACAGTTCAAATAGTTATATAACTAACTTGTTTTTTAAACAAGCAGAGACATCTTGTTGTCTGCTTCATTTATACAACAAGACGGATATTTTCTCACATAAAGCACAGCTATTTGGTGTTTGTGGAGTATCTTATGAGGATCATGTTTTATAGAAACATGGCTGATACGCATTACTGCCGGACTAGTGCCACATCTTAATCATGTGCCATGCTGATATGTGTGGGCGTGCTATCTCACACCACCACTAGAATCTTGGATCAGGTCAGTGAACTTGTCCCGGTTATGTTATGTGGCCCAGCCACATATGACATTTTGGGGGATGTCAAATTGGCATTAGTAAAATCTCCTAAGTGTGTATGTATTTGTAGATGGAGTTTAGATGTCTGTGTGTGTATTTGATATATATAACCATCAATGGATCAGAAAACAGCTTTACAATAATTGCACACCCACGTTAATAATATGAAATGGGGAATTATGAAGCAGCTAAACAAAAACTTAAAGAGGAAAACTTAAACTGGAAAAATGAAAGATATTGTGCCAATATATATATATATTGTGTGGTGTCTGTCAGCACATCTTAAATTGTGAATATTGCCTCTGTGTTTGATTTTATTAATTTATGTATGCTTGTTGCATTTGATTGAGATTGCAGATTCCATTTTAATTCCAATGATATTAGAGGTTCCATTTGAAGTACTGCATTTGTGCACAAATAATACGCAAACTAGGTTTTTTTAAAAAGTTCTTTCATTCACATTGCCTAGCAGTCTTATCTCATAAAGATGATCCACTTCAGGTGGAGATGAGATGTGGTGTATGCATCCTAATGGAGATATGGGGGAAGTAAGATTGTGGTGTATGCATCCTAATGGAGATATGGGGGGAATTAAGATTGTGGTATATGCATCCTCCCTGTATATGCAGCCGGCTCCCTGGCCAAAGGGTTAACGGCATTGTTCGTAATCCCATGTGGGGAAAACTGCAGCTGCGAGATTCGGCAGCGGATCGTGCCGCGCAGGTAACTTACGGTGGTATGTGAGCCGGTCGTTCAGAAAGCAATGGCAAACTACTGAACATAAAACTTGCCTATTACATTAACAGCAGCTGACAAATGCTGGTGTTGACTGCAATGTCCTGTAAGGGATATGCAACATTTTAAAAATGCATCCTAATGGAGATAAGGGGGAATTAAGATTGTGGTGTTTGTAGCCTCGTGAAGATAAAAGAAATTGAGATTGTGGTGTGTGCAGTCTCACTGAGAAATGGAACATGAGATAATGGTTTAAGTGTCATATCACAAGTGAATCTTGTTTTGCTTTACAAAGATGGAGCACTTCAGTCATTCCTGGGGAGATCACTGCCTCACGCAATCACAGCTGTGGAACTGATACATTTATGTGTGCAGTCATGCTGCTGTTGTTGAAACATTCACTTATCAATCAAAATTTGACATTTAATAAATGTCTTTCTATATATGGCAGCTCCGGTGTTTTTCATTTGTAGTGCTTGTATTCAAAACTGTCGTACAATATCTAAAATCTTCTTTTTTCTTCTTCTTCTTTTTCTTTATCATCTCCTCCTCCTTATTTATCATCATCATCATCATGAACCTGCAAGGCTCTTTGCTCTGAAAACAATCATTTTCCATTTCTTTCAATCCTCAGTGATGTTATTCCAGCCCACAACACTGAGTCTCTCTAGATCTTGTTCACGCATGTCTATTCTCTATCATTGTGGATGTGCCTTTGGTCTAGTAACAGCTTCATATATGTAAATCTTGCCTGCATCCATCCTTTCAACATATTCCAACTATCTTAATCCACTGATCCTCACACTATTTACAGTGAATAGATATTTATACATTTGTTGTTCTTACCGTCCACTTTATTTGAAGGGGAATATATTTTCTTTTAACCAGTTTTCAAAATGCTATAATTGAACAAGATCCTAGGTTGCTCTCCTCCATATTTTATATTTTCAGCAAAGACTGTTTGCCGTGAAAACCATCAGATTCTATTTCCATCCTCGATGATATTACTAGTTGTGGATAACCTTTTATTGTCTGTCGTTCTTTCAACTATTCAGACTTTCTCAATCCTGTGACTTTCAAACCATTCACAGTGGGTAGGTATTTATGTATTTGCATAAGCTGTTCTCTTTGTTTTTACCTTCCACTCTATTTGTGAAATGCTGCAGTTGGACAAGTTCCTAGTTTGTTGTGCTTCATGTTTCAGACCTTTACAGTATTGATTTATTTGGTTGTTTCGAGATTTAAGGTTTGAAGCTCTACACGTTTACAGTAATGTTAGTGTCATTATTATCTTATCTGTTGCACGTATAAAATACAGTTGGCTGAAATCGTACATGAACAACTCTTAAGACAACTCAATATGTCATAGATGCGTCACTGCCGGATCTGTCAGTAGCTGTCTTGTTGCGCTATTTTATGATACAGAATCCTGCTGCTATACCATCATCTCTGTCATGTTTGACACCGGCGTGGACTCAGTCTGGACAAATGACTGCCAGAAACTTGGAAAAACCTGGAATTGGTGATAACCTGAGACTGTCATACACCTACTCATCGTAGTTCACTTTATGGGGACTGCATATATGAGGGCATGTTGTTATACAAACTGATAGTTTGAGTTGTGTGTGTGATATGTGTGACATTCAGTCTGTCACACCTTGGGGTTTGAATTTATCCAATGTGTCACTTATCTTATCAGACCTTGCATCATGCATTACACCTGTGTGAGACTATCATACCTTAACCTCAAGTATTTCGCCTATGTGAGACTATCATATCATGTCATCAAGTATTACACCTGTGTGAGTATCTTGTCATCAAGTATTTCACCTCTATGAGACTATCATATCTTGTCATCAAGTATTACATCTGTGTGAGACTCGTTATATCATATCTTGTATCAATCATTACACCTGTATATGACTCAATCTTTCAGACCTTGCATGAATCATTATACCTGCGTGAGACATGTTCTATCAGACATCAAACATTCCTCCTGTGTGACATGCATCCATGTATTGCTGAAGTCATTTATTTCACCTGAGTCATACATACTCTGTTATACGAAATTATATTTAACAAGTGTGATACTCACCTTATATAGTTTCACTATATCATGTGTGGGCATTCTATCACAGATTGTGATGTTTCACATGTATGACATACATCATTTAATAGATTGTCATATTTCACATGTGTGACATTCATTATTTTATAGATTGTCATATTTCACATGTGTGACATTCTTTCTATCATAGATTGTCATATTTCACTTGTGCGACACTCATTATTTCCTATTCATAGATTGTCATATTTCACTCGTGTGATACTCATTATTTCATAGATTGTCATATTTCACATATGTGACACTTATTATATCATAGGTTGTCATATTTCACATGTGTGACACTTATTCTATCATAGGTTGTCATATTTCACTTATGTGACATTCTTTCTATCATAGATTGTCATATTTCACTTGTGTGACACTCATTATTTCATAGATTGTCATATTTCAAATGTGTGACATTCATTCTATCATAGATTGTCATATTTCACTAGTATGACATACATTACTTTGTAGATTGTCATTCTATTATTGACTGAGTCGTATGCTACCTTTGGGACACTTCCCTATCATAATTTAGTCATGTATTTCACTTCAGTAAATGTTAACCTATGACAGTTTCATACACAAATGTCATTAGCCTGACACTGTAATATTCTAGTCGTCTTAATGCATTTCAGGTCTGACTCTCATCCTGTCATTCTTTGTCTCATCATAGCTTGGTTGAATGACTTAATCAATGTCACTTAATTTGTTGTTCTTAATTGTCAGTAATTACTTGCTGCTGTTGTCAATATTTGTGAATTAATTAGATTTCTCATTGATTATATGGTTGTCACCGGTGTCAGTGAAAGAGTTAAGAAATTATATTGAAATCTCTCAACACTTATTTCACATCAAAACCACTGACACTCTTCATTTCACATCAAAATTGCTGCAACTTTACGTAGTTTATCAAAACTTCTCAACATTTTTCTTTCACATCAAAATCTGTCAGTATATTTCTAACACATCAACATTGCTGCGCCTTAAAAAAAATGTAGCATATCAAAACCTCTTAACATTTTCCTGTCATGTCAAAATCTTATTTTCCTTTCACATCAAAATCTATAAATATATTTTTCTGTCACATCAAAACCTCTCATCATGTTTCTGTCACATCAAAACCTCTCATTACCACTTTGTCACATCAAAACCTCTCATAACATTATGTCACATCAAAACCTCTCATAACCTTTATGTCACATCAAAACCTCTCATTACCTTTCTGTCACATCAAATTCTCTCATTACCTTTGTCACATCAAAACATTATCACCTTTCTGTCACATTAAAACCTCTCATTACCTCTGTCACATCAAAACCTCCCAACATGTTTGTGTACCTTTATTGTTTATTTTGCAGGGTTGCATAATCACACTACATGTCCCTAACCTCATCATTCTATAATGTTGGGGAATTGGGTCACTTAATAGCTCTGCCATCATCGTTGTTATAGAACCAAACATATTAACTGTTATCATTAACAGAGCCACTGGATAACTACAAACTGTATTTATAACAGTATAAATAGATAGACAACTCTGTGCTAATTGCTGTCACAGGTCTACATATTATATATATTGAATATATATGTATGCATGTGTGTGGTGTTGCTGGAATATTTGTGTCCGCTCGTGTGGATTGATTACAAATCATCTACACTGTTGTGTCATGTGGATTGACTATAAATCATCTACTCATTATGTGGATTGACTATAAATCATCTACTATGTTGTGTCATGTGGATTGACTATAAATCATCTACTCTGTTGTGTCATGTGGATTGACTATAAATCATCTACTATGTTGTGCAATGTGGATTGACTATAAATCATCTACTCCATTGTGTCATGTGGGTTGACCTTATATCAACTTGTCTTCAGCTTTTATTAATCATTATTTGACATTTTCTGTCCAGACAGTTGTCCCCATAACGGCCGATTTGAATGTATTACAATTTTGAACAAGTCTTCCTCTCAGTCGTTAACCCTTAGATTTAAACCTTTAGCCCTATAGTTTGACCGGAGTGCTCTTTCGCTATACACAGCAATCCCTTTATTGTGACCTGTTCACTGTTTTGCTAAAGACAGTAAGCCCGCTGTTGTGGCCTGTGCACTGGTTTGCCATAGACAGTAAGCCTGCTGTTGTGGTCTGTGCACTATTTTGCTGTAGATAGTAAGCCCACTTTTATGACATGTACACTATTTTGCTGTAGATAGTAAGCTTGCTGTTGTAGTCTGTGCTGCACTGTTGTGCCATAGACAGTAAGCCCACTGTTGTGCTCTGTGCACTGTTTTATCATAGACAGTATGCCAGCTGTTGTGGTCTGTGCACTATTTTGCTGTAGACAGTAAACCCACTGCTGTGGGCTAAGCACAATTTTGTTTATTACTGTTATTCATTTTGTGAGCTGGAGGGATCACATCTTATACTAATAAAGTTAATAATTTAAATTCTAACCAAGCCACAGCCTCGATTTCAAACGAAGATGTCGGCATTCAGTGGTGAAAATATAATGTACTAGGGTAAGTTAATAAGTAAGTCACAAATGGCTGTAGAAAAATACGCAGTTCTTCTTCTTCTGCGTTCATCCGGAGTTTTTTTTTTTTTTGGACGTGATTGCGTTGTGCCTGTTTACAGCAGAGCTGCGTTCTTGCGCCGTTCGGCCGACTTCTGCGGGCATTTGTTGACCGGGTTAACCTTCCTGGATATGCAGTTCTATGGAGCTGGTTTGGGAGGACTGATAAAATGATGGGATAAGTGCATCAATGTTGGTGGAAATTATGTTGAGAAATAAATGGACCACGTGTGTATAAAAATAAACTGGTTTCAAGTTATCATATTTAGTTTTTTTTTTTTTTTCTACAGCCATTTGTGACTTACTTATTAACTTACCCTCGTATTTAGTGTTCCATTTTTGGTGTGTACATTTTGCATTGGCGGAGGGAAACATCCCTTTCAGTTGCACACGACTTGGAAGCATTGTGTTGATTTTGAGATTTTCAAAGCAATGATATTCTTCTTCTTCTGCGTTCATCCAGATTTTTTTCCGGATGTGACTGCGTTGTGCCTGTTTACAGCAGAGCTGCGTTCTTGCGCAGTTAGGCCGACACATCCGACTTCTGCGGGCATTTGTTGACCGGGTTAACCTTCCCGGAAAACAATGATATGAGCATTGGTTGTTCAGAAAGCATTGGAAAACTGCTGAACATAAACTTGCATAGTAAATCACATACAGCCCCCCAAAAATGCTGGGGTAGACTGCGATGTCCTGTAAAGAACATGCTAATAAATGTGACATTTGACAATGGCTGAGACATAGGGCACTGTCAGTGATGGTAGTGGGAAATGTTGACCTGTTTGTATTTTGACTTTATGTGTGGGTGCAGGTGATGGAAAATAGTGCAGAACTTTTCATTAGGATTAATGATTTGAAAAGACTACAAATGAAAGGAAATGGGGGCTGCGTAGTCTGAAGGTATGGTGTCCGCCTCGAGTGCTGGAGGTCCTGGGTTCAAGCCCCGGTGAGGACCGGGATTTTTTCACATGGACCTCTAGTAATAACATTTCCCCTGGTCTCTGGGTAGTGAGATCGGACACCCGTGTGTATTGTTGTGTACATAAAAAATCCCGGGCAAAATTTCGAGTTAAAAATCTACCCAGAGTATTTCATGATCCTCGCTGGTGCTACAGAGTTTGTGCACTGAGCTGAGTTTCTCCAAACTCAGGTTTGAGTTAGGAGGAGAACGGAGCACTTATGGGTTACACCCGTGTGCTGTGATGTTGATCCATCGACTAAACTAAACAAACGAAAGGGATGTTGAATATTTCAGTGGTAAGATGATGGTGCCGGCTCTGTGGCAAAGGAGTTACGGACGCAGTTCATAATCCTGCATACCACGTTCGAAACACTGCTGCAGGCGGTTTGGCAGCAGATTGCCTTCACTTGGCTTTTTATGAAAATGGTATGTGTGTCGGTCGTTCAGAAAGCAGTGGCAAACTACTGAACATAAACTTGCCAAGAGATCACAGTCAAACAATGCTGGAGTTGACTACTATGTCCTGTAAAGGATATGCAACTAACTTTAATTTTAAGATAACGGTACATGCGGGAAGATCAAAAGACGTTGTAGAATAGAAAAGGTAGCCTTGTATATTCAAATACTGGGTCGGGGAGATAGAGAAGATAAGGGAGATAGGAGGGAGACAGAGAAAAATGTATGTGGGGAGATTAAATAGCCGGCAACAAGTCATTCTACAAGCAACCGCAAATTCATTCACATATCTGGACACAGAGGGTTGGCGAGTGGTGACTACTAGCGTCTGCTCCAGATATGTGCCTGAAGTAGTAACAGAGGATGATGGGGTGTGACCTTTCATGTATCCCCTCCTGGGCTGAGATACAGGCTGTCTGAAGGCCAAGGTGAACAAGGTTCAACGGGTAATCATACTCTCGTACAATCACTGATTAATGGCATGTTTGTAGCGGATTGTACAATAAGATATTCTTCATCATTGTTACAGTCAGAAAAGGGTGTCAGCAGCATTTGCTCCTATACTTGATGTATTTGCATTTCCTATTCTTGATGTACATAATTTTGTTGTAGCATATGCTACATTGTTCATGACTTAACATACTGTGAAGTGTTCACATTTTTACCTGTATGTCATCATGTTAATCTGGAACATATTTATGTGTGTGAGTTATGTTGTTTTATTGTGGAAGAGTGAGTCAGTTATTTTGGACTGAAACGTGATATTGTGTCAAAGAAGTTTGAAAACCTGATTGTTTGGTCTAAAATATATGTTGTATTTTTTTTTTTTCATTTGGTGGTTGGAAATTGGCTATCTAGCATTAAATAATCACATTCTGAAATCATATTCGACTTGTTAACATGCTCATTAATTTGTGTATTGTCGTCTGTCTGCGAATGGACACAGAATGCAACTAGAAAACTCAACATAAGAAAACACATAGATACAAGTGAACATTTGATACAAGTCAGCAATGCACATGTTCTAACAAATGACATTCTTAAGTTACAATAACGAAGACACAAACAATAGATTGCACGATTTATTGCCTGGCATATTTCGCTGCATCTCATCAGGTACATACTGCAGAAATCACACAACTTACGTGAATTAATTAGATAAATCCTTCAAACTGAAATATACACATGTTCGCACAGTAATGTCGATTGTCTACCACGGTAATTTTAAACTGACTAACATGTCTTTCTGCTTGCACAAGGACGGCTTACGAAGGTTGATTATTATAGCTTCAGCAAACTTTAACAATCGACTACTTTGTGTGTTGAACAACACCCGGAAGGCACTGTCTCTTTCAACCACGTGACCGCTCTCGAGCACATGTCTCCCGACCGATGAAGCCGGACTGTTCCTGTGTATCGGCCTGCCTAGGCTACCATCTTCTGTGTGTAGTATCTTGTCCACCCAATTCAGAATATGTTCCGAAACCCTGCAATGTAACTGTCGCTCAGTTCTGCCTATGTAGATGGCCTCGCATCTGCATGTAAATTGGTAAATACGATTTGATATGGCGTACAAAGCTACAGGTTCTTTTACTGCTGGGACGGGGATCGGTACAGTTCTGTACCTGATGACTAGAGCTGCAGCACAGAAGGTTCGCCCGACTGCTGTGGTGAGCTGGTCCCACAGACGTTGCATTACGTCATCTCCTCGGAAGGTTAGCTGGATGAATACCTTGAGTTTAGGGACTGTAGTTACTTCTGATTTCGGTTTGGGCTGTTGGCAGTGGCGCTTTATTCTTCTTCTTCTTCTTCTTTCGTTCGCTTGAAATATGTCTATATCTGCAATGTCGTCTCTTGCATGAATTGAACTGTTTTTTTTTCAGTTCACACAGTGGTCCATAGAGTTTATCTTCCACTGTTGTCTCTCTAGGCCAGAAGGTTTGCCTAGATATGTTATATTTTGGGCAGTCTTGGAGTATGTGCTCTGCTGTCTGCGAAGCCAATCCACATGTGCACATGGCTGTTTCACCAATCTTGAATTTTGTATACATGTGGTTGCGTAATCTATTGTGTCCTGTTCTGAGGCGCAGAATAATGACTTGTTCTGGTCTGTCCATAATGTGGTAGTCATCTTGAGCAGGTTTTGGTGGCTTTCTGACTGATTTGATCATTCTTTTCTTTTGGTAGTATGTAACGGGCACATCAGGCTGTTCCTCTTTGGCTCCTTCCTTAGCCAATTGATCAGCTCTGTCGTTTCCGGGTACTCCACAGTGGGATGGTATCCACTGTATGGTGACTTTATGCTGACTGCTAAGTTCAGAAAGTAGTGTCCTTAGTACTGGCAATTTCCCAGAGAGGAGCGCCTCGAGTACTGATTTTGCATCTGTTAGTAGCACCACAGGTTGTGTACCATTGCTGTTATTTAGTAATTTCTCTGTTGCTATCTTGATTGCCTCAATTTCGGCATCATAGTTATGGCAGTACTTTCCTGTCGGTACTCTGGCTGTGTCCCTAGTATTATTTGGGTATTCTATGTACACTCCCGCTCCTCCATTTCGAACAGCATTTTGTGCTGACCCATCTGTGTAGACTCGGATCCAGAGGTCCTGTGGGTATTCTTCATCAAGGAAGCTGAGAGTGGCTGTTCTGCGCTGCACACTGTTCTGTTCTTCCTTGTCAAATATTCCTCTCACTTTTGTCTGGATTTGTAACGATAGTCTATGCTCATCTTTCCATGGAGTTCGCTCTGGAATAGTTGTTAGGGGGATACCAACTGTGGGCAGATCAGTGGTTTCTCTGCAGAGTCGTTTGGCCTGGTGGATAAAACTACTTCTTTTCAACCGCCCCATAGCTAGGTTTTCAAATCTGTTCTTCATAGGGTGGCCTGGCAAGCTGAGGAACTTTTCTGCTTGTATTAGCGTTTTCGTATCTCTGCGCTCACTCAGTGCCTGTGTCCTCCCCATCTTCTCCATTTCCACTATAGGGGTTGATCTCATCCCTCCTGTGGTGACTCTAAGTGCTTGATTTTGCACCTTGTCCAGCTCTTGTAGTGTGGTATTTGATGCTGAACACCACGCAGTTGACCCATATTCCAGGTGTGGTCGTATGCTCTGTTGGTAAACTTTGCTAAGTATTTTCGTACTGGCTCCCCATGTGGTTCCACTTAGCTTTCTCAGGATGGCTATTTTCCTTCTGGCTTTTGCTACTGCTTTGTTGATGTGCTTTCTCCATGTCACCTTGCCATCAAATGTTACTCCAAGGTATGTTGGTTCTTTATCTTCTCTTAGGGGTGTTCCATTTATCTGGATGATCCCTGCCTTTTGTTTTGGAGAGAGGGTAAATAGGGTGGTGCTGCACTTGTCAGTGTTTATGCTGACACACCATCTATTTGCCCATGCAGCAAATGTATCTACAGCTCTTTGTAGCAATCTGGTGGCCACTGATGCATATTCATTTGTGCTCCATAGAACCAGGTCATCGGCGTACATTGCCGCTTTAATTCCATGCGGTAGATTAGCAACGAGATCATTGATGAAGATTAGAAAAAGTGTGGGGGACAAGACTCCGCCCTGGGGGACACCGTGACGCAGTGGCGCTTTATAAATCCTGTGGAGTACACATTCAGGTTTAAGGCATTCTTCAGAGTTTCAAATTCCTCTCTCAGTGTGTCCTGGGTGCATATCTTCCTAGCATGGTCAAACAGGGTCCGTACTAAGCCCTGTTTGTACTGGACAGGTGCGAAGCTCTGAAAATTTAAGTATTGGCCAGTCCATGTTTCTTTGCGGTACACCGATCTTTGAATTGTGCCGTCTGCTCTGTCTCATTAGGATATCTAGAAACGGCAACGGTTCGTTGTGTTTGTGTTCCATAGATAAAGAGATGTTTATATGTGTCTCGTTCATTGTGGCCTGGAACAACGTTGCTTGTAGCTCGTCTGTGGTGATAATTAGTATATCGTCCACATAACGACGGTAAAAGGCCAAGTTATTGATTTCTGAGGATCTCTTTTCTTCTAAGTGTGCCATGAAGATGTCCGCTAGAATAGGCCCAAGTGGGCTCCCCATGGCCACTCTGTCAATTTGGCGATATGACTTGTTTAGAAAATTGAATTGTATGTTGGTAGTACATAATTTTAATAGCCTCTCTAGAATAGCTGAAAATTTGAAACTCTGAAGAATGCCTTAAACCTGAATGGTTACTCCACAGGATTTATAAAGCGCCACTGCCAACAGCCCAAACCGAAATCAGAAGTAACTACAGTCCCTAAACTCAAGGTATTCATCCAGCTAACCTTCCGAGGAGATGACGTAATGCAACGTCTGCGGGACCGGCTCACCACAGTAGTCGAGCGAACATTCTGTGCTGCAGCTCTAGTCATCAGGTACAGAACTGTACCGATCCCCGTCCCAGCAGTAAAAGAACCTGTAGCTTTGTACGCCAAATTAAATTGTATTTACCAATTTACATGCAGATGCGAGGCCATCTACATAGGCAGAACTGAGCAACAGTTACATTGCAGGGTTTCGGAACATATTCCGAATTGGATGGACAAGATACTACACACAGAAGATGGTAACCTAGGCAGGCCGACACACCGGAACAGTCCGGCTTCATCGGTCGGGAGACGTGCTCAAGAGCAGTCACGTGGTTGAAAGAGACAGTGCCTTCCAGGTGTTGTTCAACACACAAAGTAGTCGATTGTTAAAGTTTGCTGAAGCTATAATAATCAACCTTCGTAAGCCGTTCTTGTGCAAGCAGAAAGACATGTTAGTCAGTTTAAAATTACCGTGGTAGACAATCGACATTACTGTGCGAACATGTGTATATTTCAGTTTGAAGGATTTATCTAATTAATTCACGTAAGTTGTGTGATTTCTACAGTATGTACCTGACGAGATGCAGCGAAATATGCCAGGCAATAAATCATGCAATCTATTGTTTGTGTCTTCGTTATTCAAATTCATCATGGGAAAACATTGTTTTGAATTCTTAAGTTAGAAAACTGAAATATCACAGTCACAAGTCAGTAATGCACATGTCCTAACACATTATATTCTTAAGATAGAACACTGAAATGTCACAAGTCAGTAATGCACATGTTCTAACAAATGAAATTCTTAAGTTAGAAAACTGAAATATCACAGTCACAAGTCAGTAATGCACATGCTCTAACAAATGACATTCTTAAGTTCATTCATTCATTCAGTAGTATGTCCTTTGCAGAACCTCGCTCCCATAACAACCTTCTCGAAAACCTCTCGATCATAAGCAAGATGTCCCGCGAATATCAGTCACAAGTCAGTAATGCACATGTCCTAACAAATGAAATTCTTAAGTTAGAAAACTGAAATGTCAAAAGTTAGTAATGCACTTGTTCTAACAAATGAAATTCTTAACTGATTCTCTGCCAAACAATAAGTGGGTCCTGACCAAACAGAAATTGAAGGCAGAAAATGGGAAGTAGGGGTGTGTCACAATAATGATTTTAAAATTGCTTAAATGGTAGCAAATATATTGTATTATATATCAAATTAAAGAAGATTGCACAAGGAGCATAGCAATGTTAATAATTATGTGACATGTTGTAAACATTATAACAATACAGTGGTACCTCAGGTTACGAATTTAATTTGTTCCAGAACTCGGTTCGTAACCCGAAACGTTCGTAACCCGAAACATTGAAATCAATGAAATGAAGACAATCTGTTTCAAGATGAAAGAATCGTTCTTTTTTTCCCCATTAACATTTTGTCATTTACCTGACAAAAGGCAAAGAATATGTGTACTTCACATTTTAAATAAAGAGAAAGAAAACAACCAAATAAATTAAATGTAAAATAAAAAGAGATTTAGTCTATCTTTATTACCAATAAAACGATCACGGGAAATTTGTCACTTTCTTTGTTGTTCTGAATCATTAGTTTAAGGAGTATCTTGTCGCTGTTTCTTGGCAGCTGACTGGGAATCTTTCTGCACCAAGAAACTATCAAGGGAAATTTGTCGCTTCTTTTGCTGGAGAATTTTTCTGAAGTGGGCCATAGTGTTATCATTCATCACTGTTGTGAAATGCAGCCTTTACATACCAGAACAATTTTTGGTTCACTTTTGATGGACCATGTAGAGAAGTTACAGAAGAACAAATGCAATTCTCTATAATAAAGAATGCTGGGGGAGGAAGAAACTGACCCTTAATTGATAATAATACCACACAGGCATGCAGTGTTAAATGGACCGCGACTGTGAATGGCAAGTAAAACTGCCCAAGCATGATGCAAGCAACCTGGGGCTGTAAACATGCCAAGTCCAGCTGATCACACAGACTCAGTAGAGTGTGAAACAGACCTTGTAAAACTGATCCAACACTTGACTAGAGGCGAGTAATTACCTGTAGAAAGGTGGTGTTAGAAGGACAATAAACCATTCTGACTGGATCCAGAAATTAGGTGTTGGGTGTCTGACAGAGGCAATTAACTGTGAAGTGTCAGGACTGGCCACACAGAGTAAATGTTGGCTATTAAAACCAAATCAGGAATGCCAGAGGGTGTGATGGCCAGTTTTGCAGTGAGAATTGCAATTAACGCCAGGGGGAGATAAGGAAGAATTTATGACTGGAATTCCTGGGAGATAAGTGTCTACTTCTAGGCTAGGTATAAAAACCCATGCTAGACCTGTTCCCTTTAGAATAAGTCAGACATTGGAATAGGTATGAACTCTACTTGTACACGTTTGTATCCCTAGTAATGTTAGTTCTCAGTAACTATTGCAGTCTTTTAGATGTATGTACTGATTTTCAGTCTATATCTGACCTAGGTTATTGTAAGAATTATCCTTTTCTCAGGTTACTCGAGTGTGTACTATTCTTTCTCAGTTCAGTGTATACTTTGTGTCTTAGCAGATGCTTGCCATTTCTTTGTAAACTAGAAACTATTTTTTTGTACAGAATATAGTCAACTGACTATATTCCTTTTAATTCTTACCAAAGCAGTGGCTAATTTGTGACCGGGCAGATTAGCAATGTGCCTGTTCTGTGTAGTCACTTCAATTAGACTTGTTGTATATCTCATTTTGTAGCTATACAATATTATTACTAATTAGTAATCTTCTTCTTCTTCTGCGATCATCCGGAGTTTTTTTTTTTTTTGGATGTGATTGCGTTGTGCCTGTTTACAGCAGAGCTGCGTTCTTGCGCCGTTAGGCCGACACATCCGACTTCTGCGGGCATTTGTTGACCGGGTTAACCTTCCCGGGAATTAGTAATCCATTATGCTATTATGTTGGGCATCATGATATACCAATTTTGAATTAATATACTTTAGATTTAAGTGATGTTGATTTGTTATATGGTAACTCACTAAGAAGAATTTGGTGTTATGCTATTGTGTGAGCATTGGCACATTGGCCATCGATTGCATTGGAAGCAGAGGTGTAATGGTACAGATATTACCCACAACTGGTATAGGATATATGGTGCTTAACCCCTTCAGTGTATTTTGGATGGAGCGGCTGTATGACCCAGAATGTCGGTATTAGCGACATGGACATAGGACGGCAGAAATGTAATAATTACAGACGTGTGAGACAATTGAAAAGCCTGTCCCCGACTAAGACAGTAGGAGAGAGATATGGAGGGAGAACGAGGATGGTGAACGCAGTAGAGCTGGAAGATAAACTTAGCCAGACTGGTCATTGTATATGGGTCTGTTAGAATGTATGTAGTACCTAGGATTGTACTGACGTAGAACTAGGTATAACACATTCTTGACTTTTTCTTACAAGCTCCCACAAAGAGCACCTATGTATAGATCTCAAGAACTAGAGACGATTAGGTAGTGCAAGGACTGACAGGCGTCAGAATACCAGCAAGCTGTTTTGTTTCTACTGGAGAGTGGAGATTTGACCATAGCTGCTTAGCTGATCTGGACCACAGATCCAGATAGTTGACAAGTAACATTGAAGTTATGTAATGTTTGTCATCGCGATCAATATGTTATATGATTTCATCATCATCATCTGCTGAGGATGGGGACGGAGCAATTATGGGAATGCCCCGAGTGCTGTGATGTCTTTCTGGCATAGACCAAGGTGTGCTGTTCTTAGGTCAGCTAGTTCTGTGCTGTGTTTGCTCTTCAGTATTGAAACAGCAGTAGTATACAATGTGCAAACTAAAGCGTAACTATGGATCCGGATCCATCTGATGATGTTATTTTTTTTTTACTATACGAAGGGTATAGCTCCGCATAGAAAACGGAGCCAAAGCGGACGTCATTTTTAAAATTTTTGCGGTTATTTTCTTGGGTCACTTCCGGTTGTCTTGATGACTACTTCCGGTCCGGGGGCGGGCGGGCGCGAACAGGTACCTCAGCCGACCGCCTTGGCTTCCCCCGACCGCTTCCGAGACCATTCAAAGACAGCGAGGTAAGCCCCGGGCTTGTGGAATACTTATATAGATAAGTAGACCAAATAGTTGCTATAACAGTATGACCTGTTATTTGGGCTTTGGTTAATTTGGTACGCAAGATGCTGCGCAAGGGAAAAGGGAATGAGCACGAATGAGCACGGTAGTTAGAGAATTGAGTTACACTCATGTGCTGACGTAGAGAGGTAGTGACGATCGGCCGGCAAACTGTCAACAAGCTTTGATATTTGCAGTCTACAATTTTTCTACCAGAGAACTTTCATAATTAAACAGACACACTTATTTATCATCAAGGAGTTGACTTGATTTCCTAAAGTTACTTTCAGCTACAGTTGCATTCAGACTCGCTCTGTTATATTGCCGGGCATCTGGGTTCGAGTCTCAGTGTGGGTGTGTGTGTTGTGCGGTGCACTCGAGCCCTAGTCATGTAGATATCGACTCCCTTCGCTGAGGAGACCGAAATCAATATGACAGTGGGAAAATGATTTATTCCATCACTCGAGGTACCCCGAGTAGGCCAAGTAATGACCTCGTCAATAAACTTTTTTCACGGTGATAGCTAATTTGGCAGGTTTCCGTAGTACCCGTGTATCAGCATTAAGCGTTTGGTAAAGATCTGGTTTCTTCTTCTTCGTTCATCTGGAGTATTTTTTCCGGATGTGATTGCGTTGTGCCTGTTTACAGCAGAGCTGCGTTCTTGCGCAGTTAGGCCGACACATCCGACTTCTGCGGGCATTTGTTGACCGGGTTAACCTTCCCGGGGGTTTCTTAGGACGTTTGACTCTCACTGGTGTGGTGTTATCTCCCATCCTAGCTTGCCCATATAGAACAGCCAAAGACATCCTGGTCAGCCCTCAAGGGAAGGCAGGGGCAGACCATGGGCATTCCCCGCCATCCAAGGAGGCTTCCATAATTGCAGAGCAAACACACAGCGCTCTGGTACTGGGCTCACCCAAGGAATCATCACGTCCTGCACATGGCTGCTTAGCCTCACTTCCGTATAGTGGGCCTTCCGTTCACCATAGGCTGTTCTTCCGGAAACCAGAAGAATGCAGTGTGCAGATGACATCCACACAGTGAGCTTTCGACTCGGACTTTCCGCGCAATGGATTTGCTATCCGAGCAATATTTCATTTCGTGCCACTAGGACACATTTTCCACCTTTTATGAAGCTCACACAGTGAGCTTTTGATTCGGACTTTCAACGTAATGGATTCGCTATCCGAGCAATATTCCATTTCATGCCTCTGGGACGCTTTTGTAACCGACATACCTGTGGTATGAAGTGTGGAAGTCTAAATACATCTTCATGCACCTTTAGATGTCAACCTGAATGTAGTTAAAGTAAGCTGTAGTCAACTTGAGCTTGTTGATATCTCCATAGAGCTTGTCCTCAAATGAAGCAGGCGTGGGCCAAAATATCTTTCTCTGTTCTGCATATATTGGGCACTCCTGCAGCAAATGTTTAGCTGTCATTTTTCCAGTTGTGACGAAACGGATAAAGAACGGTAGATCTCTGCATAATATCCCTTTGAAGGGAGTGCGATGCGTTGGTCTCCCTTGAATTAATATCAATTAATAGGGGATTCCCCATCGAAAAATAGTGCGGGGCGGAGCTATTCTAGTTATTTATGGAAAATCTAGAATGTTCTCCCAAGTGCGTACCTGGTAGAGATCTCTAAGTTCACGCGTGCTTCATGCAGCACGGGGTGGGGAAACTTATCGTGACTCTGGTTTTCTTCATGTATCATGAAAGTCACGCGGCCCGTGTAGGCGAGTGGAAGGCACACTGACTTTGTCGTGAGCAGTCGCCCACCAAACCTCAGCGTAGACAGATCGCAGCCAAGAGGCTGAGGTAATTGTGATGTCAATATTCGCGGCCAGTGCGGACATCTACAGTCAAGGGTTGTGATTCTTCAATCACAGGTTAGTTGAGTACTTATTCTATTATTTAATTGTTGTCGTGATGCCGTGATGATTCCCGGAATGAATTAATTGCCATCGCAAAATTGAGTTGTCGCGTAGCGTTATCCGTTACAGTTGGCGGTTGCATTGTTAAGTAGGCTTTATCGATCAGCAATGTAATGTGTTACCTGACGGAACAAGCCGTGTTCCACCGCGAGTGGGGTGTAAATAAAATAGGCCGAACGATGTGCGTTACAGTGTGTAGCAGTTACGGGTTTGGTTTATTCATTACGCAGGCAAGGCGACAGTTTGTCCGTCATGACATCAACATGCTAGACGCTGTAAATGATAAGGTATAGCTTATTATTAGAGATGTGTAATGTGCTTCGTGACATCAGAATGGTAACGTAATTGTTCTATCAGTGATGGTGATGTTTCGAGGAATCAAGGTGAAATCAGCAGTGGTGTATTTGCTGTGTGCAGATAGCACTGTTATTCCGCGTAAGCCGAATGGCGTTGCATCGGTAGGATAACAATTGATAATAAGTATTCATGATACTATTGTTACTGCTTGTTGTCATGTCCGTCCGCAAGGATGACCGTGCGTGTTCCATCTTACGTTTGTCTAGGCAGCGGGAGGTAGGCCGGTACCCCCAACCCGATGGGTAATAGGTCCGACCCAATGCAATCGTGCATATCCGATGGATGAACATACCCGATCGAGGGTGATGCGGCGCTCCGTAATTCGAGGCCGAGGTGTCTAGATAGATCGAGGTTTGAACCTAACCATTTCTGTCTCTAATATTCTACTCTTCTGGAACCCTGACTCGGTTCATGGAGTACTTGGAGTACTGCCGTGAGGTAGTAGTTGGGAGGGGCATAGTGGAGTCTGGAGGTTTGCTACATTGGATGACGTGACTTAAGTCGTCACGGGACAAGGTACACGAGACCCACAGTAGCTGTGGGAAAGTGTAGTGGTGGATGGCCACCACAGTTGTGCTCGACCGGCACAGGTATGACTGACCTGAAAGATAGTCAGTGAATACAAGGGCAACTCAGGATCTGGGGCAGGGATCCCAGACCTGACACTATGGCTGTGATATGATTTTGTTATTTAAGTGTAACAAGTCCTGAGTTCTCCTTAGTTAATGCTATAGTAATGAATTATCAGGAGTATAATTCATTATGGACATATAGTTATTAATGTGTGTAATTCATCAGTCCATGGGTGAAGGGAGTGATGAATTGATGAGTCTGTCAGGAAGGAGATGTCCGGCTGGACACCTTCTCGATACAGTAATCCCTACACTGAAAGGAAAGTAAGTGTATATGTTGATTGAGGATGGGAGATGAAACCGGATTGGACTGGCACCAGGCGAAGGATGCTTGACAGAGTCATACAGTCGACTCTGGTGCTAGGGGTTATATGTAGCCCAGAAGTGTTACTTGACTGAACAGGTGTGCTATTGCTTTTTCTACCATCATTATGCCTATATATTATAGTGACTAGGTAGATCTATGATGTGATGATTTCATACTCATGTTGGTAGACATGAGGAATGTCTGAGAGGCAGGTGACAGGGTGGAGATGCTGGTAGTCTTTGTTGTAGTTGAGTACTCACACCAACCTCTCCGTGTTTCAGGATCTGTTATTACTATACAGAAGAAGATTCAAGAGCTGCACCATGAGCTCTATGGGCCCACTCATTCCAGTGCCTATCCAGAAGTTGATTGAGGCCATACTGGGAGTGGTTGTCTGAGTCTGCGAGATCAATGTTGGAAGGAGCTGAGTGCTGAATAAGTCGGTAGGTCTAGGGTAGGACCTCCGTCAAGAGTCCGACGAGTGTCATCCGATCCTGAGAGGATCCAACACTGAAACGTCTGGTGATTCAAGCCAGTGAAGCACTGGTGACATTCA
The DNA here is from genome assembly GCA_963921405.1 of Cepaea hortensis. Classification (NCBI taxonomy): domain Eukaryota; kingdom Metazoa; phylum Mollusca; class Gastropoda; order Stylommatophora; family Helicidae; genus Cepaea; species Cepaea hortensis. The sequence goes on along the minus strand of OY992876.1, from coordinate 463,530,722 downwards.
GTCTCTGTGTAAACCTTGGTAATTGCAAGGGAGTGACCTTTCAAGTTGTGCAGAGTGATCATTGTTACCGGTCACCATGACCTGTGTTATATGCTTCTGGCCCGGCTGGGTTATGGGACACCATGTATCAGTTGATGCTTACATAGTGTTTTTACATTGGTTACCTTTATGAAGCCAACATGTGGTCCAGTGAACTAGGACATTGATTACAACATGGGTGGAAACACCAGAGTGAAATGTTTAAGGTAGGGAGCTACCTCATGCCAACGTTATGAACTGTTGACAATGTTTGTGAAGGTAGGGAGCTACCTCATGCCAACGTGATGAACTGTTGACAGTGTATGCTAGGTTGTGATTACTACCCATGGATCAGGGTAGGTACATGATACTGTGTGAAGATCTATTGTCCAAGGACATGGAACTAAGGTGAAGTGTTTAGTCACCTGATAGACTTTACCAGTGACATTGTGTGTTCGTGTGGAGCAACCGCTTATTATGTAAGTGACATATCAGTGTGTGGGTCACTGATGAGATAGAAGAGTGACCTGGCTCTTGTGTATTTTGAGACGGTGCTACATGTAGTTTTTCTGCAAGTGGGAGACCGCTAATGTTCTAGGGTCGGCCCAGACTTCATCAGGAGTGTGACGAGGGAAATAGTACGACAGCAAGGAAGGATCCTTGTTCATCAGTGCAGTGTCAGTCAGGCCGTGGTACTGCGCTTGATCAGCCCTTGCTTGGTTCTCTGGGTGAAGAGGGAACTTTGGAGAGGCAGCAGACCTTGGAGTTCCAGTCCACTGGAGGAGCCTGGGTGAGTCGCTACCACGACTGGACAACCGCACGAGCTATCGTCCGCCTCCATGATGAATACTCATCTGCGTCTTTGATCTTGTACATAGTTCTTCTAGTCTGGCTTTCAGCCATCCTTCTCTGTGTTGTGGTTGACGTAGTTCAGAATTAAATTTTGTTCTCTTAGCTACGACTTTGTGCAGTGATATGACTGGTGTCTGGTCCGAGCCCCCTTGGGGTTTGGAACCCTAGGTGAGGGAGGGAAGGTTAAGCTGTCCCGGCTTGTGTGGGGCCTGGTAGATGTAGAGTGCTATTGAGGTGGTTGGAGCAAAGGCAGGGGATAGTAACTATCGTGGCAAACCAGTCCAAGCCCCGGCGGTCTTGTCACACCAGTTCTACAATTACATTCATCGGTATCTCTTATCTCTAGTTTATTGAACAAGTGGTGTTTCAGCCTGTTATGTCCTGTGCGGAGTCTGAAGATTGCTACTTGTTCTCTTTGGTCGAGTTTGTAATATGCATCATCCTTCTGGTGGCCTGGATGCTCTGATTCCCATTTGGTTCTATAAGTGCTTTTTATAAACCTTTTTGCCTTATTATAGGTTATGTCTATGTCAGGCTGTGGTAATCGTCCACCCTCTTTTGTTAGTCTGTCAGCCTCTTCATTTCCAGGTATACTGTAATGTGATGGGATCCACTGTACTACAACTTTTTTTTTATTTCTGGCATAGACCAAGGTGTGCTGTTCTTAGGTCAGCTAGTTCTGTGCTGTGTTTGCTCTTCAGTATTGAGACAGCAGTAGTATACAATGTGCAAACTAAAGCGTAACTATGGATCCGGATCCATCTGATGTCATTTTTTTTTTACTATACGAAGGGTATAGCTCCGCATAGAAAGCAGAGCCAAAGCGGACGTCATTTTTCAAATTTTTGCGGTTATTTTCTTTGTGTCACTTCCGGTTGTCTTGATGACTACTTCCGGTTGACTTCCGGTCCGGTGGCGGGCGGGCGCGAACAGGTACCTCAGCCGACCGCCTTGGCTTCCCCCGACCGCTTCCGAGACCATTCAAAGACAGCGAGGTAAGCCCCGGGCTTGTGGAATACTTATATAGATAAGTAGACCAAATAGTTGCTATAACAGTATGACCTGTTATTTGGGCTTTGGTTAGTTTGGTACGCAAGATGCTGCGCAAGGGAAAAGGGAATGATCACGGTAGTTAGAGAATTGAGTTACACTCATGTGCTGACGTAGAGAGTTAGTGACGATCGGCCGGCAAACTGTCAACAAGCTTTGATATTTGCAGTCTACAATTTTTCTACCAGAGAACTTTCATAATTAAACAGACACACTTATTTATCATCAAGGAGTTGACTTGATTTCCTAAAGTTACGTTCAGCTACAGTTGAATTCAGACTCGCTCTGTTATATTGCCGGGCATCTGGGTTCGAGTCCCAGTGTGTGTGTGTGTTGTGCGGTGCGCTCGAGCCCTAGTCATGTAGATATCGACTCCCTTCGCTGAGGAGACTGAAATCAATATGACAGAGTGGGAAAATGATTTATTCCATCACTCGAGGTACCCCGAGTAGGCCAAGTAATGACCTCGTCAATAAAATTTTTTCACGCTGATAGCTAATTTGGCAGGTTTCCGTAGTACCCGTGTATCAGCATTAAGCGATTGGTAAAAATCTGGTTTCTTCTTCTTCGTTCAACCGGAGTATTTTTTCCGGATGTGATTGCGTTGTGCCTGTTTACAGCAGAGCTGCGTTCTTGCGCAGTTAGGCCGACACCTCCGACTTCTGCGGGCATTTGTTGACCGGGTTAACCTTCCCGGGGGTTTCTTAGGACGTTTGACTCTCACTGGTGTGGTGTTATCTCCCATCCTAGCTTGCCCATAAAGAACAGCCAAAGACATCCTGGTCAGCCCTCAAGGGAAGGCAGGGGCAGACCATGGGCATTCCCCGCCATCCAAGGAGGCTTCCATAATTGCAGAGCAAACACACAGCGCTCTGGTACTGGGCTCACCCAAGGAATCATCACGTCCTGCTCATGGCTGCTTAGCCTCACTTCCGTATATTGGGCCTTCCGTTCACCATAGGCTGTTCTTCCGGAAACCAGAAGAATGCAGTGTGCAGATGACATCCACACAGTGAGCTTTCGACTCGGACTTTCCGCGCAATGGATTTGCTATCCTAGCAATATTTCATTTCGTGCCACTAGGACACATTTTCCACCTTTTATGAAGCTCACAGTGAGATTTTGATTCGGACTTTCCACGTAATGGATTCGCTATCCGAGCAATATTCCATTTCATGCCTCTGGGACGCTTTTGTAACCGACATACATGTGGTATGAAGTGTGGCAGTCTGAATACTTCTTCATACAGCTTTAAATGTCAACCTGTATGTAGTTAAAGTAAGCTGCGGTCAACTTGAGCTTGTTGATATCTCCATAGAGCTTGTCCTCAAACGAAGCAGGTGTGGGCCAAAATATATTTCTCTGTTCTGCATATATTGGGCAATCCTGCAGCAAATGTTTTGCTGTCATTTTTCCAGTTCGACAATTACATTCATCGGTATCTCCTATTTTTAGTTTATTGAACAAGTGGTATTTCAGCCTGTTATGTCCTGTGCGGAGTCTGAAGATTGCTACTTGTTCTCTTCGGTCGAGTTAGTAATATGCATCATCCTTCTGGTGGCCTGGATGCTCTGATTCCCATTTGGTTTTATAGGTGCTGTTTATCAACCTCTTTGCCTCATTGTAAGTTATGTATATGTCAGGCTGTGGTAGTCGCCCGCCCTCTTTTGCCAGTCTGTCAGCCTCTTCATTTCCAGGTATACTGCAATGTGATGGGATCCACTGTATTACAACTTTTTTGGATTTCTGGCTTAGACCATGGAGTGCTGCTCTTAGGTCAGCTATTTCTGTGCTGTTATTGCTCTTCAGTATTGAGACAGCTGACTTTGCATTTGTGAAGATAGCTATTTGCTTCTCTTTATTTTCCTCCATCAAGAGCATTTCTGCTGCAGTTTTCAGAGCCTCTACCTCTGCTTTGAAGTTACTTGAAAACTTTCCAGTTGCCACCGAATGTGTTTTTTCACTCCATTTTTTTAATTTAGGAGAACTCCTCCTCCTCCATTCTCTATTGAATTTTTGGCTGATCCATCTGTATATGCATGGGTCCAATTGCTTCTTGGGTAATGTTCTTTTATGCAGTTTGGGGTTATTTCTCTTCTTTCGGTTTCATGCTGAGTGTTCTTTTTCTCAATACCAGGAATGTTTTCTATCATATCAGGCAGTTGCTGCTGTCTCCAAGCTGGGAAGTTGTGTGCATAGTAAATGGGCTTGACTGTTGATATGTTAAGTATGGGATCTGCCCTAATCTTTCGTTTTGCAGTTTCTACAAAGTTGCTACGCTTCAGTCTTCCTTTTCCAAAACCATTAAACCTGTTATACATAGGGTGGTCTGTCAATCTTCTAAATTTTTCTGCTTGTTGCTGGGCTCTACTATCTCTTCTGTCCTGCATTGGTTGTAAACAAGTGATCTTTTCTAGTTCATTAATAGGCGTTGTCTTCAGGCTTCCAGTTATGATTCGCATTCCTTGGTTTTGGACTCTACTTATTTTGTTAAAGTTTGACTTAGCTGCTGTTGCCCAAGCTGCAATGCCATATTCCAGTACTGGCCTCACCCGTCCAGTATATAGCTTCTTGAGAACTTTCTCATCTGCTCCCCACGTTGTACCAGCAAGCTTTTTCATGATTGCCATTCTTTGACCTTGCTCTTGTTCGATTTTTCTCAACCTGTGTTTTCCATGTCAGGCGACGATCAAAGGTGACTCCGAGATAGTTTGGATTTTCTTCATGGCGCAATATTTTTCCATTCAATACCAGCTTAGGTTGCTGAGTTTTATTTGAGAGGGAGAACACTGTGCATGTTGTTTTCTCCTCACTTATCTTCACTAGCCATGATTTTGACCAGTCCTCTAGTGCTAATAGGGCTTCCTGTATTCTGCTGTTAGCTGTACTAATATATTCTTCAGATGTCCATATGGCTAGGTCATCTGCAAAGGATGATGTGTGTACTCTGGCTGGAAAATTTTCCGTGATGTCATTTATATATGCCAGGAATAATGTTGGTGAAAGAACTCCTCCTTGAGGGACATCTTGCTCCAACAGCATCATTTTGCTGGTTTGTCCTTGTACTTTTGTCCTGGCAGTTCTGTTCTCAGGGTAGTGGCTGATCCATTTGTACATTTTCCCACAAACATGCATTTTTTGCAGTTTTACTTTCAGTCCATCCTTCCATACTTTATCAAATGCTTTTTCTAAATCTATCCAGACCGCTAGTGTGTGCGTTTTCTCTTGAAAGGCATCCTCTATTTCCTGAGCTATATAGGTTATTTGATCTTCAGTGGATCTGTACTTTCTGAATCCTGCTTGGTGTGGTGTTAAGAGTTTGTTTTCTTCCAGATGCCATGTTAGCCTGCCATTGATAATGCGTTCCATTAATTTTCCTACACAGCTAAGTAGACTGATAGGTCGATAGCCATTTGGTTCTTCCAGGTCTTTTCCTTTCTTTGGGACTGGTATTAGTATAGCTTCCTTCCATGCCTGTGGGACTATTCCCCTCTTCCAGCTGTAATTTAGGACTGCTAGTAGTTTCTTTTTTGCCTTTGTCCCTAGTCCTATTAGCATTTCATTTGTGATTCCATCCTTTCCTGGTGATTTCTTCTGTTTTTAGGGTATTCATTGCCTGTTCCATTTCTGCCATTGTTAGATTTGCCATCATATATTCTGCTGCTGTCTCTGTATTACTATGATGTATCTGTTTATCTTTGATTGCTTTCTTCTGTTCGGTTGTAATATCAATGTGGTTTGCACTGGCATAGTGTTCCATTAGTGCATTTGCAGCCTTTTTTCCTGTAAGCAAGGCATTTCCTTGTTTAATTGTTATTTGTTTGTTTCTAGGTCCTTCATTGTTCATGGCTTTCACTAGTTTCCATAGTTTGTTTCCATCCCTGTCAAAATTCAGGTTTTCTATTTTTTCCCTCCAGCAATCTCTTGTTGTTTGATTTGCTGTTCTTTTATATTTTGCTGAGATGGCTTTTAGAGAGATGTTCGCTTCAATTGTTTGTTCTCTCTCTCTCTCTGCTGTCTTCCTGGCATCGTCAACTTTGTCCTCCAAATTTTGTAGTTCTTCAGTCCAGTATGGTTTGTAATTTTTGCTCGCTCCTCTTGGAATGGACTCAGTGACTGCCTGTATTATTGCTCTGTTTAGACTTTCCACCATTTACTTCATGTTGCCATATCGTGTATTTATGTTTTCACAATATGTGTCTGTTAGTGTGGCAAATCTGTCCCAATCTGCTCGTTTGTAATTCCAGCGGGGCAAGGGCTTTTGCTCCTGTGGAACATACTCCATATTCATTACAAGCTTGATTGGTCTGTGGTCACTACCTGCTAATTGGTCCAGCACATGGCGGTCGATTTTGTGGAGGATGTCTCCTGTGCAGAAAGCTAAGTCTGGAGTAGAAATGGTAATCCATCTTCTGGAGTAGAAGCTCGGTGTGTCATCCGCTTTGTTGAGTAGATGGAAATTTGAGTCTATTTCCCAGTCCTCCACTTCATCTCCTCTTTTGTGAGTATCTGGGTATCCCCATCTTTCTGAACGGCTATTAAAGTCTTCGACAATAATGCAAATTGTGTCAGTTATTTTCATGTTTGAGAGTGTAAGATCCTTATCTGCTGGGCTATAAAGATTGTAAATTTTTATTTTCACGTCCTTTATCATTATATCAACACCTATAATTTCTGTTTGGTTGTCAGAGATCACAGATACTTCGCTGCAAGGTATTGTATTTCGTGTAAGTATTAGAACTCCTCCTTTATGTCCTTCGAGGTCGAAACGTGTGGCCTGATATCCCCTGACTGAAAATTTGCGCTTGGCGTTGAGGTGTGTCTCTTGAATGCATGCCACATCTATTCTATCTTTATAAAGACGCTGTGTTAGGGATTCTTTCTTGTTATAAACTCCTTCGGCATTCCATTGTAGTATGTTGAGTGTCCTTGGTATTTGGTCAATAACTCTTAACCTACTCCTCTGTGCCTTGACTCCACAGCACAGGGGAAGGTGACCACCAGTAGTCATGGGTGGACCCCCTCGAGGCAGGGGGCCCGGCACTATCACCGCCTGATGGGACTTCACGGGATTAGCACCATAACGATTAATTTTCATCTGTGGCATCATGAAATGATAAAGTTACGTTGCACTTCTTTGTCAAACCTGTGGCTCAGTACATCCGATTTCGACAAGCATTTTTCGGGATGCTTTCCCTAGCCTTTGACTGTCCCCAGTCTACCTACAAGGCAGCAGGTTTGTGCGTCACTTCGTCTGGTCCCTCTCCCTTGACCTGTCCGACATGGGTGACCCAGTAGCTGTGCTACCGTCGGCATAGCTCTTGGGGTCATTGGAACGCGCAAGCCCCTCTACCTCGTCAAGGTGGACGCACGGCAGAGGGGAAAATCTGGTTTAAGAATATACTAGACAGGCAAACATTATTATTAAAAATTAAGCCTAAAAAACATAATAAACTGCTAAATTTCTTGTATATATACCGGCGCATATTAATGTGAATGTAAAACTATTATTCTCAATTAATTTAAGACATAAATTGCTATGGTAATCATAAAAATATGATATATAAACACCACAAATAACGTCCCCTTTTTACAAACATAAATAAAAATTAATCAGGGGAGACTAACCGGGTCCCTTGGCTCGACCAGAATTAATAATGTCCCTTCATTGCACTGTAGCAAATGCTACTTCAGGTAAAGGTCGCCCAGGAGTCCTATCTTTCCATCGTTCTGTCTTTTCTTTACGTTTCTAGCCGTAAAACACGCCTTTCTTTTCCACCACCGACCAGCTCTGATCATTACCGGAGATAAACACGCACACTAAAACCGGCTGACACCAGCGCTCGCCAGCTCGAGCTGATCTTACCTGAGATAAACACGCCCACTGAGGCGCTCTGGTTGACCGTTAACATAATTAGCACACAGTGCTCAATCCGGCAAGAGAGGGAAATCTTGCATTTAAGATTGCTAAAGTTAAGTCGGCAGTTTAAAATAAAATTCAGCACAAATATGTATTTTCTATTTGCTGTAAATATGGATCTTCTGATTGAATTAAAGAAAAAGCCTATAAATCTACTTCGACCAAAGATACGCTGTGAAATCGTCTATACCTCCAAGTAGACTATAAGCAACACATACAAGCGAAAACAGCATCGTGTGCCAGAACGACTTGAGTAGGGCGATCATGTCTATTTTTAACGGATTTCATTCGATGTATGCAGTGCAAGGAATAGGCAACAAGCGGTCTACCCGCTCCTTCCCGGGAATATCTTGAGAGCGCTCTATGTGAACAGGGTGTATCACCAGCTAGGTGTCTATCTATTACAGTACGTTGCATTAAGCCCCAAAATTGTTTGGTTGCCCGTGTGCCATCATGATGTGCCGCGTGTGTGTGAGTGCGTGTGGGAGTGTGTGTGTGTGTGTGGATGCGTGTGTGTGTGTGTGTCTGCGCATGCGTGCGTGAGTTTGTGCGTGCGTGCGCGCGCATGTGCGCGCTCGTAGGAAACTTCAATATTGGGGAGTGGCTGTGGAGTGGGTGTAGGACAGGTATGCTGTTAGTAAAAAGGTGGGTTGATCAAGAGGCGGTGTGGGTGAATTACGGAGACAGGGGTGGAAAAGATACTAGTGAAGAGGCCACCGGGGCTGAATGGTGGAGACAGGTGGTGGAAAACTGATTAGCGATGAGGTCACCGGGGCTGAATGATCCTATCACAAGTGGTAATGGGAAAACCATAACACATGCTCACTGGCTGCGCTGCACCCGAGCACCCGTGGCTAATGCTCACATCCGATCACATATGACGCTGCTCCCGGTCGCATGTGTAATCCCAAACAGACCACGGGCTCACTGTCTACGAGATATCAAAGGCGTCACATGGGTGTGATGGTGCTACAGTACTATTCAGCCGAATGGGGGAGTGGCTGTGGAGTGGGTGTAAGACGGGTAGATAGGTGCTTCTGATCATTGTTAAGGGGTGGTCGAGTGGTTGGGTGGGTAGATAAATACGTCCATTCCTTGATAAGAACCGGAGGTTAAGTCTCATATTCAAAGTCATGAACACATAGTTGGCTGGGGTGAGGGTGACCTCCTGGGTGACTCAACACGTGACGATACCATTAATGAACACGCGTGAACGTGTTCAGACATGTCTTTGGGGGAAAACTGGAGGATGACTCAGAGCGTACTGACAGCATAACGATACAGCCGAGACACTTGGGTAATGGTCATAGTAGATTAAATATGGCGATCATCCGGGCATATGTCTAAGGTATACAATCGAAACACATGACTAAAACCGGTAAAGATGGCGTCGCACTAGATCACATGTGTAAGTGTACAACCACGTGGCTAAAACCGATCAAAGATGGCGCTGTAGTCGGTCACGTGTCTTATGGGATACATCCGAAACACGTGACTAATAACTCAACCGGTCAAAGATGGAGTCGCATCCGGTCACATGACCAGACAGTGAATAATAATCTGCTGAGTCATTCTACGTCAGCAAATAGCATGTATAAGACGGCCAGCATTCGTCGAATAGAAGTACCGGTCTCAGTGAACAGCAACCAGCTCACAATGTTACAACTCGCTACCGGTAAGTTGGCTTTTTGATAAAGCTTTCACATTTTCGTTGTGTTTCTCCAAGTAGGCATATGGGTAACCTAACAATACTACTATAATACAGGGGATATATGGTGCTAGACGCATATATATATGAAAAGACAAGCCATTTCTTCCTATAGTATTGTAGGCTGGGTCGACATGGAATAGAGCTGGCATTCGAACTTTTGAACACAGCACTATGGTGGTACCTTAATAATATAGGTAGTAATGTGTAGTCGTAGGGGAAGGTGAAAGTGTACTGCGGGTCCACATACCCATTATCGATAGAAATATATGAAGTGTGTAACAGAAAGGGCATGTCAGATTCATAGCTATTAACTGTAATATCAATGTCTATAACGCTGATAAAGTACCCTGTTCTTATCTGTTTTACAGATACCGAGACCCACGAAAACCTAATTAGCAAACCGTGGAGCATACTAAGAGCTGAACCATACAGCTATTGCATGGCGTGTCTTAATGTCCCACAAAATCAATAAGCCGAGAATCCATTCAGTCATTCTTGTGATTATGGTGAGGGTGGTAGTTTTGCAGATCTAGTAACGGTTCGATTGTGGGATGTACTACAATCACATTAAGACTGAATAGAATTGTGGAGTGCATCCTCGACTATAATCAACAACTGGATACTCCAGAACCATCCTCACCAAACGTCGAGCGAACATCATCACCGGCATCATTAACTTTTAGTCAATCCACACTAGCGGACGAGTATTAAAACACCTACATAAAAAACAAAATGGCTGTAATATACTTACAGTCCTATCTTTAATAGCTGACCAGTCATCAATACAAAGAAAACTACAGTGGGTGTGAGGAGATTGCATATGTATATCACTGGTATTCTGACTTCACAGACTGTAGCTCACAGTGACTACAACGCAAGTAACACGGCGCCCTCTACGCTATCTATTTCATCCTGTTGAGATGTCATGGGGCGAGCATGACCCGCATTTTCCAACCCAGCTCAAACATACAACGGGTCAGCGAGCGGGTAGTAGAGCGCTTAGTCGCGCCACACGGACAGCCGCGCCAGCGTAAGCTGAACCGCTTGACCTAAGAAACTGGTTGAAACCGGTTTTACGCGTGGCTTAAAAACTAGTATATAAACCAGAGGCTGGTAACACTCAAGCATTGTGATCAGAAGATGACTACAGACCTCAAGACTGTGCCTGCTAACTGGGTCTACATGACTCGTAGTGGCGAGACTATTAGACCAGTGGGCGGTGGTGATAATGCCGTGTGTGTCTCATACTACAGAGGAACGAGCACGTTACACATCCGAAGCTTTTACGGTGATTCTGGCAAGAGATTCCCGACTAAGACGGGTATGACACTTACTCGGCAAGAATATGAACAGATGAGCGCCATGCATCGCGAGATCATAGCTGACTTTGACAGACTCAACCAAGTTAACCAAGCCAGTGACGAAGTCAAACATGACACTAACAGAGGCAAGCAAGTCAGTAACCAAAACATTCAAGTCAGTGCTCATGTCAAACAAGGCACTACCAGAAGCAATCAAGTCCAAAACACTCAAGTCAGTGCTCAAGTTAAACAAGGAACTAACCGAAACCACCAAGCAGACGCATACTATACCGCCAGTTTTCAACCAAGCTACAGTCAGATTTGTGATGACCCCAGCAACCAGATATGTAATGAGCCCAATAGCCAGCTGTTTTATATGCAACAAGACACCGACCGAAGCAGTCAAGCCCAGCACACTCAAGACAGTACTCAAGTCAAACAGGGTACTAAACAAAGCCACCAAGTAGACGCATACTATACCGCCAGTTATTAACCCAGCTACAGTCAGATGTGTGGTGACCCCAGCAACCAGATATGTGAAGAGCCCAATAGCCAGATGTTTGATGTGCCCGACCCTCAGATGATTGATGGCCCAGTTGTCTACAATACTCAGATGTCAGCCCACCAATCAGGAGACCAGTCTTATGACTACATACCAAGTGACATATACATACCAGGCTACCAGCCGAAAACACCAACCTACTCAGACAGTGGTGTGAAGAAACCCAGAAACAACATACAATTTGTATAGCTCTATATGTGAAAATAAAATGTTTTCCTGATACTATGTTAGTTAGTTAGTTAGTTAGTCGACAGATCATCCTCGTTGCACATCGAACCATTCAGTCCATAAGTGCTCGGATCCCCTCCTCAACAAATCCCGCAGCGTGTAGCGGCTAACGACGCCAGTTCTGTGTTGGTTTATCAATCTTCTTTGGCTTCCTGCGTAGTGTTCTTGTTTGGCCACCCCTCTTTTAATTTGCTGCTCTCGCAGTCTGGCCATTGTTGTAGATTCACAGTCATCACTTGGTTCTCGCAAAAGTCTCACTTCTCGTAGAGCATTCAGAATGTCAGCCTGGTCCATGGCGCGTCCGCCCTCCACAGTAGCCTCACCTGCGAGCTTGTCGACCCGCTCATTTCCTTGTACTCCCGCATGCCCTGGCACGAAGATGAAACTAATCTTTGCCAGCCTAGACCGCTTCAGAGGCAGCAACCATTCTCTTCGGATCGACCCCTCCTCTATCCTCTTGATCATGTTCATTGAGTCGCTAAGGAAACAAGCCCTAGTGAATGTCTGTGTCTCGAGCCATGTTATTGCTTTACTTACTGCCATGACTTCCATGGTCAGGCTACTTGTGGTTTCAGTGAAAGCACCAGAGTCCTCCTTCACAATTCTCCCTCCTGCCCGAGCTGTAAAGGCCCATGAGCTTCTCACATGTCGGACGACCGACCCATCTGTGTAGATGACAGCATCACCGTCTAGCGAGTTCTCGAAAATCAACGCTTGTACTTCAGCCTCAACAGCAGCCGGATTTTCTTGTCTGCATTTTCTATCTAGTTGGATGCAACCTGAAAAGGATGTGCAGAAGTCTGTTGGCACTTGCACCCACTCCTCGCCAGGTTCTAAGTCCTCAAGTGAACACACCTGTTGAAGAATGTCTTCGGCTTGACCCATCCACGACCGTCCTCTTTTTAACCTGCTGCCCTTCACCTTCCTAATTTCACTATCTACTATGTATACCGGCTCATATCACATCATCCATTTCGTATAATGACATTATGCATTTTTAAAATTATTATTCTTGTAAAATGTACTGAAATACTGTAAATAAACAGGTATATAGATTATAATTACGTCTTGGTTGTTGAATATTTGTGTTATAGACGGGTTCTAAGAATATCTCGGGTAAAGAAAAGAACAAATGCATCCTTTCAAGAGCTAAATATTGAAGTGGGTTGGCTGTAAAAGACGATAAAACAAAGAAAATTGAAATAATTTGCTCTCTTGAAACGTCATGAAAATTTGGAGAGAACAATAATGGAGGGGTATATGCCTGGGAAGAGAGGAAGAGGAAGGCCAAAGAGAAGATGGGCGCAGGGTGTGGCGGATGATCTCCAGATATGTGTATCGGACGCAGGACATCTTGCTTATGATCGAGAAGTTTACCGGAAGAGCCAGGTTCTGCAATCACAATCGCCATCTTAGCTTCCTGTCAAAAGGTCAGTCTTTCTTTGCAAGCACAGAGTGGTCAAGATCTTCGTCTTTGAATAATCAGATTTGTGCGCGATACGGTTAGTAATTTTATTTTTTAGAGGTTGATTGATTAATATTAAGATCAAAACAATGTTTTCCCGTAGTGAATTTGAATAACGAAGGCACAAACCATAGAATGTACGATTTATTGCCTGGCATATTTCACTGCATCTCGTCAGGTCATACTCAGTTACTGCACTGCAGATGTCACACAACGTAGAGTAAAATTAAAATAACTAGATACATCGTTCAAGCTGAAATATACACGTTCGCACAGTAATATCAATTATTTACCATGGTAATTTTAAATTGACTGCCATGTCTTTCTGTTTGCACAAAATGAAAATTGGCCGATGTAGATGAATCTTAAGGACGGAACAACATTTTGGGCCAAATTTAGGTTTCCCTCTGAAGAAGACGAAGCCATTTTTTTTTTTTGGAGTACAGAAATGACTGAAGTGACAATTTTATAAATTAAAAAAAAAAAATTAGAACCCTATATAATTAAATAGGTATATACAAGTATATATATTCTTAAAGAGGATATAGTAAAGTTTAGTTTAGTTTAGTCTTTGGATCAACAACACGGCACACAGTTTAACCCATAAGTGCTCCGTTTTCCTCCTAACTCAAACCTGAGTCTGGAGAAACTCAGCTCAATGCACGAACTCCGTTGCATCGGCGAGGATCCTGAAATACTTTGGGTAGATTTTTAACTCGCAGTTTTGCCTGGGCAGCGCCGTTAGGCTACTCTTTTTCGATTTCCAACTGCCAAGGGATTTTTTACGTGCGCAACAATACACATGGGCATCCGATCTCACTACCCAGAGACCAGGGGGGATTTTTATTACTGGAAGTCCAGGTGGATTTTTTTAATAAATACCGGGGCCTGTAGCCACTTCATAACCACTTCACTAGTCCGACTTTGTGAAGACACATGAAGGGTGTAGCATAGGTGGGAGCGCAAGCGCAATTGAAATACCACTACTTTTATCGTTTCTTTACTTATTCAGTGAGCAAATCTCCGGCGGGCCTATTCTCGCAGGTCGCGAGATCCGCACAGTGGAAGTATGGGAGATTTGCTTGCAAATAGACAGGCAATATCTCCTGCGGTAGCTATGGCGGACCTATTCCCGCTGGTCGCGGGGACCGCTATAAGTCAGGTGGGGAGTCTGACGATAGTGCACGCTTTACACAGGTCCGGACACTTGTGACTGACAGATGTGCGCGCCCTCATGGTCCGGGCTTGTACAAGGCCCTCATCTGTGGGACATGGCTGAACGTCTCTAAGCCGGGTCCCTTGGGTGTCAGGGTCTGGCCATAACTCGCCACCGGCTCGTGGTGGTGAGGTCTCGGTGGATTGACGCTGAGCCGCCAGCGTCTGCAGCCTACCTTGTGCCAGACGTATTGGTTACCCATTCCTCTGGAATACACAAGACTAGGCCGAGAGAGGGGTCATGTCGTTTGGGCATCACATGATCTCTGAAGCTCTGCCCAGACATTGTGATGGAATAGTGGCCACATTCCACTCACATACTTTAGTCTGTCAAGACTGCAAGGTGTCTACTACCGGGGCCTGAACCCGGGACCTCCAGCACTCGAGGCGGACACCATAACCTCGAGACCACTCAGCCCCCCCCCCCTATAAAGTTTATTTCTGTGTGTGATTGAAGTTGTTTTGTTCATGTTTATGCAAATTTGATGACCTCATTTGTATTTTGTGAAAAATAAAATATTTCATACCACTATGTATGAATTGGTACTAAATATTTTTTTTAAATGGTACTCACCTAAAATTTCCTCATTGAATAGCTACACCACTTTAGAATAATTTTAAACACTTATGGTTAAATAAACAAAAACTATGAAGTCTCTATTGACATTTGTAATAGGTGGGCTATCATCTGGTGAAATGTGTTTTGGTATGGACATTGCCATGAATGGATATAGATAATACGATCCTCTTTATTCTCAACACACAAAACTACGAGGACACGAGGTTGAAATCCTTATGGGCACTTTCTGTATCACTAAAGTCATTATCTGACAGTCCTGAACTAACAAAATCGCTACTATCAGAGCTAGTCAATGCTAGAACGTCTTCGGGTTCAAAGCTGGTCATAAATCCACGAAAAACCGGGTATCTGCGTTAAAACTCACAAATTTAAATCCCTCTGTTAGAAACGCGTGCTGTAAGCTGCCATTTTCAAAAGCAAAATAGCTGACGGTTATAGGGCAGCATTTGATTGGCCTGTACTATTAAAAGCAAATCAATCAAAGCAGTTCTTACAAACAGGGCCGATGATCGGCCCGGCCGTCTTTCTAAAAAGTGTGCCTTGTGGCGACTCCATGGCCGAAAAATCAGCCTTGTAGGGTTAAAAGGGTTAAGGCTTCTGCAAACTGTAACAAACGGCAACACGGCTATAGTCGTTATAGAAATCACTATATACTTATGAAGTGTCTATTTGCAACCAAAGGCTAGTCACGTGATATATGTGACGTCATCGGGACATGTGTTTGACTATATTAGACATTTGTGTTAAACTTTCATCGTGGTCCCAGTAGCAAAACGGTAAGCATCTCCGCTTGTAACCGTGGTTACTCTGGTTCGCTTCCCCGCCTGCGAACTTTCTATTTTTTTCTTTTCATTTTTCAGAAATTAATTAAGTGAAAGCGACAAGATAACTATGTACAAAGGGAGTTATTTGACATTTTGACAAAATTAGCTACCTTACTGGTAACTGATAGTAATTATTTATCCGGTAAACCAGTAGGAAAGGCGCTTCAATTAGCCTTCTCCACGATGCCTAACGGCCTAAGTGGAAGACAATAACAACACCAAATTCTGGAATAAATACCGTGGTTGATTGTGATGTCGTGTAAAAGACATCCAACTAACTACCTTCTGAAACAAACATGAATAGTCACCGGGTCTGTAGTGAAGTGGTTATGAATGCATTTTGTAATCCTGCATACCGTGTTCGAAAACCTAGCTGCGGAGATTTGGAAGCAGACCGCCTTTTGTTGGTTTTCATACAGAGGTATGAGTGCCGGTAGTTCAGAAAGAAATGGCAAACTACTGAACGTAAACATGCTCGGAAATTTAAAAAAAACAAAACACATATTCTGTTGATTTGCCAAACCAAGCCATACATCACAGTGTCAGGATTAATTCATTGAAACATATTGATCGACACAGAGATATCAAATATATCATGAGAGGTTTACTGGATTTCTGAAATTGTTGTCGTTGTTTGTTCAATCACTTTGAATGCAAGAGTAGCCAATTTACATGCTCCTACTAATAGCTGCCACTACTGGAAAGTGCACTGGACTGATATTTGCATGTGGATTATTTTTCCTATCACCATTGTCCCTCACCATCAGGAAAACCCACTCAGACTTCAGGCAGGGGCAGACTTGGGCATTCCCCGCACATGGCTGCTCAATTGTATAAGCTTCTACATTGGTTTGTGAGTGTACTCACTTCATATTGTTTAAGGATTTCCCACAGCTTGTTTGTAACTACTCTTGGTTGCGAATAGAGACTTCATTTATCCGCAACTTGGTTGCGAATAGTTAGTCTTTCCTCTTGAGCCTAAGGCGGCGCATAGGGCAGAAGTCCTGTCTCTCCATGCTTGGCGGTTCGCTGCTACCTGTTGTAGATCTTGGATATTTACATGGCCATTGAATGAGCCTTCTCTAATGATGGTTCTACGCAGGGTCTCTCTTGGTCTTCCCCGTTTTCTTTTCCCTACTGGTGACCATATGAGGGCTTGGTAGGGGAGTCTTGACTTGTCCATTCTGAGTACATGGCCGATGTAGTTCCAACGGCGTCTTCTTATGAAATTGGATACTGTATCTTGCTTAGTCTCTTGTCTTATTTGCGAATTGGTTCTGAAGTCTGTCCAGTGGATGTTTAGAAGTC
This sequence comes from Cepaea hortensis, assembly GCA_963921405.1. Classification (NCBI taxonomy): domain Eukaryota; kingdom Metazoa; phylum Mollusca; class Gastropoda; order Stylommatophora; family Helicidae; genus Cepaea; species Cepaea hortensis. Next base: position 463,513,688 of record OY992876.1, on the reverse strand, counting down.
TTCTAAGACATTTGTTCTCAAAATTGTCTAATTTTTTATCTAAAGCTACCGTTGATTTCCAACTTTCACATCCATACGTTAACACTGGAATCACACAAGAGTTGAAGATTTTAAGTTTTGTGTGTTTGCTGAGTGTCTTTGACTTCCAGATGTTTGACAGTTTATTGAAGGCACTAGATGCCAGTGCGATTCTAGATGATATTTCTGGTGTTGAGTCCCCTGTAGATGTCATTTTGCTTCCTAGGTATGTAAAACTGTTGACTTTTTCAAGAACGTAGCTGTTCAATTTGGTGTCATCTGAACTGTTGGTAAGATCAATAGTCTTTGTTTTTGGGGTGTTAATTTGGAGACCAATTTGCCCTGAAACATTTTGGAGGTGGTTTATTTTCTCTTGGGCATCCGGGTGTGTTGAACTCAAAAGCACTAATAGAGACTTCATTTATTCGCAACTTGGTTGCAAATAAACTCTCCCATATACTTATGTTGTTCAAACTAATGAGTCACCACAAATAGATAGGCCTTGAAAAGCAGAATCAAATGGTACCACATTGATGCCTGTATGTCAATTAGAAGCAAATATATTCACATTTGAGTGTCAGGATCTTGAGCACAAAATGCTCACTTTGAACTCAAGCGTAGTCAATACCCTACCACAAGTAGTTTCTATGCCGAGAATTGCACTGGACTTATTTTGTATGTGGATTAGCTTTCCCTATTGCCTTTGTTTTCCGCCATCAGACAAACCCACTCAAACTTGAAATTTACGTCCCCAAGTCAAGGACAAGAAGTCAACATTTTAGTCCAACTGACTGGCTTGGGGTATGAATCTGCCATCAACTAACCAGAATTTTAAGAGTGAACACTCTTATCCTTTGGACTTTCTCCATATCTTCCTCATATTATTAGAAAGAAAGACGATCTTACTAAGACAGTAATCCAAGCTCCTTGTGGCTTTCTCTGTATCACTGCGTGCTTCTCGCAGTAGAAGAGTCCTATATCCCTTTAGTTCTTTCCTTCCTGATCTTTAGATTTGTTCGTTTCAGTCGAGCTTTGTAAGTGATAAGGATTTTCCATGTATTGTTATGTTTTCTTTTGTCATGATAAATCAATATCATTACACTGAACACTGTAGTAGATGTGGGGGAGCTGAATGGTCTCGAGGTATGGTATCCATCTTGAGTGCTGGGCGTCCCGGGTTCAAGCCCCGGTGAGGGCTGGGATCTTTTCACGTAGACTTCCAGTAACAAAATTTCCCCTGGTCTCTGGGTAGTGAGATTGGACGCCCGTGTGTATTGTTGCGCACGTAAAAAATCCCTTGGCAGTTGGAAATCGAAAAAGAGTAGCCTAACGGCACTGCCCGGGCAAAATTTCAAGTTAAAAATCGACCCAAATTCTTAAACAGGACCTGAGGAATAACATATCAGAAATCATGTCCTGAAGTAATCATAAGACATGTTGTATCATTAATCATCTTGAAAACCAAAATATCAAATTCATTTATATAGTTTATGTTTGCACACAAATGTAACTTACAAATCCTTTCAGACTGACTGTAGACATAAGATGGAGAATAAACTACAATCAAGTGTCAAGATAGAACAACCTGAAGTCTGTTTAGGTCAAGGTAAGATTTAAATGTTTTGCATATCCTTTACAGGACATCACTGTCAACATCAGCATCTTTCAGCTGATTGTTGATTTCTTGGCAAGATTACGCTCAGTAGTTTGCCATTGCTTTCTGAGCGGTCGGCTCATATACTCCGCAAGTTACAGACACGGTTAGAACCGCTACCGATTCTCGCCATCATTATGTTACTCACGAGAGTATATGGGATTAAGGAGAAAGTTGCTAACCCCTAGGCCAGGGAGACCGGCCACGGTAAGATTGTTAGTGCATTATAATATAACAGTTAGTTGAATATCCTTTACATGATGTTGCAGTCAACCCCAGCATTTATTGGTTGTTTTTGATTTACTAGATAATTCTATATTTAGGACTTTTCCATTGCTTTCTGAATGGCCACAGCCTTATACCATTAAAATCAACACAATAGCAGAATATAAATCTACTCAGACAACTGGGAAAAATATAATGGGTGTGACCGAGTGAGTACCCACCCCCCGGGAAGGTTAACCCGGTCAACAAATGCCCGCAGAAGTCGGATGTGTCGGCCTAACGGCGCAAGAACTTAGCTCTGCTGTAAACAGGCACAACGCAGTCACATCCGGAAAAAAAATCCGGATGAACGCAGAAGAAGTACCCACCAGGATTCGTGTACAACTCTGCAGGGCATTGTCTTGTCCTGACAATCAGAAATTGCCGTCAAAGGCAGAGGTAAAAGACCCCGATGTGAATATGGAAGCAAGGGAAAACCACCACATTATCTTCCCAAGACAAGTTTAAAATAGGAACGTAGAATTTCAGGACATAGTTGAGATAGAAAAGTTACATAATGTAATAAAAGGAATGAAAAATATGAAGATTAATATCCTAGGTATGAGTGAGGTGAGGTGGAAGAGATCTGGAAAAGTAATAACAGCCAACAAACACACAATAATTTGTTCAGGAGGTAATACACACAGAAAAGGAGTAGGACTTATGTTTGATGAGGAAACAGCTAAATCAATTAATGGTTATTTGATTAAATCAGATGGGAGTTATTGTTGTCAATGTTAAACCAAGAGATATAAATATTATACAAGCGTATGCACCAAAAACAAGCAGTAGTGACGTGAAATTACAAACATTTTATGACAAAGTAGAAATGGCGACGGAAGGTAGAAAAATGTAAACATGAATCAGGAGCCAGCCCGTTTACTCAGGAGTCAGCATATTTCTTTTTAACACGGGCTAAGAAACATATGAATGATTCTAAGATAAAGCTACATATTTTGAAATGAGCCATTAAATGTCCTTTATTGGAGACCCAGTCAAAGATATCATGAGATCACATAACTTATTCACACATCTCTAGAACTTTAAAGTGCCCTTCACATGTTGCATCTTACAGTGGCAGAGTAGAAAGAAATGTCTACTTCACCTTCCTTCTCTGATAAAATAAGTATATATATATATGAATCCCTCATCATCAGATCTGTCTGCATGTTCATCAAGTAAGATACTGACATATGAGTGTTTCTTTATTTCAATCTCTCTAATTTGTATGATTCTGCATATTATATGACTTGTCGCTAAGCTGGATGACTTGTCGCTAAGCTGGATGACTTGTCACTAAGCTGCCTCATGCCTGAATGAGGCATTATTTCTGTCTGATTTGGCACTACAACTCTGGTTATGAACTTTCCATCATAGTTACAATATTTGCGCCGTGACAGTTATATTAGACCTGTCTTATTATATGGCAGTGAGTCATTGAACATAAATAAACAAATTAAAAACAGCTTAGAAACAGCAGAGATGTAGATGCTGAGAAGAATGTTTTGAATACATTGGACCTCAAAAGTAATTAACAATGATTGTCTGGTAAAGGCTAATGCCACTAGAACATTATATACAACTATAAGGAAACAAACATTCTTTGACCATGTAGTTAGAAGAGGGGAATTGGGAAAGACTGTGATGATTGCATGCTGGATGGACTGAGACAGTGGCATGAAGGGATATCATCAGCAAATTTGATTCTGAGCACCAGGGATTGAGATCTGTGGAGAGATATGAATGCCTACGTCAGCCGGCAAGGCACATGATGATGACAAATGTATGAGGCTAGTCAGTGAGCATCAGCCATGAGCAGCAGTTTCATAATCTTGTAGGTCAGCATGGCCAAATGGATAAGAATGTGTGTTCTGAAACATCTGGTGTGCTGATACCGAGGTGAGGGGTTCAACCCCTACACCGGACAGTTGCACTAAAATGTTGACCTCTCGTCCTTGACCTCGGGACATTAATTACAAGTACCTCTGAAGTCAGAGTAGATTCCCCTGATGGCGAGGGACACTGTTAATAGGTAGAGATAATCTACACGTAAAATTAAGTCCATCACTTCTAGAATTAGTGTGTATAGGCTACATTTGAGTTCAAAGCGAGCGAGCGCAAAAAAAATCCTCTAAAAGTGTAATCTAAACAGCTGGTGTTTGTGCTAACCTCATGGGAAGGTGAACACCTAGTGGAGTTCAGTGCACTGTAGCAGAGGTGTGGACCAAAATCTGAGGAACAGTAACACTGAACTGCACTGAAAAATACAAAATTTGAGATGCATTGAGGAAGTTTTTTTTAGACATTCTGGCATTCCAGTTGTTTCAAGTTGCTTTTTCTGACGTGCCACGTTAGTTTATTTTCTTTATTATGCCCAAACTGCACCATAAATGTTAGTTTCAGGCAGGAGGGTAGCACTCATAATTATTCCTGCAATGAAATATCAATATTGCTTGCTGTTCAAAGTTGTTTAGTAGAGATAACTGCACTTAAAATAGACCTCATACATGAAGAATGTCAGTATTAAATTAAACAAGCAGTGCATGTTCATCTGTTAATTTAACATAAATAGTCACTTCATCTCTCTTAGATCATACATCAGCCTAAATCATACATCAGCCTAGATCATACATCAGCCTAGATCATACATCAGCTTAAATTATACATGAGCACATTAATCATTCCTCTTCTCCATCTTCCGTTCACTTGAAATTGATTGTCTATAGCTGCAGTGTTTGATTGTTTGATTATACATACACACATCTGTTCAATACCTTGTATGTTCATGAGGCTATTAATTATTTACTTTTGCGTGTTTCAGAAACACATTCATGGTCTTCAAATAGTCATCTCTCCATACAAGAACATTCACAAAAGTGGCCATATGACAGCATAGACATGAAGGTTGTGAAACAAGAACTATTGGATGTCCTGTGTGAGGACAGGAGTTACATATTCAGTAAAATGGTAGACATAACTGGGGGTAGTATCATTCCAGAAATGACAGAACACAGCAATTCAGAAACAATAATGGTTGAGAACAGTTGTAAGGCATCAGTAAAACATAAACGTTGTTGTCAAATGTCAGAAAATGTGTCTTCTGTGATTGATACAAACAATAAACTATCTCTGGCTATAAGTAACTGTAAGCAGGAAAATAAGGAAACACAAGAAAAACATATAAAGAGCTGTGCGCAGTCTCTAGATGACATTTTTTATGATGTGAGTTATAGCTCTCAAAGAACTCACACAAGAGACTTGTCTGATGTTCCTAGTCCAAATGTTTGTGTAGACAGATATAAGAGAACACATAGTGAAGGAATGTCAAACAAATATAATGAATGGGATGGTCTTTTGATTCAAGATGACCATCTTGAGTGCCTAAAGAACATGAATCACAAGAGAATGCATACAGGAGAGAAACTTTACAAGTGTGATGTATGTGGTGCTTCTTTTACTCATGCTGGCAATCTGACGACCCACAAAAGAACACATACAGGAGAGAAACCTTACAAGTGTGATGACTGTGGTGCTTCCTTTACTCAAGTTGGCAATCTAAAGCGCCATATGAGAACACATACAGGAGAGAGACTCTACAAGTGTGATGACTGTGGTGCTTCTTTTACTCAAGCTGGTCATCTGAAGGAACATAAGAGAATACATACAGGAGAGAGACCTTACAAGTGTGATGACTGTGGTGCTTCTTTTACTCAGGCTGGCAGTCTGAAGGACCATAAGAGAAAACATACAGGAGAGAGACCTTACAAGTGTGATGACTGTGGTGCATCTTTTACTCGAGTTGACAGGCTGTTGAGACATAAGAGAACACATACAGGAGAGAAACCTTACAATTTTGATGACTGTGGTGCTTCTTTTACTCAAGCTGGCCATCTGCAGCGTCATAAGAGAACACATACAGGAGAGACACCTTACAAGTGTGATGATTGTGGTGCATCTTTTACTCGAGCCGACAGTCTATTGAGACATAAGAGAACACATACAGGAGAGAAACCTTAAAGTTTGATGACTGTGGTGCATCCTTTACTAGAACTTACAGTCTGTTGAGACATAAGAGAACACATACAGGAGAGAAACCTTACAAGTGTGATGATTGTGGAGCTTATTTTACTCAAGCTGGCCATCTGAAGGACCATAAGAGAACACATACAGGAGAGAAACCTTACAAGTGTGATGTTTATGGTGCTTCTTTTACTCAAGGTGGTAGTCTGACGGTCCATAAGAAAACACATACAGGAGAGAAACCTTAGAGGTGTGATGTTTGTGGTGCTTCTTTTACTCACGCTTCACTCAGTAGCATGTCCTTTGCAGAACTTTATACTTCTACACAATGTATTGACTATTCTTTAAGATCTACTCTTCATTGGTCGTGTGTGAACGAAACCTGTCTGTGATCTCATATTGTACTTCATTTGTGGGTAAATAACATCATTGTTTTCGCGCTGTTAACCAGTAAATTATTACAACACATATTAAAGTGTATCTCTCAACAAATGTCAAGAAATATTTACAAGAATTACTGAAAAGTATCTGTCAGCAAATTATAACAAGATATACAGAAGAGTATCTCCGTGGTCGTAAGTCGAGCACTAGCTGTATAGTGTATGCATCTTAATGGAGTTGTGAGGGAATAAGATTATAGTGTATGCATCCAAATGGAGATATAGGGAAATTAAGATTGTGGTGTATACAATTTCCTAGATATATGAGGGAGTTGAGATTGGGGTATGTGCAGCCTCACAGAAATATGGGACATGAGATTATGGTATATGTCATATCACAAGTGAATCTTGTTTTGCTTTACAAAGACGGATCACTTCAGTCATTCCTGGGGTGATATCTATCTCACACAGTCACAGCTGTAGAACAGTGATACATTTATGTGTGCAGTCATGCTGCTGCTGTTGAAACATTCACTTATCAATCAAAATTTGACATTTAATAAATGTCTTTCTATATATGGCAGCTCCGGTTTTTTTCATTTGTAGTGCTTATTGTATTCAAAACTGTAGTACGATGTCTAACATTTCTTGTTCTTCCTTTTCTTATTTGTCTTTATCTACTCCTCCTCCTTATTTACATTCATCATCATCTTGAATCTGTAAGGCTCTTTGCTCTGAAAATAATGTCTCCATTTCTTTCAGTCATCAGTAATATATTCCAGCCCACAACATTGAGTCCCTCTAGATCTTGTTCAATCATGTCTAACCACTATCATTGAGGATGGGCCCTTGGTCTTGTACAGTTTCATATATGATATGCTTTCATTGTCTGTCATTCTTTCAAAATATTGAAACTTTCTCAATCCTGTGACTTTCAAACCATTGGTAGTGGGTAGGTATTTATGCATTTACATAAGCTGTTCTCTTTGTTTTTATCCTCCACTGTATTTGCAAAATGCTGCAGTTGGACAAGTTCCTAGTTTGTTGTGCTCTATGTTTCAGATCTTTACAGTATTGATTTATTTGGTTGTTTCATGATTTGAAGTTTGAATATCGAGCACAACCTACTACTGGCAATGTTGATCGTAATCCGGTACAAACCTCGGGCCTTGTCTATGTCAGATTGGAAGCACTACACCTTTACAGTATTGTTAGTGTCGTTTCTGTCTTATCTGTTGCATGTATAGAATACATTTGGTTGAAATCATACTTGGACAACTCTTAAGACACACTCAACATGTCATGAATGCGTCACTGTAGGATCTCTCAGTAGCTGTCTTGTTGCACTATTTTATGGTACAGAATCCTGCCACTAAACCAACAATCTCTCAGTAGCTGTCTTGTTGCCCTATTTTATCATACAGAATCCTACCACTAAACCAACAATCTCTCAGTAGCTGTCTTGTTGCCCTATTTTATCATACAGAATCCTGCCACTAAACAAACAGTCTCTCAGTAGCTGTCTTGTTGCCCTATTTTATCATACAGAATCCCGCCACTAAACCAACAATCTCTCAGTAGCTGTCTTGTTGCCCTATTTTATCATACAGAATCCTTCCACTAAACCAACAATCTCAGTAGCTGTCTTGTTGCACTATTTTATCATACAGAATCCTGCCACTAAACCAACAATCTCTCAGTAACTGTCTTGTTACCCTATTTTATCATACAGAATCCTACCACTGAACCAACAATCTCTCAGTAGCTGTCTTGTTGCCCTATTTTATCATACAGAATCCTACCAATATACCAACAATCTCTCAGTAGCTGTCTTGTTGCCCTATTTTATCATACAGAATCCCGCCACTAAACAAACAATCTCTCAGTAACTGTCTTGTTGCATTATTTTATGTTACAGAATCCTGCCACTAAACCAACAATCTCTCAGTAACTGTCTTGTTGCCCTATTTTATCATACAGAATCCTACCAATAAACCAACAATCTCTCAGTAGCTGTCTTGTTGCCCTATTTTATCATACAGAATCCTACCACTAAACCAACAATCTCTCAGTAGCTGTCTTGTTGCCCTATTTTATCATACAGAATCCTGCCACTAAACCAACAATCTCTCAGTAGCTGTCTTGTTGCCCTATTTTATCATACAGAATCCTGCCACTAAACCAACAATCTCTCAGTAGCTGTCTTGTTGCCCTATTTTATCATACAGAATCCTACCACTAAACCAACAATCTCTCAGTAGCTGTCTTGTTGCACTATTTTATTATACAGAATCCTGCCACTAAACCAGCAATCTCTCAGTAGCTGTCTTGTTGCCCTATTTTATCATACAGAATCCTACCACTAAACCAACAATCTCAGCAGCTGTCTTGTTGCACTATTTTATGTTACAGAATCCTACCACTAAACCAACAATCTCTCAGTAGCTGTAATCAATCAATCAATCAATCTCCCAGTAGCTGTCTTGTTGCACTATTTTATGTTACAGAATCCTACCACTAAACCAACAATCTCTCAGTAGCTGTAATCAATCAATCAATCAATCTCCCAGTAGCTGTCTTGTTGCACTATTTTATGTTACAGAATCCTACCACTAAACCAACAATCTCTCAGTAGCTGTAATCAATCAATCAATCTCCCAGTAGCTGTCTTGTTGCACTATTTTATGATACAGAATCCTGTGCTAAACCAACATCTCTGTCATGTTTGACCCTGGGGTTGAGTCTGGACAAATGGCTGTCAGAAACTTCAGAGAAGAAACCGAGAGTTGGTAATAACCTGAAACTCATACACCTAATCATTGTAGTTCACTGTGTGTGGACCGCATATATGAGGGCATGTCGTTATACAAACTAATAGTTTTAAGTTGTGTGTTTGAAATGTGTGACATTCTGTCACACCTTGGGTTTTGAATTTCTCCAGTGTGTCACTTAACTTATCAGACCTTGCATCATGCATTACACCTGTATGAGACTATCATACCTTGTCACCAAGTATTTCACCTGTGTGAGACTATCATACTTTGATATCAAGTATTTCACCTGTGTGAGACTATCATACCTTGTCATCAAGTATTTCACCTGTGTGAGACTATCATACCTTGTCATCAAGTATTTCACCTGTGTGAGACTATCATACCTTGTCATCAAGTATTTCACCTGTGTGAGACTATCATACTTTGATATCAAGTATTTCACCTGTGTGAGACTATCATACCTTGTCATCAAGTATTTCACCTGTGTGAGACTATCATACCTTGTCATCAAGTATTTCACCTGTGTGAGACTATCATACCTTGTCATCAAGTATTTCACCTGTGTGAGACTATCATACCTTGTCATCAAGTATTACATCTGTGTAAGACTTGGTATATCACATCTTATATCAATAATTACACCTGTATGAGACTCAATCTTTCAGACCTTTCCTCAATCTTTCAGACCTTTCCTCAATCATACCTGTGCGAGGCTTGTTCTATCAGACATCAAGCATTCCTCATGTTTTGCATGAATCCTTTCATTGGTGAAGTCATTTATTTCACCTGAGTCACACATTCTCTCTTATACGCAGTTATTGTTTACAGGTATGATACTCACCTTATAGAGTGGCACTCTATCACAAATTGTGATATTTCACATGTTTGACACATTATTTCATAGCTTGTGATATTTCACATGTATGACATACATCATTTCATAGATTGTCATATCTCACATGTATGACATACATGATTTCATAGATTGTCATATCTCACATGTGTGACACTTATTATTTCATAGATTGTCATATTTCACAATGTATGACATACATCATTTTATAGATTGTCATATTTCACATGTGTGACACTCATTATTTCATAGATTGTCATATTTCACATATGTAACACACATTTTATCATAGATTGTCATATTTCAAACATATGACACTCATTATTTCATAGATTGTCATTCTATTATTGACTGAGTCGTATGCTACCTTTGGGACACTTCCCTATCATAATTTAGTCATGTATTTCACTTCAGTAAATGTTAACCTATGACAGTTTCATACACAAATGTCATTAGTTTGACACTGTAATATTCTAGTCTTATTCGTGCATTTCAGGTCTGACTCTCATCCTGTCATTCTTTATGTCTCATCATAGTTTGGTTGAATGGCTTAATCAATGTCACTTAATTTGTTGTTTTTAATTGCCAGGGAGGACGGTGGCCATGGAAGTCGGAACCCGCTAAGGAGTGTGTAACAACTCACCTGCCGACTCAACCAACCCTGAAAATGGATGGCACTTTTGCTTATGACCTAAACCAGGCCGTCTCGGCAATCTGTCACTCGTAAGGACAAGGCTGAGACGAGTAGGAGGGCCGTCGGGGTGAGCGTGGAAGCCTGGGGAGTGATCCTGGGTGGAGCCGCCCCGGGTGCAGATCTTGGTGGTAGTAGCAAATATTCAAACAAGAACTTTGAAGACTGAAGTGGAGAAGGGTTCCATGTGAACAGCAGTTGAACATGGGTCAGTCGGTCCTAAGAGATAGGAAAACTCCGTTCTGCCCCGGGGCACTCTGTATAAAACTTATCTGTCCGTTCAGAGTCTGCCCGCAGCCTATCGAAAGGGAATCGGGTTAATATTCCCGAACCCTCCCCCGATGTGTCTCCACATTTCCGTGGTGGGGGAGCTTGCGTGTCCCATCGACCCCATGTGCTTGCCGATGGATGAAAAACTACATATCGGACAGCATATGGGATAGGGACCAGACTAAGAGAGACACAACCTGCTGCTCTGCAGATAGACTGAGGATAGCAGTCAAAATTTAAGCTCCGGCGCACGAAGCCACAATCTTGGTCCAGATACTTACACAAACGCCTCCACCGATAAATGGAGGTGAGATACTGGGCACGCTACATGCCCAGTTCAGATACTTGGCCGAAGGCTCTCAGCTGGGGGATATGAGGGATCCCCAGATGAGAGGGCCTGGCCGTTTCTCACTCACTGCTGTACGGAGGTAAGGTGCTGAGCCGGCAGCACATGTAGCCTACCTCGTGAGCGAGTACTAAAAGGTGGAAAAACACCTCGGTCGCACGTTCCGATGAAAGTCTTTAACCGTACTCATGGAGTGAGTGTAGTCAAAGGTGGAAAATTGTCTCGATGACACGAAATGGAACGCCTGGCTTGCGAATCCATTACGTGGCAGGCCAAAGGAAAAGCTTACTGTGTGGAAGTCAAAATAAGAGTCTCGAACCTGAGGAAGGCTAACCTCATTAAAAATTCCCGCTGAAGCCAGAAGTGCCAGTCTACGGGCGGCAAAATAAAAATGGCACTACGAAACTACATCCGAGTGAAACGTCTTTCGTGACCGGAAAAGCTCTAACTAGTCTTCCCTCGTGCTAGGAAAATCTACCTTGTTTCCGAATGCCGCTCTTGCTCGGAACAGCTCTGACTAGGTAGTTCTCCTAATGTCCTTCGTGCCTGGAACATCTCTGAAGGGCACAGAGACAAGCACATGTCCGAACCGAAAACTCGCTGAGTGGATACCGTCTGCAGACTGGCCTGGTTTTTGCGGGAGCGGCCCGTGGTGAAGGAACACCCAATATATTGAAGTGAGGATTTAAAGCAGCCATGAGCAGGACGTGACGATTCCTCGGTGAGACCAGGGCACTATGTGTCGGCCCTGCAAATATGGAAGCAACCTTGGATGGCGGAAAATGCTATGGACTGTCCCTGACTTCCTTTGAGGGATAACCGTTGTCTTCGACCGTTCCAACTTGGCCAACTGGGTTGTAGATGGCACCACAAAAGTGAGAGTCTCCCAGGAATGCTACCTGGTCAAAAAAGCACGCTATCGTCGGATATGTTGGCCTACGGGATTCGGCCCAAGGGCGCATAACAGACACACCGCAATCACATCTGAAAAAACACTCCGGATGAACGCAAAGAAGAATTGTCAGTAATCACTTGTTGCTGTTATCAATATTTGTGAATTAATTATAGATTTCTTATTGATTATATAGTTGTCACAGGTGTTAGTAAAGAGTTCAGAAATTTTATTGAAATCTCTCAACACTCATTTCACATCAAAATTGCTGCAACTTTACGTAGTTCATCAAAACCTCTCAACATTTTTCTTTCACATCAAAATCTATCAATATTTTTCTTTCAGTCAGAATTGCTGCTCCTTTATGTAGCATATCAAAACATCTTTAACATTTTCCTTTCACATCAAAATCTTAATATTTTCTTTTTACATCAAAATCTTAAAACATTTTTCTTTCATATCAAAATCTCATTACCTTTCTATCACATCAAAATCTCATCACTTTTCTGTCACATCACAACCTCTCTTCACCTTTCTGTCACATCAAGACCTCTCATCACCTTTCTGTCACATCGAAACCTCTCAACATGTGTGTGTACCTTTATTGTTTATTTTGCAGGGTTGCATAATCATGCTACAGGTCCCTATCTTCATCATTCTATAATGTGTAGAAACTGGGTCACTTAATGGCTCTGCCATTGTCGTTGTTATAGAAGCAAACATATTAACGTGAGAACTGTTTTCAGTAATAGAGCCAGGGGATAACTTCAAACTATAGTTATTACTATTATTATTTTAGTTTTATATACTAAAATATATACACGCATGTGTAGTTGCTGGAATATTTGTGTTCCTCTCATATGGATTGACTATAAATCATCTACTCTGTTGTTTCATGTGGATTAACTATAAATCATCTACTATGTTGTCATATGGATTTCCTATAAATCATCTACTATGTTGTGTCATGTGGATTGACTATAAGTCATCTACTCTGTTGTGTCATGTGGATTTACTATAAATCATCTACTCTATTGTATTGTGTGGATTGACTATATGTCATCTACTCTGTTGTGTCATGTGGATTGACTATCAGTCATCTACTCTGTTGTTTCCAGCTTTTATTAATCATCATTTGGCATTTTTCTGTCCAGAAAATTGTCTCCCATAACAGCCGGTTTGAAAGTATTATAATTTTGGACAAGTCTTCCTCTCAGTTGTTAACCCTTAGATTTGAACCTTTATCCCTCTGTTTTGACAGCAGTGCCTCCATTGTGACTTGAGCACTGTTTCACTATAGACAGCAATCCTTTATTGTGGCCTGTGTACTATCTTGCAGCAGACAGTAAGCCCACTGTTGTGGTCTGTGCACTGTAACGTGTTTAACCTGAACTAATGGGTGAGGTGATCGCCCTGGGTAGCAATGCTACAACATAAACAAGTTCACGGGGTTAAAGGGCATTCCCCAGGGAGGGCTGCAAAGAAGGGTTAAAGGACAAGTAGAAAACATTGACGGGGACAGTTGAGTTTTTGTGTAGCAGAGTTAGCGAGAGAACTCCGCCCTGTGTTTTTCAGTGATAGTAATTTTGAGGCTAAGTATTAAAGACTGAGCCCGGTTGTCAGCAGCGATAGTGTTTAGGACTACGTGTACTGTGCCTATGCAATGTATATATATGTAATGATGAACGTTCCTGAGAAATAATGTATCCAGTTGTTCAAATTAAAGTATTATGTGCGCAGTCCGGTGTTGGGTATTGATGCATCGTGGTTGATCAGTCGTTCAACACAACATTCACACAGACATCCTCTAGAAACAACCATAGCCAATCCTCTATGTCAATCCTACTTTGTGACATATAGAGAGAGATTATCTGGTGGCAACGTCCGGTCAAAGAACCTGGTGAGACCTTTATCTGGAAGGCTCATCAAACAACTACATGAACAGCAGTGCAGTATTGGAAACAGATGAATATTCGTCAACAAATCAAGGGACCAGTATATTGATTTACATCAGTACGAATCAGTTCTTAAGGGTAACGACATGTTTTCCAAGTTCAGCCCTGTGATAGCTAGCAGACAACGATCAGGCGGTGTGTGCGTCAGATAATTAACGCAGACAGTTCACAAGTCAAGAAGTGATTCAGCGAAGGTAGATACACAGCGAGGGTGGGGAGACAGTGGTCGGCGGAGATGCACGACACAGTACCAAATGTTACCTCGCGGAAGGGAGATCTATGGTAGATTGTTGTATGCATGAAAGTGACAAGTTTTAGGTCGCTGGAGAGAACAACACATTACAGACTGTCACAGGGAAAGGAACAGCAGCGGTGGATTGGTATCCACGGTAAAGAGGCAAGGTTTACACCTATGACGAAAAAACTGGAGTCGAGAGTTGTTATGGCCAAAAGACGGCGCAATTTATGATAGAGGTGGGACAGTGTAGCTGAATCTTGCGTGTGTTTAAGACAGGTCTCATTTCCGTGGCAACCATTTTGGCAGATCAGGACGTTACCCAGACCACAGGGGAAATTTTAAGAGACACCCGAATAGTTATTCCGGATGTTTTAATTGTGGGAGCTGGAGACACAAGGCAGCACAGTGTGATATACAACCATCCAGTGGGCTAACACATAATAGCAGGAAGGACATTATTTGTTTCAAATGTGGCGGGACTGGGCACTTCCGCTATCAATGTACGATGGGGGAAACTGAGCACTCAAATGCAGCACAAGTGATTGAGACAATCAATAATGAGAGTTATAGTGGATGCAAACCACTTTTTGATAAAGACAGTCAGCCTGTCTTGATGGGCGGTCACCTATTTCAAGCAGGATCGGCAGTGCATGCAGGAGGAAGTTTGAAGCTGCATCATGAGTTTGTTAATGATCGTGAAGCAGTGACACTTAAGGATTCCGGTTGTACGACCATCGGGGTTAGAAAAAGTCTAGTACATCCCTCGGCTTACACAGGGAAAAAGGTTAGATGTATAACGTTTAATAGTACAGTAGAATTTTACCCATTAGTCGTGATCACAGTGACAACACTATATATCACAGGAAGAGTGACAGCGTGTGTTCTGGACTCACCAGATCTGATCATTGGAAATCTGCCACGAGTTAAAGAGTGTACAGAAGAGGAAGTAGTTCATTGGTACCACAAATATGGTGTAAGCAGTAACGAGGTAGTTACCAGAAGAAAACCTAGATTAGATACTATAGCTGAAGAAGAAGAGGCACTTGAAGTTGACAACCAAACAGGGACGAATGATAGCACCGCTGAAAAAGAGAAGACTGATCCCAAGCAAAGCCCCAGTGACTGTCAAAGACGAGACAGCACTCTTGAAAATGATTGTCAGATGTATGGTAATCCAGAACATAAGCGATCAACGAACGAGAGGGGTGGCTTTGAAGGGGCGGATAATAGTCTTACTAACGATGTGTCAGATGACAAGACTATAAGCAACCAAGGTGGGATACCTTTAGAGCATAGAGACCAGTATATAAGAACAGCGCAGGATATTTCATGTGCAGGGCACATAGGAATAATGCGTACGCAGCAGAGAGCAGTGTAGCAGTTATATTGGCCAGGATTTAGTAAAGAGGTCAAACTAAACAGAGAATCCGGTGTAACGGTGCAAGATACAGATAGGAAAGTTAAGTCAGTTCAAAGTTAAGTCAGTTCAAAAGAGTGCTAACGACATCACTGACCCAGGGTTATGGATAGCCTACATGTGTTTTAAGTATATAGGGACCATGAGTGATGGGTACACGAGGGGGAGACGCATTATCGGCAGAAACTGGGGGATGTGAGCGACAAGAGGAAGATTCTGTCGGGTATCCAGTGGGACAGGTCAGCAGTGAACTTTCGCTACCATACCAGAGACAATCTTCAGCGTGGCGATGGGAAGTCAAGGATATTGCGTGGTCGGTAAAGAAATGGTACATCCCCCCCCCCCCCCCCCCCAATGAACAGTCACGTCGTCAGACAAAACCGATCACAGTCACTCAAATTCATGCAGACAGCAGTAAGGAAGAGCTCACGCATTCATCGATGGAGTATATTGCTGCAGGAGTATGCATTTTTCCTATGACCATACGGGGTGAAGAAGACACCATGGCAGACCTGCTGTCCAGAAGTCACCATGGGCAAAGACCTACGAAACAGTGACTATGGAATTAGTATGTGAAATGGTTAAGTAAATGTGACACTGCTCATCGTTCAGGAATCATCCCAGACAAGACTGCCGGGGTGGTATAGCACCTCAACAATGAACATTTTTGGTGTGACGTTACACAGTGTTAACTATCTAATGTGAATGTTATACATTATGGTTTTTGCCATAAGGTTATGAGTAGGAACATGTTGAATCTTGTGTTTTCTGTTATGGATAGGGACGATAGAAGGACTACTAGGCACCCAAAGTTACTGGTGCCCACATGTGAGACACATTACTCTCCCATCATTGGAAAACTATGTTTTCTTGTGAGGAGGCGGTGTTTAACCGGAACTAATGGGTGAGGTGATCGCCCTGGGTAGCAATGCTACAACATAAACAAGTTCACGGGGTTAAAGGGCATTCCCCAGGGAGGGCTGGAAAGAAGGGTTAAAAGACAAGTGGAAAACATTGACGGGGACAGTTGCATTTTGGGACCCGACAGTGGAGGTCGGCGGTCGGGGAAAAAACGTGAATGGTAGCGGAGTTTGCGAGAGAACTCCGCCCTGTGTTTTTCAGTGATGGTAATTCTGAGGCTTGAGTATTAAAGACTGTACCCGGTTGTCAGCAGCGATAGTGTTTGGGACTACGTGTACTGTACATGTGACTATGCAATGTGTGTGTGTGTGTGTATATATATATATATATATATATATATATATATATATATATATATATATATATATATATATATAATGATGAACGTTTCTGAGGAATAATGTTGTATCCAGTTGTTCAAATTAAAGTATTATGTGCGCAGTCTGGTGTTGGGTATTGATGCATCGTGGTTGATCAGTCGTTCAACACAACATTCACACAGACATCCTCTAGACACAACCATAGCCAATCCTCTATGTCAATCCTACTTTGTGACATGCACTATTTTGCCGTAGACAATAAGCTCACTGTTGTGGTCTGTGTACTATTTTGCCGTAGATAGTAAGCCCACTGTTGTGGTCTGTGCTCTGTTTTGCCGTAGACAGTAAGCCCACTGTTGTGGTCTGTGCACTGTTTTACCATAACCTGACAGTCCTCTATTGTGGGCTAAGCACGCTTTCGTTTATCACGGTTATTCCTTTAGCAGGCTGGAGGGATCACATCTTATAATTTATATTCTTATATTATAAATTCAATTTTAAATCTTGACCAAGCCACAGCCTCGATTTCAAAGGAAGATGTTGGCGTTCAGTTGTGAAAATATAATGTATTTAGTGTTCCATTTTTGGTGCGCACATTTTGCAATGGCGGAGGGAAACATAACTTTCTGCTGTATGTGATTTGGAAGCAGACCACCTTGTGTCGATTTTTAACAATGGTATGAGCGTCGGTCGTTCAAAAAGCAATGGGAAACTGCTGAACTTAAACTTGCCTAGTAAGTCACCAACAGCACTCAAAAATGCTGGGGTAGATTACGATGTCCTGTAAAGAACATGCAAATAACTGTAGCATTTGACAATGACATACGGTACTGTCAGTGCTGGTAGCGGGAAATGTTGACCTATTTGTTTGTTTACTGTCAAGGAGCTGAATGAGAGGACAGAAGTAATAGAAGGTAGGGATAAGAGTAAGACAGGATAGAGATAACATCCCTTACCAGGGAATAGAGAATAAAGGGACAGAAGTAGAAGATAGAACACTTAAACAGTTCTCCGACAGGACACGCACGTGTCATAAGTAGGACAAGGTAAGACATGATAGGGATTTACTATCAAGAATAGGAAATGCAAATAAATCAAGTATCATCATCATCATCAAGTGCCGTGCCGGCTGGCGTAGGCGTTCATGGCTCTCCACAGATCTCGGTCTTTGGTGTTCTGGATCAACTCTGCTGATGATATTCCTCCATGCCACCGTCTCAGTCCGTCCAGCATCATTTCTCTTGGTCTGCCTCTGCCTCTCTTCCCCTCGATCTTTCCAGTTGTCACGATGTTCTCCAATGCCTCTCTTCTCATCACATGACCAAAGAAAGATGTTTGTCTCTTTCTTATTGTTGTATATAGTGTTCTAGTTTCATTAGCCTCTTTCAGGCAATCGTTGTTAGTTACTCTGGCAGTCCAAGGAATTCGCAACATTCGTCTTAAAAACCACATCTCTGTTTATTCTAAGTTCTTCCTAATTTGTTCATTTACATTCCAAGATTCGCTGCCATACAGCAAAACTGGTTCTATATAGCATTTTAGTACTCTCTTTCTTACATTCATTGATAGCGACTTATTGCATAAGATACTCTTCATTTTCTGAAATGCTGTCTTTGCCTGCCCTATTCTGCTCTTAATCTCTTTTGTACATCTTCCATCTGATGTTATAAGTGCCCCTAGGTATTTAAAATTATCCACTTGGTTGAGAATTTCCCCTTCTATTTCTATGTCACATTTTGGCGTCCCCATTTTCTTTGATATCACCATTGTTACTGTTTTCTTGATATTCAAGGACGGTCCTTTCTGTGCACTCTCTGTTACTACACTGTCCAACAATTGTTGTAGGTCTGTTGCATTATCCGCTACCAATACTGTGTCATCTGCATAGCGTAAATTGTTTATATTATATCCTCCGATTAGTATTCCTGGCTTCTCTTTGATCTCTCTCATTATTACTTCGCTATACAGGGAGAAGAGATCGGGTGACAAGACACACCCCTGCCGTACTCCTAGCTTTATCTGTTCGTAACTACCCTCTTTATTTCCCATTTTCTTCTTCTTCTTCTTTTCGTTCATCCGGAGTGTTTTTTCAGATGTGATTGCGGTGTGTCTGTTATGCGCCCTTGGGCCGAAACCCGTAGGCCAACACATCGACTTTAGCGTGCATTTTTGACCAGGTAGCATTCCTGGGAGACTCTCACTTTTGTGGCGCCATCTGCAACCATGCTGGCCAAGGTGCAACGGTCGAAGACAGCGGTCAAAGGAAGGCAGGGACAGTCCATAGCATTTTCCGCCATCCAAGGTTGCTTCCATAGTTGCAGGGCCGACACATAACGCCCTGGATCTGGGCTCACCGAGGGAGATCGTCACGTCCTGCTCATGGCTGCTTTAAATCCTCACTTCAATATATTGGTCATTTCGTTTCCCCGGGTCATTCCCGCACAAACCAGACAGGTTTGCAGACGGCATCCACTCAGCGAGTTTTCGGACATGTGCTTGTCGTTGCGCCCATCAGAGCTTTTCCAGGCTCAACAGACATTCGGAAAACTACCCAGTCAGAGCTGTTCCGAACAAGAGCGGCATTCGGAAACTAGGTAGTCAGAGCTGTTCCTAGCACGAGAGACATTCGGACGAGACATTTCACTCGGACGTAATTGCGTAGTGTCAATTTTTAGTTTGCCACCGGTAGGACGACACTTCCGACTTCCAGCGGGCATTTTTTAATGAGGTTAGCCATCCTCTGGTTTCGAGGCACGTTGGACTGTTGTGATGTCGCTAACATCTCAGCTGGTCAAGATAGAACGACGAACGACATCGTGGTCGGCCCTCCAGGGAAGGCAGGGGCAGACCATGAGCATTCCCTCGCTATCCAAGGAGGCTTCCATAATTGCAGAGCCGGCACATATTGCTCTGTGACTGGGCTCACCCGAGGAGTTGCCACGTCCTGCTCATGGCTGCTTTAGTTCCTCACTTCCATGTGTTGGGCAACTCGTTTGCCACTGATCGCTCAAGCACACACCAGGGACGGTCAGACTGCAAGCGACACCCACGCTTCGGACCACGCAATAGGTTCGCTCGCTGTGCGTTCCATTTTGCGGCATTGAGACGTTCTTCCACTTTTGTCTACACTCTCTATGAGTTAGATACAGTTTTCGCAGCCACTTTCTTCGACTGGGGCACTTTTTGACTTTTTGTACTCGCTCACGAGGTAGGCTACTTGTGCTGCCGGCTCAGCACCTTACCTTCGTGCAGCGGTGAACGAGAAACGGCCTGGCCTCTCATCCGGGAATCTCTCATATCCCCCAGCTGAGAGCCTTCGAACTTCTATCAGACCTGAGCATGTAGCTTGCTCAGTATCACGCCTTTATTTTTCGAGAGGTGGCTATCGGCCCGGCTCTCAGGTCCGAGGGTTTGTGGCTTAGAGGCGTTAAGCCACAGCCCTCGACAGGGAGCCTTTAGTGTTTTGTCCGGACCAAGAACTTCTGCCTTCGTGCGCCCAATTTAAATTTTGGACTGCTATCCTCAGTCTCACCTGCAGAGCAGCAGGTGGTGTCTCTCTTAGTCTGGTCCCTATCCCATATGCTGTCCGATATGTAGTTTTTCACCCATCGGCAAGCACATGGGGTCGATGGGACACGCAAGCTCCCCCACCACGGCAAGGTGGAGACACATCGGGGGAGATTTCCCATTTTAATTGCTGCTACTTGGTTCCAGTATATATTCTTTATTATTCTTAAATCTTTCCCATCAATGTTGATATCTTCCAACATTTTAATCAGCTCATCATGTTTTACTTTATCAAATGCCTTAGTATAATCTATGAAGCATAAATATATGTCTCTTTGTTTCTCTATTGATCTTTCTATTAGTGTTCGTAATATATATATTGCATTGTTTGTACCCTTTCCTTCCATAAAACCATACTGTTCTTCACTAATTTCCATTTTTATTTTCTTTCTTGTTCTTCTCATTATAATTCTGAGTAGAAGTTTAGTGACATGGTTTATGAGGTTAATTGTACGGAAATCTTCACAATCAATTGCTCCTGGTCTTTTTGGTATAGCTATAAATACAGATTTCAGCATATCACTGGGTAAATATCCACTACTGTAAATATCATTCAACATTTTGGTTAATATATCTGCTCCAAATTCTCCCAACACTTCTAATTCTTCTATTGTGATTTCATCTGGCCCAGCTGTTTTTCCTTTCTTCATATGTTTCATAGCATCAGCGACTTCTTCTTTTAGAATAGGTGGGCCTTCTAAGTTACTTTCTTCTGTTAATTCTTCCCTTTCTCCATTATATAATTCTCTTATATACTCATTCCACCTCTTCATTATAGCACCTTCCTCCAATAAAGTCTGTCCTGTTTTTGATTTCAAACACCCTGTATTTATTCTTATTTTTCTTCCTGTGAGCTCGCTGATTTGTCTGTACATACTTTTTTTTATCTTTAATGGAATTTAATTCAATTTTTCTGCATTGCTCATTTAACCAACTTTCTTTTGCCTTCACGCATGTATCTCTTATTTCTTTATTTATCTTATCATACTCTTGTTTGTCATTTTTATTCTGTTTCCTTTTGTCCATCAACCTTAAGATTTCTTCATTCATCCATTTTTTCTTAGCTTTATGGGTCAAGTATAGGAAATGCAAATACATCGAGTATAGGAGCAAATGCCTTAAACTAAAGTGTGCAGAAAACTGTGTCTTTACAAATGAAAACGGACAGACACATCATAAACTGTCTACGCCGTCACTTTATTATATATTCGACGCAGGAGTAAGTCAACATACAGACACAACCCAGGATCAGCGCGTAGAATATCAGACACTGTAAATAACATTGCTAAATAGATTGATATTCAACTTTAAGGAAGTCTACTTCACCGTCAGACCTGGAATTAATTAGTTTAAATAGTGTATTAGATACAAATATATTGTGATATGTATTATAACATGCTTTTATTGCATTTGCATGTAAAATGATATCTTTGTTATTTGTAAAATAATTTATAAAAACATCCCCATGTTTGGTCCATAGGAAACTAACAATATTTAGTCTCTAAAAGTCATTTACATTTATTTAGATAGTGATAGATTTAAAACTATTAAAGTATATCCATGAATCTCATAAACACATCAGTAAGTCATCATTAATTATATACATGTTAAGATAAGTTAGTTAAATAAACCATTACTTAAATTTATACCATTATCTGAAATTAATATCAGCATATTTACAAATACATTAAGGTAATTAACACATTTCACCCCATTTAATTCATTTAGTTAGATTAGTTCCCTTAGTTAGCTTAGCTCAGCTCACGAAAGTAGAATAGATGAGGTAGATTAGTTATCATACTCAGGAATGATTACAAACAATCCTTGTAACCCTGTAAAAAAAATTTGTACATAACATGACTATTGCCAATAGACAGCACAGTCATGCGGCTCAACAACTCTGTAAACTGAGCCCAAATTTATTGTAAAAATATTTTTTCATTGCATTTCTTTTTCATGACAGTATTTTAATAACATAACGCCTTTTTAAACTAATGTGGAGTGAATGCGTGAGTAAAAGGAGAGAAAAAGAAATTGAGTGACTGCATTAAATACAGATGAGCGAAAGATTAGTGCGATATTTTTCCGCACAACACTAGTTGTTGTAATTCGTCTTTGTTCCATTGGTGTATTTTTAAAAAAAATTTTTTTTTTAGTTTGGCGGTCATCCCAGACTAGCTGGTTCCCCGCCTCCCCCTGTTTTTTGGCGTGGACCTTTAGTCCCACTGTGAGCTATTGCCCACAGTGGTCCACCGGGCCCACATTTAAAGTGATGCTTATGTGAGGTGGTTTGGATCCCCGGCCCCCGACCAGACCAGGCGCACTACTGTGGGGGCAGCAAATGCGTCTGATCTTAGCCAAAGGACCGAGAACGATCATCCCGGCCTCCGACCAGCCCAAGCGCACTACTGGATAAGGGCCAGCAAATGCACTTGATCTTAAAAAAAAACAAAAAAAAAACGTGTTGTCTATTTTTATGTGTGTGATTGCCATAAATACATTGCAGGTAAGGAAACATATTTTAAGCTTCCTAAACCGGCTAAGCAGTCATGAATCAGGCATACGCACTCAGTTGTGACTGCAATAAGCCGTTCTATGGCGCTTGAAAAATAACACTCAACGAAATAATAGACATACACACATGTTTGTAATTGAAACATACATTAAATATAAACAAACACGCAAACAAACAGGAATATTTTCAGATAAGAATGTAGACAGCATTGATTGGAAGGGGGCTTAACTCTGAACAGGGGACATTACAGACTTGCGAAACTCTGATATAGCTTTGAAAGATGTATTCACAAACGGGAGTTAGAGCGGTGAACGTTGGCACACACAGCATGCAAACGAGTTGGAGTAACATTATATGGGAGCCATGAATTTTATTCATGTATTGTACCCATAACAGGGACAATTTGTCCGGGTTGTCAGTTTTTTGGCAATTTGAACAGCAGGTCTTTAAGACAACGGGCTTTGGTTCGAACAACTCCCAAAAGTATAATGGTAAAGGAGCAGTAGCTCTGGCCAACAATACAGTTGTGTTGTAATCAATAGCCAGTGGATTCATACAACAGTGTGACATCAGACAGTAGAAGTCAGTCATTATACCCAGAAAATAGTTAACAAACTCAACCAGCTCTTGACAAAATTAGACAGACCTAATTTTTAGAACAACCAATTGCGTCACACCCATAAGCTAAAGTTGGTGACGCAACACAGACAGGAGGAGAGTATGTCAAAGATCTGAATGAGAGGACAGAAGTAATAGAAGGATAGAATGTAGGGAAAAGACTAAGACAGGATAGAGATAACATCTCTTACCAGGGAATAGAGAATAAAGGGACAGAAGTAGAAGATAGAACTCTTAAACAGTTCTCCGACAGGACACGCACGTGTCATAAGTAGGTCAAGGTAGGACATGATAGGGATTTACTCCCAGGTTGGAGTAGAAGGCGATAACCACGGGAAGTACCCGTAAACAGCATTAACTCTAGCACAGTAACTAGTAACAGGCTACTGAACTGCATGCGAGGTAACAGAGCACGCAACAGTGCTGACGCACGAGGATTCACAGGTACGCAGCTGGAGAACGCGGCAAAGTTAGGGCAGACGAGACTGGATGGTTGAGGAGACAAGTTGATATATTCACCCTGACCACTGTGTGGTTTACAGGGCACAGTAGTGTAGTGACTTAAGCTAGGATTAGGACAGTTAGAGATTGTACTTAGAATTGTTAGGATTGTATTGATTGTGATGATGTGCATATATGAATGTTTATGTAAGCTCGTGGATCAGATTGTATTCAGTACGTAATAAAGCGACTTTACCCGTTGTACACCTACGAGTTGATATTCGTGCGGTACAAATGAAGAATCCCTGTATGCCTGTATAAACTAGGTTGTTGACATTTACTTTACAAGAAGCGTGCTGGTGACGGCAAATAGTGCAGAATTTTTAGTTAGGATGAATGATTGGAAGAGACTGCAAATGACAGGGATGTTGACTATTTCAGTGGTAAGATGATGGTACTTGGCAGAATATCAACACAAGTGGTGGAATAACAAGGTAGCCTTGTATGTTCAAATACTGGGCAGGGGAGGCGGAGACAGGCAGTGAAAGATTATGCGGGGGCAGGGGGGGGGGAATTAAACAAACGGGCAACAAGTCATTCTACAAGCAACAGCAAATTCATTCAAATATCTGGACAGAGAGGTTTGGGGAGTCGTGACCACTGGCATTTGCTCCAGATAAGTGCCTGAAGTAGTAGCAGAGGATGATGGATGTGACCTTTCAGCTATCCCCTCCTGGGCCTAGATACAGGCTGTCTGAAGGCCAAGGTTCAACGGGTAATCATACTCTCGGGCAATCAATGATTAATTGCATGTTTGTAGCAGAATGTACAATAAGATATTCTTCAGCATTGTTACAGTCAGAAAATGGTGTCAGCAGCATTTGCTCCTATACTCGATGTATTTGTATTTCCTATACTTGATTTATTTGCATTTCCTATTCTTGATGTACATAATTTTGTTGTAGCATGTGCTACATTGTTCATGACTTAACATACTGTGACGTGTTCACATTTTTACCTGTATGTCATCATGTTAATCTGGAACATAGTTATGTGTGTGAGTTATGTTGATTTATGTATGTGAGTTGTGTTGTTTTATTGTGGAAGAATGAGTCAGTTATTTTGGCCCGAAACCTGATTGTGCCAAAGAAGTTTGAAAATCAGTTTGTTCTAAAATATATGTGTTATATTTTTTTTTTTTCATATTGGCTATCTATCATTAAATAATCACATTCTTAAATCATATTTGACTTGTTAACATGCGCATTAATTTGTGTATTGTCGTCTGTCTACAAATGGACACAGAATGCAACTAGAAAACTCAACATAAGGAAACACATAGATACAAGTGAACATTTGATAAAAGTCAGTAACAAATCTTCTTCAGCATTCCGAGCCATTGAGGTTCTTTGCTGCAGATACAAACCGTCTCCATTCATCTCTCTGGTTGACCTTCTCTTGCCAGTCGCTGATTCCAAGTGCTTGGAGGTCTGTATGTATATTATCTCTCCACCGTCTTCTTGGTCTATCTCGGGGTCTACGGTCATTTATTTCCTGAGTGTAAGCAAGTTTTGTTTCCCTATTATCTTCCATTCTTTCTATATGCCCCAGCCATTGTAGTCTATTAGCCTTCATGATACCAGTGATTAGCGGGGGGGGGGGAGGGGGGGGCTTAAACAGATCATAAATGTCTTTGCTGCTTCTTCTTTTCCACTCTCCACTTTGTGTATCCCTAATGGGTCCAAAGATGCGTCTTAAGACTTTGTTCTCAAAGGTTTGTAACAAGGCTTCGTCTCCTTTCGTTGTACTCCAGGTTTCAGAACCATACAGCACAACTGTTCTAATCAGTGTTTTGTATATTGTGATCTTGGTTGTGTCCTAAGAAATGAAATTCCTAATTTGGAAAACTGAAATTTCAGTCACAAGTCAGTAATGCACATGCTCCAACAAATAAAATTCTTAAGTTAAAAAACTGAAATGTCACAGACACAAGTCAGTAATGCACATGTTCTAACAAATGAAATTCTTAAGTTAGAAAACTGAAATGTCAAAAGTCAGTAATGCACATGTTCTAACAAATAAAATTCTTAAGTTAGAAAACTGAAATGTCACAGTCACAAAAACTGAAATGTCACAGTCACAAAAACTGAAATGTCACAGTCACAAAAACTGAAATGTCACAGTCACAAGTCAGTAATGCGCATGTCCTAACAAATGAAATTCTTAAGTTAGAAAACTGAAATGTCAAAAGTCAGTAATGCACATGTTCTAACAAATGACATTCTTAACTGATTCTCTTCCAAACAATACGTGGGTCCTGACCAAACAGAAATTGATGGCAGAAAATGGGAAGTAGGGGTGTGTTACAATAATGATTTCAAAATTGTTAAAATGGTAGCATATATATTGTATTATATATCAAATTAAAGACGATTGCACAAGGAGCATGGCAATGTTAATAATTGTGTGAGATGTTAGAAACATTATAACAATAATGATATATTATGTAAAAAACAGTTTAAATAATAGGGGTGAAAATTATTTAAAATTTTCACTTACCAAGGGGTTATTTCTTATCCTTTGAAGATAATCCTGTTAAATTGACTGAATAATGATAAACGCACCACTTTTCTTCACCAATGTCACAACACATTTAAAACATCATATTTGTGAAGCACACCATTTTCACACAACATTGAAAATGTCAGGAACACACGAGGCAGATTATACTGAGAAACAATATATACACTATTTTCTATTTAGTTGTAATTATTATTCTTTTAAATTTAAATATTCATAAATACTTTGTGATAGACAAAGCGACTTAGAGGCACAAGTGTGGCCCATTAGAGCAAGCCTAATTCGACATGTTGACAAACTTTCATGGTTAGTTTTGTTTTCCATTATAAATCATTTATTTTAACTGAATAACCACATGCTATCAGTTTAGAATCTTTCACAAAGTCATTTAAATCAGAATAAGTATAATCTAAAATTGTTTAAAACTATTCTGTAATGTAAATATGCAAAGCTGAAAATCAGAAGAGTAACCACAATTTAACTAAGAATTCTGCTCAAATTCGAGATGCTTGCTACCTCACGTCCAGTATTTTCGAATGAGACCTTTTACTGGTGTAAAGCGTCATTTACTGGGCATTAAAATTACGGAAGATTCGCGAAATGAAACAAACAACGACGTTATCAACATATCGCCATTATAGTGGCGTATGGCAGAGAAGGAATGTTACTTTGCGCCATTAAAGTGGCGCATGGCAGAGAATCAGTTTAGTATAAAATCTGAAATGTCGCAAGTCACTAATGCACGTGTTCTAACAAATGAAATTCTTAAGATAGAAAACTGAAATGTCACAAGTCAGTAATGCACATGTCCTAACAAATGAAATTCTTACGCTGGAATGTCACAAGTCAGTAATGCACATGTTCTAACAAATGAAATTCTTAAGCTGGAATGCCAGAAGTCAGTAATGCACATGTCCTAACAAATGAAATGCTTCAATTAGAACACTGAACTATCACAGTCACGAGTCAGTAATGCACGTGTCGCAACAAATAAGATTCTTAAGTCAGAAAACTGAACTATGTCAGTCATAAATACTTTAAATAGTCATACACCATCCATCCATCATGTGCCATGTCAATAAGCGTGTGCGGTCATGTTTTGCCATCTCACTCGATCACCAGGGTCATGGATCAACTCCGTGTTCAATCTATCTCAATCATGCCACGTGGACAAGCCATCCAGGTATTTACTTCTCGGTCTTCCAATTGGTGTCTTCCCTTCGATCTTGCCAGTTGTCACCAAGCTCTCCAATTCATTTCTTCTCATAACATGCCCAAAAAGTTTTGACTGTCTACATTTAATGGCTCTAATGAGTTTACGATCTTGAATTGTTTCTGTGGGACTTGTTCATTGGATTTTCTGTCTGCCCATGGTGTCATGTACGTGTCTTAACAAATGAAATGCTTCATTTAGAAAACTCAACTACCACAGTCACAAGTCAGTCATGCACATGTCCTAACAAATGAAATTCTTAACTGATTCAGTGCAGAAGGATGATATATCGTCAACATATGACCTCCCATTTGGGCAGAAAGACGATATATCTCCATACCAGGGTCAAAGTGTTATTTGTTTTGTATCGTGGCATCTTCCGCAGTTTCAATGCTCAGTGAACGGACATTTACATTGTAATACTTGTACTTTTGATTGTATAACATGTTTGCACCAAACTTACTTTTTTGTTTGGCACTGAATCATGTAAGTTAGACAAATGAAAGTATGAAATGTCAGGATGAGCATGGGGTGTTGAAAAAAGAAACAGAAATAAAAAGTACAGCAAATCAAATGCACACGAAAACAGAATGCAGTATTTATATATATATATATATATATATATATATATATATATATATATATATATATATATATATATATATATATATATATATATATAGCTCTTCTTCTTCTTCTTCAGCGTTCCGAGCCATAGAGGTTCTTTGCTGCAGATACAATCCGTCTCCATTCGTTTCTCTGATTGACCTTATCTTGCCAGTCGTTGATTCCAAGTGCTTGTAGGTCTGTATATATATTATCTCTCCATCGTCTTCTTGGTCTACCTCGTGGTCTACGGTCATTTATTTCCTGAGTGTAAGCGAGTTTTGTTTCCCTATTATCTTCCATTCTTTCTATATGCCCCAGCCATTGTAGTCTATTAGCCTTCATGATACCAGTGATTAGCGGGGACTTAAACAGATCATAAATGTCTTTGTTACTTCTTCTTTTCCAATCTCCACTTTGTGTATCCCTAATGGGTCCAAAGATGCGTCTTAAAACTTCGTTCTCAAAGGTTTGTAGCAAGGCTTCGTCTCCTTTCGTTGTACTCCAGGTTTCAGAGCCATACAGCACAACTGGTCTGATCAGTGTTTTGTATATTGTGATCTTGGTGTTGCGATATAGCGCCTTTGATTTTAGTAGATGTTGTAGTGTATAGTATATCTTATTTCCAGAATTGATTCTAGTTTGTATTTCTTCCCTTATGATTTTGGAGCAGTTGTAAGGTTGTACCCAGGTATTTGTATGTTTCCGTTCTTTTAATGGTCATATTATCTATTTGTATGTGGCCAGAGTTTTTAGCCATTTCTTCTCTTGAAATTACCATATATTCTGTCTTGGTTGATAACCAGCCCCATATGTTGGGCTTTTTCCTTTAAGTGAGTCAATATTTCCAATGTCTTTTGTATATTTTCCCCTATAATATCTATATCATCTGCATAACCAAGCAGCTTGGATGTTCCTCCAATATCACATTTCTCCTTTATCCTCCTTACAACTTTCTCTAGAGCCAGATTGAAGAGTAGCGGTGATAGTGCATCACCCTGTTTCAAGCCAGATGTTATTTGGAAAGGGTCTGATTTCCTGCCTTTATATGTTATAAGTATCTTCCATGCATAGTATGGCCATGTTGATTAACTTCCTTGGTATTCCAAATTCCCGCATAGCATACATATATATAAAAGAGAATGTTTGTGTGTGTCTTGTGTGTCCTTTATGCGTTCCTAAACGGCCCATCCGATTGAATGAAATTTTCTACAGATGTTCTTCTCATTCCCGGGCAGCCAACTGGCATAGTTTGTTAGTTTAAAAACACTTATTTACGTAATAAATTAACATTAATTAAAATATTGCAAGGGGACTTAACTTAAGAAAAGTTATATCAAGGGACATTACTTTTAGTAGCATTGCTATATTATGTCATTTAAATAATTGTTGTATTTTTCTTAAGTTTGATAAAATGTTTAAATAAGTAATCTACAGTCATATGAGTTATAAACAAAGTTGTAAAAACTTTAAGGCATCTTCAAAGTTTTCATAAATATAATGCATCTATTTTAGATAAGTGAAAATTTTCTAACTCCATCTACAGTCACGTCCGTTATAAACAAGGTGATTTAAAAAAAAAAGATTTTATTTTAGATACGTGAAAATTTTATTTCTGTATTTCTGTACTTTTTTGGGAGAGAAACTTTTTGCATATCCTTTGAATTACGCCGCAGTCAACCCAGCATATCTTGGATATCCTTCACACTTTTTGTTTTTCCGTTTGCTTGGCCGGAAGAAGGTCAGTAACAAAAGTCACACTTGCATAAAATGTATATGCTTAATTTTTATTTTTTAAAAAGCTGGGTCAGCTACCCATTTTTACGGGAAAGGGTCGAACATAGATAGATAGATCCTCGCCAGGAGCTGGGCGAAGCCGGGCCGGGTCCTCTAGAGAAGGTAATTCTTCTTCTTCGTTCATCCAGAGTGTTTTTTTTTTGGGGGGGGGCGTGATTGCGTTGTGTCTGTTTACAGCAGAGCTGCGTTCTTGCACCGTTAGGCCGACACATCCGACTTCTGCGGGCATTTGTTGACCGGGTTAACCTTCCCGGGGATTTCTTAGGACGTTTGACTTTCACTGTTGTGGTGTTATCCCTCATCCCAGCTGGCCCATATAGAACAGCCAAGGACATCCTGGTCAGCCCTCAAGGGAAGGCAGGGGCAGACCATGGGCATTCCCCGCCATCCAAGGAGGCTTCCATACTTGCAGAGCCGACACACAGCGCTCTGGTACTGGGCTCACCCAAGGCATCGTCACGTCCTGCACATGGCTGCTTAGCCTCACTTCCGTATATTGGGCCTTCCGTTCACCATAGGCTGTTCTTCCAGAAACCAGAAGAATGCAGTCTGCAGATGACATCCACACAGTGAGCTTTCGTTTCGAACTTTCCACATAATGAATTTGCTATCCAGGCAATATTCCATTTCGTGCCACTGGGACACTTTTTCCACCTTTTTATGAAGCCCACACAGTGAGCTTTTGATTCGTACTTTCCACGTAATGGATTTGCTATCCGAGCAATATTCCATTTCATGCCCCTGGGACGCTTTTGTAACCGACATACCTGTGGTATGAAGTGTGGCAGTATAAATACTTCTTCACGCACCTTTAAATGTCAACCTGAATGTAGTTGAAGTAAGATGCAGTCAACTTGAGCTTGTTGATATCTCCATAGAGCTTGTCCTCAAATGAAGCAGGTGTTGGCCAAAATATCTTTCTCTGTTCTGCATATATTGGGCACTCCTGCAGCAAATGTTTAGTTGTCATTTTACCAGTTCCACAATTACATTCATCAGTATCTCCTATCTTTAGTTTATTGAACAAGTGGTATTTCAGCCTGTTATGTCCTGTGCTGAGTCTGAAGATTGTTACTTGTTCTCTTCGGTCGAGTTTGTAATATGCATCATCCTTCTGGTGGCCTGGATGCTCTGATTCCCATTTGGTTCTATAGGTGCTTTTTATAATCCTCTTTGCCTCATTATAAGTTATGTCTATGTCAGGCTGTGGTAGTCGTCCACCCTCTTTTGCTAGTCTGTCAGCCTCTTCATTTCCAGGTATACTGCAATGTGATGGGATCCATTGTATTACAACTTTTTTGGATTTCTGGCATAGACCATGGAGTGCTGCTCTTAGGTCAGCTAGTTCTGTGCTGTTTTTGCTCCTCAGTGTTGAGACAGCTGACTTTGCATCTGTGGAGATAGCTATTTGCTTATCTTTATTTTCCTCCATCAAGAGCATTTCTGCTGCAGTTTTCAAAGCCTCTACCTCCGCTTTGAAGTTACTTGAAAATTTTCCAGTTGCCACTGACATTGTTTTTTTCACTCCATTTTTTAAATTTAGGAGAATTCTTCCTCCTCCATTTTCTATTGAATTTTTGGCTGATCCATCTGTATATGCATGGGTCCAATTGCTGCTTGGGTAATGTTCTTTTATGTAGTTTAGGGTTATTTTTCTTCTTTCGATTTCATTCTGAGTGTTCTTTTTCTCAATACCAGGAATGTTTTCTATCATCTCAGGCAGTTGCTGCTGTCTCCAAGCTGGGAACTTGTGTGCATTGTAAATGGGTTTGACTGTTGATATGTTAAGTATGGGGTCTGCCCTAATTTTTCGTTTTGCAGTTTCTACAAAGTTGCTACGCTTCAGTCTTCCCTTTCCAAAACCATTAAACCTGTTATACATAGGGTGGTCTGTCAATCTTCTAAATTTTTCTGCTTTTTGCTGGGCTCTGCTATCTCTTCTATCCTGCATTGGTTGTAAACAAGTGATCTTTTCTAATTCATTAATAGGCGTTGTCTTCAGGCTTCCAGTTATGATTCGCATTCCTTGATTTTGGACTCTACTTATTTTGTTAAAGTTTGACTTAGCTGCTGTTGCCCAAGCTGCAATGCCATATTCTAGTACTGGCCTCACCCGTCCAGTATATAACTTCTTGAGAACTTTCTCATCTGCTCCCCACGTTGTACCAGCAAGCTTTTTCATGATTGCCATTCTTTGCCTTGCTCTTGTTCTCTTTTCTCAACCTGTGTCTTCCATGTCAGGCGACGATCAAAGGTGACTCCTAGATAGTTTGGATTTTCTTCATGGCGCAATATTTGTCCATTCAATACCAGCTTAGGTTGCTGAGTTTTATTTGAGAGGGAGAACACTGTGCATGTTGTTTTCTCCTCACTTATCTTCACTAGCCATGATTTTGACCAGTCCTCTAGCGCTAATAAGGCTTGCTGTATTCTGCTGTTTACTGTACTAATATATTCTTCAGATGTCCATATGGCTAGGTCATCTGCAAAGGAGGATGTGTGTACTCTGGCTGGAAAATTTTCCGTGATGTCATTTATATATGCTAGGAATAATGTTGGTGAAAGAACTCCTCCTTGGGGGACACCTTGCTCCAACAGCATCATTTTGCTTGTTTGTCCTTGTACTTTTGTCCTGGCAGTTCTGTTCTCAAGGTAGTGGCTGATCCATTTATACATTTTCCCACAAACATGCATTTTTTGCAGTTTTACTTTCAGTCCTTCCTTCCATACTTTATCAAATACTTTTTCTAAATCTATCCAGGCAGCTAGTGTGTGCTTTTTTCTCTTGAAAGGCATCCTCTATTTCCTGAGCTATATAGGTTATTTGATCTTCAGTGGATCTATACTTTCTGAATCCTGCTTGGTGTGGTTTTAAGAGTTGGTTTTCTTCCAGATGCCGTGTTAGCCTGCCATTGATAATGCTTACATTAATGTTCCTACACAGCTAAGTAGACTGATAGGTCGATATCCATTTGGTTCTTCCAAGTCTTTTCCTTTCTTTGGGACTGGTATTAGTATAGCTTCCTTCCATGCCTGTGGGACTATTCCTCTCTTCCAGCTGTGATTTAGGACTGCTAGTAGTTTATTTTTTGCCTTAGTGCCTAGTCCTATTAGCATTTCATTTGTGATTCCATCCTTTTCTGGTGATTTCTTCTTTTTTAGGGTATTCATTGCCTGTTCCATTTCTTCCATTGTTAGATTTTCCATCATATATTCTGGTGCTGTCTCTGTATTACTATGATGTATCTGTTTGTCTTTGATTGCTTTCTTCTGTTCGGTTGTAATATCAATGTGGTTTGCACTGGCATAGTGTTCCATTAGTGCATTTGCAGCCTTTTATCCTGTAAGCAAGGCATTTCCTTGTTTAATTGTTGTTTGTTTGTTTCTAGGTCCTTCATTGTTCATGGCTTTCACTAGTTTCCATAGTTTGTTTCCATCCCTGTCAAAATTCAGGTTTTCTGTGTTTCCCCTCCAACAATCTCTTGTTTGATTTACTATTCTCTTATATTTTGCTGAGATGGCTTTGAGAGAGATGTTCGCTTCAGTTGTTTGTTCTCTCTCTGCTGTCTTCCTGGCATCTTCAACTTTGTCCTCCAAAATTTGTAGTTCTTCAGTCCAGTATGGTTTGTAATTTTTCCTCGCTCCTCTTGTAATAGACTCAATGGCTGCCTTTTTAGACTTTCCACCATTTGCTTCATGTTGCCCTATCGTGTATTTATGTTTTCACAATATTTGTCTGTTAGTATGGCAAATCTATCCCAACCTGCTCGTTTGTAATTCCAGCGGGGCAAAGGCTTTTGCTCCTGTGGAACACACTCCATATTCATTACAAGCTTGATTGGTCTGTGGTCACTACCTGCTAATTGGTCAAGCACATGGCGATCGATTTTGTGGAGGTTGTCTCCTGTACAGAAAGCTAAGTCTGGAGTAGAAGTGGTAAACCATCTTCTGGAGTAGAAGCTCGGTGTGTCATCCGCTTTGTTGAGTAGATGGAGATTTGAGTCTATTTCCCAGTCCTCCACTTCATCTCCTCTTTTGTCAGTATATGGGTATTCCCATCTTTCTGAACGGCTATTAAAGTCTCCGACAATAATGCAGTTTGTGTCAGTTATTTTCATGTTTGAGAGTGTAAGGTCCTTATCTGCTGGGCTATACAGATTGTAAATTCTTATTTTCACGTCCTTTATCATTATATCAACACCTATAATTTCCGCTTGGTTGTCAGAGACCACAGATACTTCGCTGCAAGGTATTGTATTTCGTATAAGTATTAGAACTCCTCCTTTGTGTCCTTGGCGGTCGAAACGTGTGGCCTGGTATCCTCTGACTGAGAATTTGTGATCGGCGTTGAGGTGTATCTCTTAACTGCATGCCACATCTATTATATCTGTATGAAGACGCTTTGTTAGGGAGACTTTCTTGTTATAAACTCCTTCGGCATTCCACTGTAGTATGTTGAGTGTCCGGGGTGGTTGGTCAATAGTTCTTAACCTACTCCTCTGTGCCTTGACTCCACAGCACAGGGGAAGGTGACCACCAGTAGTCATGGGTGGACTCCCTCGAGGCAGGGGGCCCGGCACTATCGCCGCCTGATGGGACTTCGCGGGATTAGCACCATAACGATTAATTTTAATTTGTGACATCATGAAATGATATTACACTGCTTTGTCAAGCCTGTGGCTCAGTACATCCGATTTCGACCAGCATTTTTCGGGATGCTTTCCCTAGCCTTTGACTGTCCCCAGTCTACCTACAAGGCAGCAGGTTTGTGTGCCTCTTCGTCTGGTCCCTCTCCCTTGACCTGTCCGACATGGGTGACCCTACCAGTAGCTGTGCTACCGTCGGCATAGCTCTTGGGGTCATTGGAACGCACAAGCCCCTCTACCTCGACAAGGTGGACACACGGCAGAGGGGGAGAAGGTATTTTAGATACGTGAAAATTTTCAAACCCATTTTTCCCGCAACGGGTAAGGGCCGAACATAGATAGATAGATAGATGGATAGATAGATCGATCGATCCCCGCCAGGGGCTGGGCGAAGCCGGAACGGGTCAGCTAGTATATATATAAAACTGACAGAAAATGACAGCTCCTGTAACAGTGACAGAAAATGACAGCTTCACCTTGATTTGGGCTGTTGACATGGAAAGGGACTGGTTTTGGAGCCTCATGGGTGTCCATGGGATGCTCCTTCAGGCGAAGGTTCATTGCACGCTCTCGTCAGTTGCAATGGACGTGACAGACTAACTACCTGTTACTCTGTGACTCAAAACTACAACATGTGATGATCATAGCACTGTACATACCTACAGCATGATCTGGCTACCTACAGCGGGTTCTGGCTACCTACAGCAGGTTCTGGCTACCAGAGTTTGTTTCTGTTGCCCGTGTCCAGGCAATGGAGAGCATTTGTTTGTTTCTGTTGCCTGTGTCCAGGCAATGGACAGCATTTGTTTGTTTCCGTTGCCTGTGTCCAGGCAATGGACAGCATTTGTTTGTTTCTGTTGCCTGTGTCCAGGCGATGGCCAGCATTTTTTTGTTTCCGTTGCCTGTGTCCAGGTGATGGACACCATTTGTTTGTTTCTGTTGCCTGTGTCCAGGCGATGGACACCATGTCAGAATCTCCCCAAGAGATCTGCCGAGTCTTCATCATCGACGCCTGGCGATCACGGCCAGGTACGCCTGTGAGCGGCACTTACTAAGCAGGGACGAGAAGGGTCAGTTGTGGCACGGAGTCCACGCAGCAAGGAAACACGACCAATGCGGGCTCACTGCGGTTACAGGCCAGACTGGCTCGGACTGTGATAGTGGACGGACATGGAAGGGGTGTGCTCGTATTTCTTGGAAGAGTTAACGCTATTATAGAGAGAACGCCTGGTTGAGTATAGAAGACTGTGCATCTGTGAGGGAGTGTTGTAAGTTATGTATTGATGCATTGCATGTATGTATTTATTATGTAATGGATTCGCCGTTATGATGAAGCGATGCCTGTAATGTTTGTGGTGAATGAGAAGTGCGAATAAAGTAGTTATAAATTGTATTCGCTGCGTGTCACGTATAGTCATTCTGTGACAGTGTTTCTTATCACATCTGTTGGTTACAACGAGCCTGAGTGATTGTAAATCAAGACATTGACAGGTGTGGATGTGGGTGCATCGTCCGGCTTTGAACGATTTACAGAGAAAAAGGTGTGAACGTGACTTAGAAAAAGCATGAACGTGACCACATCATCCATTTGGTGAACGTGTGTAAAATTAATGTGAACGTTGGGGTATCATCAGAGTGTGTTAACGGAAAGATTGTGCCAGGGTGAGAAGTTCTGGAAAGCAAGAAAGTTTTCGAAAAGAAGCGACGTTGAGATTGAGAGTTGAACGGACGACATAACGACTAACAAATATACTCGACAGCATACAATCCTACAAAACTTAACTGACAACGCATACACCACACAAACAGACACATTCTAATATTATTTCTTCCAAAAAGCACCAGGGTTTTGTTTCACCCGAAAGTGTAATCGAGAAAGATAATTTTTTCCGGCTGGTAAAGAGCGAGCAGCCATTCTCTGGTACAGTGTCCCAGCAAACTCCAAAGCTCCAAAATTACTTGAGTATTCTTTTTTTTTTTTTTTTTGACATATACTTTTGTGTGAGTCCAGGCATAAGCTGTAATTTCCATATAATTGTACAAATACATACCAATTGTATTTACTAACACCATATAGTTATTTCTTTATATATTCACTGTAACTAGATCAATTATCATGTCTACATTGAATGATTTCATTGAATCTGGTTTCTTCTTCTTCATTTCGTTCATCCGGAGTGTTTTTTCAGATGTGATTGCGGTGTGTCTGTTATGCGCCCTTGGGCCGAAACCCGTAGGCCAACACATCGACTTTAGCGTGCTTTTTTTGACCAGGTAGCATTCCTGGGAGACTCACTTTTGTGGTGCCATCTGCAACCATGCTGGCCAAGGTTGAACGGTCGAAGACAACGGTCATCCCTCAAAGGAAGGCAGGGACAGTCCATAGCATTTTCCGCCATCCAAGGTTGCTTCCATAGTTGCAGGGCCGACACATAACGCCCTGGATCTGGGCTCACCGAGGGAGATCGTCACGTCCTGCTCATGGCTGCTTTAAATCCTCACTTCAATATATTGGTCATTTCGTTTCCCCGGGTCATTCCCGCACAAACCAGACAGGTTTGCAGACGGCATCCACTCAGCGAGTTTTCGGACATGTGCTTGTCGTTGCGCCCATCAGAGCTTTTCCAGGCACAACAGACATTCGGAAAACTACCCAGTCATAGCTGTTCCGAACAAGAGCGGCATTCGGAAACTAGGTAGTCAGAGCTGTTCCTAGCACGAGAGACATTCGGACGAGACATTTCACTCGGACGTAATTGCGTAGTGTCAATTTTTAGTTTGCCACCCGTAGGACGACACTTCCGACTTCAGCGGGCATTTTTTAATGAGGTTAGCCTTCCTCTAGTTTCGAGGCACGTTGGACTGTTGTGATGTCGCTAACATCTCAGCTGGTCAAGATAGAACGATGAACGACATCGTGGTCGGCCCTCAAGGGAAGGCAGGGGCAGACCATGAGCATTCCCTCGCTATCCAAGGAGGCTTCCATAATTGCAGAGCCGGCACATATTGCTCTGTGACTGGGCTCACCTGAGGAGTTGCCACGTCCTGCTCATGGCTGCTTTAGTTCCTCACTTCCATGTGTTGGGCAACTCGTTTGCCACTGATCGCTCAAGCACACACCAGGGACGGTCAGACTGCAAGCGACACCCACTCGGTAAGCTTTTGCTTTTGACTTCGGACCACGCAATAGGTTCGCTCGTCGTGCGTTCCATTTTGCGTCATTGAGACGTTCTTCCACTTTTGTATACACTCTCTATGAGTTAGATACAGTTTTCGCAGCCATTTTCTTCGACTGGGGCACTTTTTTGACTTTTTGTACTCGCTCACGAGGTAGGCTACTTGTGCTGCCGGCTCAGCACCTTACCTTCGTGCAGCGGTGAACGAGAAACGGCCTGGCCCTCTCATCCGGGAATCTCTCATATCCCCCAGCTGAGAGCCTTCGAACTTCTATCAGACCTGAGCATGTAGCTTGCTCAGTATCACGCCTTTATTTTTCGAAAGGTGGCTATCGGCCCGGCCCTCAGGTCCGAGGGTTTGTGGCTTAGAGGCGTTCATCCACAGCCCTCAACAGGGAGCCTTTAGTGTTTTGTCCAGACCAAGAACTTCTGCCTTCGTGCGCCTGATTTAAATTTTAGACTGCTATCCTCAGTCTCACCTGCAGAGCAGCAGGTTGTGTCTCTCTTAGTCTGGTCCCTATCCCATAAGCTGTCCGATATGTAGTTTTTCATCCATCAGCAAACAAATGGGGTCGATGGGACACGCAAGCTCCCCCACCACGTCAAGGTGGAGACACATCGGGGGAGGAATCTGGTTTAAAATTGAAGTTAACTGGTGAAGAGTTAACAAAATGGAGTGAGGCAAAATATGCAGAGTATATCCTACTACAGGAGAAAGCCAAAGAGCGGGAAGACAGAGCCGCTGGGAGGGAGCTGAAAAAGGCAGAAATAGACGCCAAAGATAGAGCTGCTGAGAGGGAGGCTATAAGTAAGAAAGCAGAATTAGAGTTAATGGTAAAAACCAAACAAGCAGAAACAGATGCTGAGATAAGAAAAGCTGAGATCCTGGCCCAAAGTAAGAGGGAAGAGCTTGAGATGCAACTGAAAATTAAGCAGTTAGAGGCTGAAACATCAGCAGACAGAGAATCTAAGAAATTAGAAAGGCAAGAAAAAGAAAACCAATATAAAAAGTACCAGGGGATCGTGAATTTCACTAAGGGCGACTGCATTGCAGCTTTCACACAGAATTTCGAGACGATAATGGAACATTATCAGATCCCAGAGACAGAATGGAATATTATTTACATGAGAAGTCTTTCAGGGGAACCTCTCAAAGTTATAGAGACAATTCCCAAAGATCTCAGAAAAGACTATCAATATATAAAGACCAAAATTATGTCACACTTCCTGTTAGATGAAGCAGGCTACAGAGAACAGTTCAGTAAACTAACTCCAAAACCTACACAAACGTTCTCTGACTATGTTTCAGTAACCCAGGACGTGTTCAGTAAATGGTTGTCATCAGTTAAGGTTAATAACAGCTTTGAAAAGTTAAAAGACTTGATTCTAAGAGATAAGATAATCTCATCTCTACCACCACCATTTTCTAAATTTCTGAAAGAATGTGAGTGTGAAAGTGTGCAACAAGTAGAGAAACGAGGTTCGGTTTATTTCACGGCCAACAAACATTGTTTCACTAGCGTACTAACTGACACAGAGTTTGTAGCTGTCGCTACCTATGATAGAACGAAGTCAGGTACCTATTATAAACAGAAACCTTTTAGGTAATCTGTAAATAAGACATTGCAGTCTTCAACATAACGAAAATGAGATGTGTGATAAACACCCAGGGTACCTCACATACTTGCAAAACTATATCGATAAGCAAGAAAAAGAGAGAAAGAGCTACAAAAGATTAACCAAATGTTTCCTCTGCAAGGCGTATGGCCACTGGCGCCATTCCTGTAAAGGTAAACAAATGACCAGAAAGGCTAATGCAGCCATGTTCGATAGCTCTTCCACTGATGAGGAACAAGTAGAGAACCATCCAGTCAATGCAGCAGAGGCCATTGATATTTTCCATCTGGAAAAATGCACCACCTGCAATCGTTTTCACGAAGATGGCTTGTTAACATGCGGCCATTCAATACTTATTGCCAATGAAGAAGCTAATTTGGTAATAGACTCTAAAGGTAAACTTAACATCCATCAAGGTTATGTAAATGGCAAAGCAGCCACGGTTTTATGTGATAGCGGGTGCACTCTTATTGGTTTAAAAAGGGACTTTATCTTACCTGCAGAATATACAGGCAAGACTTCCGGTTTCAAGATGGCGACGGACGGTCGTGTTGTTTTGTGTTCGTTAACTTTTTCGCGTAGGGGATGGATTTATTCATCTCTTGCGTGTAATTGGTGTGTCAGGATGTAAAACCAGGAGTTTCTACTCAAGATCTGCGCGGGTGCTACGGAATTCGTGCATCGAGCGAAGCCATCCTTGAGTGAATTTTCAGCAGCGTGTGTGGTTTTCTCATAAGTCTGTGTGTACGTTTTATCAACATGGCGGAACAACGTGTGTTCTTCGTGCAGCCAGCAGTCAACATACCGAAGCGGCGTGGTAGCCGCGCAGGGAAAAAGAAGCAAGGTAAGCGTGGTGGTTTGAGGCGTTTTAGACTCAAGTGTCACCGTCTAGGACTCAGGAATATCCGTATTCTATATTGGAACTGTGCCATTGTAAAACAACGGGGCTCTATTTTAGAAACCCTAGTTTACAGAAACGACATTGTAGCACTCCAGGAGACGAGACTGGGCGATCAGCTACTCCAAATTGCCGGCTTCAAATGTTTCTACAACAGACGACATCTGGGAATGGCGATTCTCGTTCGCGACAGCATGGTGGCGTCAGAGCTAGACATGTCCAGTTGGGACAGTGACGATATACAAATACAGGCGTTGAGAGTTCATTCCAGTATACCATTCGTGTTGGTTAATGTTTATGCCCGCAATGCCAGTGTGGACGCCCAGAAGTGGCAGTGCTTAAGTGGCATATTAGGCCACGAGAGAAATGTTATTTTCTGTGGTGACTTCAACGCTAAAGGCAGATCATGGGGAAACACTTCCTCCAATACACAGGGGGAGGAGCTCGAGACTGCACTGGAAACCATCGACCTGGTTTGTATCAACAGTGGCTGTGTCACCAGGACAGCAAGCCGTCCGGGCGATGAGGACAGTTCTATTGATCTGGCGCTAGTTTCACCTTCACTCACTACAGTGTGTAGATGGGGTGTCCTAGGACACCATGGCAGCGACCACCACCCTTGCAGCATACTGGTGGAGAAAGGCAGAACCAGGCAGCACAAGCTAAAGGTAAAGACGTTCCAGTATGACAGTACAGGGCAAGATGTGGTGAGTAAAATAAGACGTGATAAGCGCAGAACGTTTCAGGGCAGGAAAAAAAGCTGGGAGCAGCCACCGTGGTGGAGTTTCGAGGTGGAGAAGGCTTGGGTGGATAAGCGTAGTGCTGTAAGGAGATGGCAAAATGCCAAGAAGAACAGAGCTGGTCATCCTAGTCCCTGCTTGCACTTAGAAAGAGAGATGCACACAAAAGTAAGCTACTTCAAAAAACTGGTCACGGTTGTTAAAAGCGAAAAATGGGCAGAGGTGTGTCAAAGAGTAAGCAAAGACAAGTCACTGAAATTGTTCTGGCGATTACATAAAAGCATGAGTGGTGTAGTCAAGAATAAGAGCATTTCTGACTTCCAAGGTGCTGACCTCATCTGGCAGAGGACTGACGAGGACAAGGGCAAAGCCCTCTTTGAACGCTACATTGAGCAGAGCAACCAGACAGACATGGGAGGCCGAAATCTGCCCAAGGAGGTCACCTCAGACAGATGCAAGGCCCAGAACACTTTGGATGAAGACACAGTGACAGTGAAAGAAATCAAGGCTGTACTTCGACGATCAAAAAATAGTGCTCCAGGTCCTGATGGCATAAGATACGACGACATAAATATGTGTACCGACAATGAGCTAGAGAAACTAGCAGACATGTACAACAACAGTATAGGGAGTGCTAGCATCAAGGAGGAGTGGTTACACAGCTATCTGATTCCCTTGCCGAAGCCTGACAAAGACCACAAAAAATTCAAGGATATCGAATTATAACCATGCAGAATACAATAGGCAAGCTGCTGGAGAAGGTAATTGCCAGGAAAATATCAAGCCAACTAGAGAGGCAAGGTGTTTTCCCACCCACCCTGGGTGGGCACCTGTAACACTGCGAGTACAGAGAGGACTAACAAGTCTGCTGGGTTATTATAAATCATACTTTATTGAACATAGTGGCGAATGCAAAGTCCTGTACAATTCAATCGGGATGTCGACCTCTCTTTTCTCTAGATGGTTTCTCACTGCCCCAACAACAAGCTACGTCACGACTTGAGCATCCTTCTAGCTGTTCTATATTGATGCTCAAGCGTGCTGTAGACTTGCACACCTAACTGATACTAATAATACACTCATTCTGCTACACCTCCCTATGTTTTACAAAGACTTTTCTTCTTCCAAAAGTCTTTATTCCTAACCCCTTTTATCCTACGTCTTTTCTCCTTACCTCCCATAATTTCTCTAAGCCGCCCCAAACTAACTCTATTTTATGCAAATATGTAACTCTTCTCCCTGTCATATAGTAAACCACTATGAACTTCTTCTTCGTTTCTGACTCTTCATAACACATATTATTTACATATCCTCAATAACATTTAAATCTCAACTTTATACAATACATCATAACACATATGGTTACCTTTTTAAAATAAACCCTCCTTCTTCTCTCCATAAGCAATCCGCTTAAAATTTCAAACGCTGTACTCTTCTGATACCAACTCCCTATTGTCATCACCAACATTACTCACTAATTCTCTACTTTCAATCAACCTGAGAACACTCGCACATGATAGAAAGACAAGGAATCGGTGCGCACCGGAGATTCAAAGAAGTAGAACTCTTTCTCTCTAAAAAAAAAAAACCACACTTACCTAAACCACACACCTTTACCCCCCCCCCCCCCCATGTCATTTGAGACTTTATGTAATAAAGTCTAAAACAATTATCTCTTCTACAGTACCACTTATTATGGTAAAAGTTTACGCTGCTTCAAGTACCAACCATCAAAAATTCACTCCCCAAATGTCTATATATTACAGACCTCCTTCTCTATCACCTCACATAACCAATCTTCTCGTATACCTCACTCAGAATTCGCTTTTAATCTTGCCGAAAACTTCAGCAACCCACTAATGTCCATTTATTATGGGCGTATCTACTATAACTTCTACTTATGCCGTTATCAACAGCAACAATATACCACCCCTGAACTCATGTCTGTGACTGCTTGCAATTAACGTTATTCTTTCTTAGTCCATATATTACGGACCCTCAAAAACCCCATGTCATTAGTCTCCACAGTGTTCATTTCTCATTGACACCCTTACAACCCTTTACTATTGTACTGCTATCCACAGTATCTAATCATTCTTCGGAACCAAACATGGATTCAATTCATGTTCTACTATTTGTCTGGCGTAGCACGTTACCCACTTCTTCTTCTATAAGCCAGCAATCTCGTGTCTCTTATGAAAGTACACCATGGCTCTTCTGACCCTATGGAAACTATGTTCAAAACTTTCCCCTCATTTACCCCACTGCTATATACGTTATTCACATTAATCTTTTCTTCCCCAATATGGCGTCCAATCCATATATATTCAATCGATGCTGACTTAATGTAGCTCTTATTTTTTTTTAACTTCCCCATAACCATTTTATTTGTGTAGTAACCCCGTCACTTAAGTATGGCCTATGTTTCCACAGCTTAAGCTCTCAACGCTGATTATCACAGCAATCTTGCTAGTAGAATATACTCATAAACTTGTTATTCACAAAGAGAATGTGTCTCTCTTCTAGTCCACCGTAGTTTATTAACCATTTTCTGAACGAAGGGTCCTAAATAAAGCCCCATGTATTGTCTTTATTCTAGACAAAACCATGTAAATTAAACATAACTTAATTAATTTCTAACATATATATAAACATACAAGACAATTCACGTAAATTATGAATGAAGCGAAATAAAATCACAACAGGATATCATACCCCCCCCCCCCCAAATTTTTTTATACATCATTTATGTTTCCCCTCATATCAATTAAAGGTATGAACTAATTCAAAGAAAAACATATATTAAAATAATACAACATACATCCTAATCTATTGTTAGTCTCTTTTATGGACTAACAATAACTTATTTATCTATTTAAGAAAACTCAAGAAGTCAAAACCGAAAATCAATTGGCAATCATTCTACAAAACCAAGTCAATAAAAAAATACTATAACATACCATATATGATGCATTG
The DNA here is from genome assembly GCA_963921405.1 of Cepaea hortensis. Lineage (NCBI taxonomy): Eukaryota > Metazoa > Mollusca > Gastropoda > Stylommatophora > Helicidae > Cepaea > Cepaea hortensis. Next base: position 463,469,285 of record OY992876.1, on the reverse strand, counting down.
AAACCTCAAATTCAATAAAAACAACTGACTTTTCGCTAAAGAGAAGGTTATCCCCATCCTTTATCAAAACAATAATTCACACAGAATTAACTACTTAACGTAACCCAGCAAGATTGGTCTCTTCTACGAACAAATGTAATACATACCTATTCATTACAACGGCCACTCTTCTAACTCAATGCTAGGCCAGTTAACCTGCATTAATCCTAAAAAATATATCTGTGACTTACAGATTAATTTCCAACTTAGAACAATATCTGTTCTCTCAACAAAAGTCATTAATTAATAAATGACCATCAATCATTGATTCTCTCCCCTCACAATATTCTATCTTTTACCAGACTAACTCCTAACACATCACAATATCTGGAATATCAGCCTAACCAACCGCTGTAAACTGCAGCTCAAATCACTTCACTTACTACTATTGTGGCAGCTATCCCAGCATACTACAACTCATTTCTCTACTAAAGGAAACCGTACCTCGACACACTAATTGTTTCCCTTGGATTTGTTCCAATTATTACTACAACTACTTAATCATTATTACCGTTATCTACGGTATCTCCACCCTCCTTCGTCCAACAAAACTTTGTCTATTTACTATAGACCTCTCACCAATACAACTAATTCTACTTTTAAGTTTCTCGTCTACCCGACGCAATTAATATTTCATTCTCCTGCATCAGTACTTTCAACATCTCACCACAACAATTCTAAGCTATCCTCAAGTCCCTCCTAGCGTTCTTGCACCGCGATGATACTAGTCACACTTATCGGAACATGTTCTCCAACATTCATTTATCTAACCTTGTTTACCTCCGTATCTTTCACTCCTCTTCCTATTTATCGGGATTCTTACAGAACAGCAACCCACACCACTTATAACTGACAACGGACCTCACTTTCCTCATTTCTCAGTATCAGGCATTTATACTTCAACATGTCCCTGTCAACAATACTAAACATATTTTATGAAACGTCATTCAGAATGTTAACTCTCTTTCTGTCAACCTGTCATACAACTTCCATAAATTCCGTCCAAGATTACACATTCCAAACAAAAGACATCACACCTTTCTAATCATGTTCTTTCTACCTCTCAATTTTCATATACTCAGTTACTCTATGCTCCACGTTTTATCAACATCACTTATCAGCCACTCTTCGCATATTCACACGGTATTCGTATTTTATGTTTGCTCAGACAGTGATACCCAATCTCGCTCTTATCTCACGACTACTCCCGCATCGCGACGAACACCTGTTTATCTACACTTATACTCACGCACGGACTAAACGCCTCGTACATCCATGCTGTACTTATCACTTGCCATCATCCTATCCATTCTCGACGCACATATGTTTGACTTATTTCCACTTTTCTCAATCATTCACTCGTTTTCAAAGGTCAGAATCTATATATTATCTCCCGCAAACTATATCTCTTTTACACACTAACCAGCACTATCAACGATCTCTCAAAACAAACCTCATTCCGACGAGCCACTAACCTCGTAACTATCATTCTATACTTCTCCACAACTTTCTCAGATTTAATCAGCTCTTCTTTCTCCGCAAGCATGACGTAATTACTTCTACAGTCTTTTACTCTTAATATTCTCGCGTTCAACTGGCTATTTTACACATGATACTCAATTTCTCCTCAATCTATATCTCCTCATCAAACACTCTCGGTTCAGCTGTCAACAATACTATACTTATTTCTCAAACTACCAAGCGAAACTATCTCAGACATCATGTCATAGCTCTGAGTCGAACTATCCACTCTAGTACGAGCATTCATATTTATTTTATCTCTCTCTCTACTAATTATGTGCTGAATCTACTCTACTTTAATCACTCCAGTTATACATCACTCAACGTGATCGACTCTCTGTATCTAGCCATTCCGGACAGAGGACTATTTTTACTTTGTTTACTCTCCCTACACCGCAACCAAACACCAGATATTCTGTATAACGTATCCACGTAGAATATCAGTTGTCGTGACTCTCTATCCTCAACAACACTATTGCCTATCCTGTACCATGTGATGCTACACCAAAAAAAATTCATCTGCCTATTTTAGACAGCTCATATGTATTTGCTCAAACCGCAATTCCTCTCATAAGCCAAAACAATGCCATATGTCCTTCGTCACCCAAAGAATTTTAACAGCCATAAAGCGCATCCAAGCCAAATATTTCATTGTCTTTTAATACATTAGTACGTCTTTTTCCAATTATGCCATCTTCACTATCTGTTGTTAATCTGTTGTTAAAGTACTCAGGTCTTAAGGTCATATATTCTTCTATTTTTCTTAAGTCACTTTCTGTTGTCGAGTAATTTTCCGCTATCTGTTTATTACTATTCTTCTTCTTAAATGCTTTCTTTCTATTTCCTTTATTTGCGTCGGTCTGCTCACTGTTTCCTGTATACCTTACGTAACGTTTACATTTCCCCATCTCGTCTTCAGATGACACACTGATAATAGTTCCCTCATCAGATTCATAGTAGTAGTTTACTGCAGACACGTCGATCCTATTCTCATAGTCGGCTTTAGAACGTCTCACTTTCTTTTTACTTTTATTCCTCATGCTCCGGTTCTGTACAACTCCTATATCTTTACCTGAAGTATTCTCTCCATAACCTGAACTCTCACACTTAATATTCCTACACCATTTAGGTATTAAGTTAATGTCTATACCTGAGGAACTTGACATCTCAGTTGTACCTTTATTGACCATCAGACTGTTTATATTTCTTTCTTCAATACTTTTCCTCTTTGGTTTCTTTTCGTCTTTGGTTCTCGTCTGTTTATCTTTCTTAATTTCAACCGTGTCTCTCTTAGTCAAGTGAGTTGGTTTTAACTGAGTCTCTACTAACTCGGTTTGACTTCTCTTTGTTATCTTGCTGGCTGGTTGTACCTGGACTTTTCCCTCTATTGTATCAATCTGTGTTTGTGTGTTCCGTTCTATCACTTCAATCATTTGTGTTTGAGTCTCTTGGTCTATTTTCTTCTTTTCTTGTCCAAGAGTCAGATTCGCAACCAGTTTAGTAGTTGAATTCTTACTTATATTTCCTACCCTGTTCTTTGACCCTGACCTCAAATACTGTTTCCGTCTTTGTTCAAACCAGTCGTCGCGTTTTTTCCTAGCAGTCTTGCTATGGGATGGCCACTTCCATAACTTATTGGAAAAGTCTCTCTCAGGACCATTCTTGTACCTATAACAGCTATACCAGTCTGACCTTTCACCATTCCGTCTGTTCTCATCGTCTTTTACTCTATATACATCAGACCTTGGTTCGTCATAACCATATTGTCTTCTGTCTTTATTAAGTAATGGCTGTCTCCTGTTATTCTTTCCTACTCTATTGTAGTCTACCTTAAATCTATACGGGTCTTGTCTAGTCGTTCTGTTCTGCAACGTTTCTACAAAATTTTCTACCTCACTAACTGCCTCTTTTAATTCTCCCAACCATGTACTAATACGTTGTAATTCTACATGTAGGTAATTCATATTAACTTCTTTGTAATTTCTATCAAGCTTAAAACAATATGCCTACTTCTTCCTCTGTATATTCCTTGGTACCTGAAAAAAAAACTCGTCCTGAACTCAGCTGAAATAAGAATAAAAGAAGACTGTTTCTCTACTGTGCTGTGACGGTCTGCCTGTTGCCATACCCTGTTGTTTCTTTTGCTATGCTGAAATATTTTACTATAGACTCAAATTCACATTTATAACAACCTAATTTAAAGATATGATCGTATTTAACTTATAGAATTCCTAATATTAATTGTTCAATCAGTCAATGGTATCTAAAATGGCATTTAAAGTTTAACCAATTACCATTATTTCTGCTCTTGACCCAAGAAAGATGGATTCACTTCTGTCCGCTGAAAATTTTCCTGCCAGGTAGAACCCAATCGTTAGGAGTTTGTATTTGTAGAAATCCTCCAACCGACGACGTGATTTCGGTGAGCTTCTTCTTCCAACGTCTCAAGTTTCAGTACCTTCAGCCCCAGGTTGGGCCCCTACCAGACTTCTGGCTTCTTTTCACCCGATAACAGGGCACATCAAAGCGACGTCTTGAAAACTAGTGTAGCTCACTAAAGCGATTTGACTTTGGGTCCCCCTCTTCAGCAGGTCGGCAACCCAGTTTGCCCAACCACCTCCGAGGTTTCCCTAACGATATCGCCTATGCTGGAAAACATTCCCGACTTATTAGAGCAAACACTAGTGAAAATTTTCTTACTTTCCAGCCAAAAAAAGCAATTGGGTTGATTCTTCAGGCAGTCAAGGTCACGGTTCAGTGAACATAATGGCTTTGAGTTCGCTCTAGGTAGTCTTGATACCAAGAAGATAACTGCTCTCTTAGGACAACATTTCCATTTGACTCAAGTTGTTATATTCGTTTTGAGATATCTTTCTTTGCTCCTGAACCTGGACCATCCTAGCATGGGTCTGACTGACCTTCAAACGTAAGGTTAACAACGGCTGGAACAGATGACAATTTCGTCGAGTCAGGTGGCAAAAATGTGGAACAGCAGCTCTTGACTATGATAATATCGAAGAAGCCATCAGTTTTTGCGTATTATAATGTAAATCGGCAGCTTTTGAAACCGGCCACGGCTATGATGATGTAGAAGAAGCATCACTTCGCGTCGTGTTCCTCCTCCCAAGTTCCGAATCCTGGTTACTGAGGCTCCATTTAATCCTCTTGTAACACTGCGAGTACAGAGAGGACTAACAAGTCTGCTGGGTTATTATAAATCATACTTTATTGAACATAGTGGCGAATGCAAAGTCCTGTACAATTCAATCGGGATGTCGACCTCTCTTTTCTCTAGATGGTTTCTCACTGCCCTAACAACAAGCTACGTCACGACTTGAGCATCCTTCTAGCTGTTCTATATTGATGCTCAAGCGTGCTGTAGACTTGCACACCTAACTGATACTAATAATACACTCATTCTGCTACACACCGTCCTAAAAGAGAAACCTGGACCAATGCAGCAGTCTTTGCCCAGGATGTCTATGAAGGTTTCCACTCAGGCACTGAAACCGTTGCTGCAGCGTTTGATCTTGAGGACGCATACAACAGAGTACCACTGGATTTTTTAATGTTTCAGCTTCTCGAACTAAACGTAAGTCCATTCCTCCTTAGTTGGATCGCTGCAGCCCTCTTCCAACGGAAAGTAGTTTTTAGATGTGGCAGTTGGACTTCGGAACCAACAACAATATATCCTGGCCTACCACAGGGATCACCATTATCTCCGGTACTGTTCAACGCCTACACAGTGAGAATCACCAGTGAGCAGATCACTGGACCTGGCAGGACATTGTCATATGCCGATGATGTTTTAGTGTATCGTCAGGGTAAGGATAGAGAGGAGGTTGCTGTGGAACTACAAACCGAACTCAATCGCATAAGTACTTGGTGTGATGAAGCTGGGGCAATGGTCAACCCAACAAAGGCAACAGTGACTTGGTTCTCGTTGAATAATCATATTGTCAACACTCCAACACCAACTGTAATGCTGTGTTCAGAGACGGTGGAAAGAACGCAGGCAATGAATTACCTGGGGATACGGTTTGATCGAAGCCTTGCTTATAATGTGCACATAGACCAGGTGATAACAAAGGCCAAGCGGGGGTTGGCAGCGATGCGGGTGATGGCGGCAGAAAACTGTGAGCAGCGCCATCTATGTCTTCTGTACGAGGGCTGGTCATGTCTGTTTTGGAGTATGCAATGGCATTCCTGACTCTCAGCCATAAGAGGATAGAAAGGATGGAAAGGATACAGAATGAAGCTATGCGCATTATTCTTGGATGTACAAGAGATACAGCATGCAGGGCGATGCGCTACCTTCTTGATTTTCCAACCATTGAAGACAGAATACAAGGTTGCAGGGCACGCGCCTACCTCAGAATTAACGCAAACACACAACATCCACTGCATAGTGAAATTAGGAAGGTGAAGGGCAGCAGGTTAAAAAGAGGACGGTCGTGGATGGGTCAAGCCGAAGAAATTCTTCAACAGGTGTGTTCACTTGAGGACTTAGAACCTGGCGAGGAGTGGGTGCAAGTGCCAACAGACTTCTGCACATCCTTTTCAGTTTGCATCCAACTAGATAGAAAATGCAGACAAGAAAATCCGGCTGCTGTTGAGGCTGAAGTACAAGCGTTGATTTTCGAGAATTCGCTAGACGGTGACGCTGTCATCTACACAGATGGGTCAGTCGTCCGACATGTGAGGAGCTCATGGGCCTTTACAGCTCGGGCCGGAGGGAGAATTGTGAAGGAGGACTCTGGTGCTTTCACTGAAACCACAAGTAGCCTGACCATGGAAGTCATGGCAATAAGTAAAGCAATAACATGGCTCGAGACACAGACATTCACTAGGGCTTGTTTCCTTCGCGACTCAATGAACATGATCAAGAGGATAGAGGAGGGGTTGATTCGAAGAGAATGGTTGCTGCCTCTGAAGCGGTCTCGGCTGGCAAAGATTAGTTTCATCTTCGTGTCAGGGCATGCGGGAGTACAAGGAAATGAGCGGGCTGACAAGCTCGCAGGTGAGGCTACGGTGGAGGGCGCACGCGCCATGGACCAGACCGACATTCTGAATGCTCTACGAGAAGTAAGACTTTTGCGAGAACCAAGTGATGACTGTGAATCTACAACAATGGCCAGACTGCGAGAGCAGCAAATTAAAAGAGGGGTGGCCAAACAAGAACACTACGCAGGAAGCCAAAGAATATTGATAAACCAACACAGAACTGGCGTCGTTAGCCGCTACACGTTGCGGGATTTGCTGAGGAGGGGATCCGAGCACTTATGGACTGAATGGTTCGATGTGCAATGAGGATGATCTGTCGACTAACTAACTAACTAATATACAGGCAAACATGTTACATGCAGAACTTTCTCATGTAACATCGAGAAATACCCACTTGCATGGGCATATATTGATACACCATTCCTCACAGGCAAGGTTAAATGCGCAGCATTGTCTAACCCATGTGACATAATTGTCGGTAACTTGCCGGAAGTGAATGACATGCCTCATAATTATGTAACATCTTCTGCCGAATGTATTGTTATAAATTCTGTAACATCTTCTGCTGGATGTAATGTCACTAATGTATTACCATCACCTCATGAATGTAATGGCACTAATGTATTACCATCATCTCACGAATGTATTGTTACAAATGTACTACCATCATCGCATGAATGTATTATTGAAAATGTAGTACCATCTTGTGATAATTTGGATGTTTCAAATGCAGTAACCAGATCTGCTGCAAAAGTGCAAGATCAGACTAACCAAACTGAGGCTTTAGAAATGTTAAGCCCAGACATACTGCCTCTCAATACCATGAGAGAAAACTATAAAAGCCCAAAAGGCAGATATATCTTTGCACAAATATTTTAATTTGGTAGGCCAAAAGCCAAGAATGACAAAGCATGCTAGATGGCACTTTGACCTCAAAGGTGGTATACTTACAAGATATTACACCAAAGATGCCAACACCACGGCGCAAACGGTGTTACCAACCGAACACCACAAGAAAACATTGCAACTAGCATATGACATACTCTTTGCAGGGCATATGGCCTATTCTAAGACAAGATCAAGATTGCTAACCCAGTTCTCACTGGCCTAGATTCTGCAATGACACCAAACAATACTGCAGATCGTGTGACATCTGCCAGAAACTGGTTAAAAAGGGGAAACACCCGCAAGCAGAATTACAGATAACGGATCTAGCAAGCAGACCTTTTGAAAAGATCTCGGTAGATATCGTAGGTCCTTTAAACCACGTTACATCAAGAGGTAACAGGTTTATTCTAACTTTCATTGATCTATGTAGTAGATGGTCTGAGGCGATCCACTCAAAAATATAACGTCTAAAGATGTAATAGAAGTTTTCTTCCATATTTTTTCAAGAATAGGGTTTCCGGATACCATTCTGTCAGATCGGGGTAGTCAGTTCATTGCTAGAGCTACTCAAGCCTTTACTAGAATGTTAGGGGTAAAGCAGTGCTTTAATAGCCCATACCACCCTCATTCGACGGGTATTGTTGAGAAAATGAACGGTGACCTCAAACATATGTTTGCTAAAGTTACCCAAGAACACCCAGAGGATTGGGACACGTATCTACCTGCCATACTTTTCGCATATTGAGAAGTACCTCATTCCAGTACAGGTTTCTCACCATTCGAATTAGTTTATGGAGCCAAACCACGCGGCCCATTATCTATTTATAATATCATGTTAACTGAAACTGTAAATGATCATAAACCATTGCCCCTCTGCTGTGTGTCCACCGTGACGAGGTAGAGGGGCTTGTGCGTCCCAATGACCCCAAGAGCTATGCCGACGGTAGCACAGCTACTGGTAGGGCCACCCATGTCGGACAGGTCAAGGGAGAGGGACCAGACGAAGAGACACACAAACCTGCTGCCTTGTAGGTAGACTGGGGACAGTCAAAGGCTAGGGAAAGCATCCCGAATAAATGCTTGTCGAAATCGGATGTACTGAGCCACAGGCTTGACAAAGCAGTGCAACGTAAAACCTGCTGCCTTGTAGGTAGACTGGGGACAGTCAAAGGCTAGGGAAAGCATCCCGAATAAATGCTTGTCGAAATCGGATGTACTGAGCCACAGGCTTGACAAAGCAGTGCAACGTAACTTAATTCATGATGTCACAAATCAAAATTAATCGATATGGTGCTAATCCCGTGAAGTCCCATCAGGCGGCGATAGTGCCGGGCCCCCTGCCTCGAGGGGGTCCACCCATGACTACTGGTGGTCACCTTCCCCTGTGCTGTGGAGTCAAGGCACAGAGGAGTAGGTTAAGAGCTATTGACCAAATACCCCGGACACTCAACATACTACAGTGGAATGCCGAAGGAGTTTACAAGAAGAAAGACTCCCTAACACAGCGTCTTCATAAAGATAGAATAGATGTGGCATGCATTCAAGAGACACACCTCAACGCCAATCACAAATTCTCAGTCAGAGGATATCAGGCCACACGTTTCGACCGCGAAGGACACAAAGGAGGAGTTCTAATACTTACACGAAATACAATACCTTGCAGCGAAGTATCTGTGATCTCTGACAACCAAACGGAAACTATAGGTGTTGATATAATGATAAAGGACGTGAAAATAAGAATCTACAATCTGTATAGCCCAGCAGATAAGGACCTTACACTCTCAAACATGAAAATAACTGACACAAACTGCATTATTGTCGGAGACTTTAATAGCCGTTCAGAAAGATGGGGATACCCAGATACTGACAAAAGAGGAGATGAATTGGAGGACTGGGAAATAGACTCAAATCTCCATCTACTCAACAAAGCGGATGACACACCGAGCTTCTACTCCAGAAGATGGCTTACCACTTCTACTCCAGACTTAGCTTTCTGCACAGGAGACATCCTCCACAAAATCGATCGCCATGTGCTGGACCAATTAGCAGGTAGTGACCACAGACCAATCAAGCTTGAAATGAATATGGAGTATGTTCCACAGGAGCAAAAGCCCTTGCCCCGCTGGAATTACAAACGAGCAGATTGGGACAGATTTGCCATACTAACAGACAAATATTGTGAAAACATAAATACACGATATGGCAACATAAAGCAAATGGTGGAAAGTCTAAACAGAGCGATAATACAGGCAGCCACTGAGTCCATTCCTAGAGGAGCGAGGAAAAATTACAAACCATACTGGACTGAAGAACTACAAAGTTTGGAGGACAAAGTTGAAGATGCCAGGAAGACAGCAGAGAGAGAACAAACAATTGAAGCGAACATCTCTCTCAAAGCCATCTCAGCAAAATATAAAAGAACAGTAAATCAAACAACAAGAGATTGTTGGAGGGAAAAAACAGAAAACCTGAATTTTGACAGGGATGGAAACAAACTATGGAAACTAGTGAAAGCCATGAACAATGAAGGACCTAGAAACAAACAAATAACAATTAAACAAGGAAATGCCTTGCTTACAGGAAAAAAGGCTGCAAATGCACTAATGGAACACTATGCAAATGCAAACCACATTGATATTACAACCGAACAGAAGAAAGCAATCAAAGACAAACAGATACATCATAGAAATACAGAGACAGCAGCAGAATATATGATGGCAAATCTAACAATGGAAGAAATGGAACAGGCAATGAATACCCTAAAAAAGAAGAAATCACCAGGAAAGGATGGAATCACAAATGAAATGCTAATAGGACTAGGCACCAAGGCAAAGAAGAAACTACTAGCAGTCCTAAATAACAGCTGGAAGAGAGGAATAGTCCCACAGGCATGGAAGGAAGCTATACTAATACCAGTCCCAAAGAAAGGAAAAGACCTGGAAGAACCAAATGGCTATCGACCTATCAGTCTACTTAGCTGTGTAGGAAAATTAATGGAACGCATTATCAATGGCAGGCTAACATGGCATCTGGAAGAAAACAAACTCTTAACACCACACCAAGCAGGATTCAGAAAGTACAGATCCACTGAAGATCAAATAACCTATATAGCTCAGGAAATAGAGGATGCCTTCCAAGAGAAAAAGCACACACTAGCAGTCTGGATAGATTTAGAAAAAGCATTTGATAAAGTATGGAAGGAAGGACTGAAAGTAAAACTGCAAAAAATGCATGTTTGTGGAAAAATGTATAAATGGATCAGCCACTACCTTGAGAACAGAACTGCCAGGACAAAAGTACAAGGACAAACAAGCAAAATGATGCTGTTGGAGCAAGGTGTCCCCCAAGGAGGAGTTCTTTCACCAACATTATTCCTAGCATATATAAATGACATCACAGAAAATTTTCCAGCCAGAGTACACACATCCTCCTTTGCAGATGACCTAGCCATATGGACATCTGAAGAATATATTAGTACAGCTAACAGCAGAATACAGCAAGCCTTATTAGCGCTAGAGGACTGGTCAAAATCATGGCTAGTGAAGATAAGTGAGGAGAAAACAACATGCACAGTGTTCTCCCTCTCAAATAAAACTCAGCAACCTAAGCTGGTATTGAATGGAAAAATATTGCGCCATGAAGAAAATCCAAACTATCTAGGAGTCACCTTTGATCGTCGCCTGACATGGAAGACACAGGTTGAGAAAAATCGAACAAGAGCAAGGCAGAGAATGGCAATCATGAAAAAGCTTGCTGGTACAACATGGGGAGCAGATGAGAAAGTTCTCAAGAAGTTATATACTGGACGGGTGAGGCCAGTACTGGAATATGGCATTGCAGCTTGGGCAACAGCAGCTAAGTCAAACTTTAACAAAATAAGTAGAGTCCAAAACCAAGGAATGCGAATCATAACTGGAAGCCTGAAGACAACGCCTATTAATGAACTAGAAAAGATCACTTGTTTACAACCAATGCAGGATAGAAGAGATAGCAGAGCCCAGCAACAAGCAGAAAAATTCAGAAGATTGACAGACCACCCTATGTACAACAGATTTAATGGTTTTGGAAAGGGAAGACTGAAGCGTACCAACTTTGTAGAAACTGCAAAACGAAGGATTAGGGCAGATCCTATACTTAACATATCAACAGTCAAGCCCATTTACAATGCACACAAGTTCCCAGCTTGGAGACAGCAGCAACTGCCTGAGATGATAGAAAACATTCCTGGTATTGAGAAAAAGAACACTCAGCATGAAACTGAAAGAAGAGAAATAACCCTAAACTACATAAAAGAACATTACCCAAGCAGGAATTGGACCCATGCATATACAGATGGATCAGCCAAAAATTCAATAGAGAATGGAGGAGGAGGAATTCTCCTAAATTTAAAAAAATGGAGTGAAAAAAACACATTCAATGGCAACTGGAAAATTTTCAAGTAACTTCAAAGCGGAGGTAGAGGCTCTGAAAACTGCAGCAGAAATGCTCCTGATGGAGGAAAATAAAGAGAAGCAAATAGCTATCTTCACAGATGCAAAGTCAGCTGTCTCAATACTGAAGAGCAATAACAGCACAGAACTAGCTGACCTACGAGCAACACTCCATGGTCTATGCCAGAAATCCAAAAAAGTTGTAATACAGTGGATCCCATCACATTGCAGTATACCTGGAAACGAAGAGGCTGACAGACTGGCAAAAGAGGGCGGACGACTACCACAGCCGGACATAGACATAACCTATAATGAGGCAAAGAGGTTGATAAAAAGCACTTATAGAACCAAATGGGAATCAGAGCATCCAGGCCATCAGAAGGATGATGCATATTACAAACTCGACCGAAGAGAACAAGTAGCAATCTTCAGACTCCGCACAGGACATAACAGGCTGAAATACCACTTGTTCAATAAACTAAAGATAGGAGATACCGATGAATGTAATTGTAGAACTGGAAAAATGACAGCAAAACATTTGCTGCAGGATTGCCCAACGTATGCAGAACAGAGAAAGATATTTTGGCCCACACCTGCTTCATTTGAGGACAAGCTCTATGGAGATATCAACAAGCTCAAGTTGACCGCAGCTTACTTTAACTACATACAGGTTGACATTTAAAGGTGCATGAAGACCCAGAGGCATGAAATGGAATATTGCCTAGATAGCAAATCCATTATGTGGAAAGTCCGAATCAAAAACCCATTGTGTGGGCTTCATAAAAGGTGGAAAAGTGTCCTAGTGGCATGAAATGGAGTATTGCTTGGATAGCAAATCCATTACGTGGAAAGTCTGAATCAAAAGCCCACTGTGTGGGCTTCATAAAAGGTGGAAAAGTGTCCTAGTGGCACGAAATGGAATATTGCTTGGATAGCAAATCCATTACATGGAAAGTCCGAATCGAAAGCTCACTGTGTGGATGTCATCTGCAGACTGCATACTTCTGGTTTCCGGAAGAACAGCCTATGGTGAACGGAAGGCCCAATATACGGAAGTGAGGCTAAGCAGCCATGTGCAGGACGTGACGATTCCTTGGGTGAGCCCAGTACCAGAGCGCTATGTATCGGCTCTGCAAGTATGGAAACCTCCTTGGATGGCGGGGAATGCCCATGGTCTGCCCCTGCCTTCCCTTGAGGGCTGACCAGGATCTTTGGCTGTTCTATATGGGCCAGCTGGGATGGGGGATAACACCACAACAGTGAGAGTCAAACGTCCTAAGAAACCCCCGGGAAGGTTAACCCGGTCAACAAATGCCCGCAGAAGTCGGATGTGTCGGCCTAACGGCGCAAGAACGCAGCTCTGCTGTAAACAGGCACAACGCAATCACATCCGAAAAAAAACTCCGGATGATCGCAGAAGAAGAAGAAGAAGAATAAACCATTGTCATCATATGAACATGTCACATCATTGCGAGATAGAATTATGAAATCTTGTGTATTAGCGAAAGAATCGCTGAAACGATCTGGTGCTATTTACAGACAATATGCAAACAGAGGAAACAGGACAATAACACTGACACCTGGACAAGACGTACTACTACTATTGCCAAGTGACAGACACTTACTGACGGACTCATGGCAAGGACCATTTAAGGTACTGAGACAAATATCGACAGTAGACTACGAAATTGCAGTAAACGACAAACATAAGATATTCCACATTAACATGTTAAAACCGTATTACAACAGGGACGAAGTCGAAGACGAGACAGCAGCAAGCACAACGATAGTGGACCACACAGACGCTGACGACGAAGAAGAAATACCGGTTCCATCCCTTGACACGACGGACACTCTACAGGACATTAAAATAAATCCTAATCTTTCTCAGACAGAGACCGACAGTTGCAGACAACTGCTACAAGACTACAGTACTATCTTCTCCAACCATCCAGGACAGACAGATTTAGTACACCATCACATCATTCTGACATCCAACACACTAATAAAGTGCAGACCATACTCCATACCCATACACTACAAGGACAAGTTACATCAGGAAATTTTAAAATTAGAGAAAATCACATCAGAAGATCACAGTCACATTTTTATTCACCCATTGTGTTGGTCAAAAAGAAGGACAACACCATACGTCTTTGTGTTGACTATCGAAAACTTAACAGTATTACACAGTTAGATCTAGAACCCATGACTAACTGTGAAGACATATTGAAGACATATACATACTTTACGAAACTGGACATGACGAAAGGGTATTGGCAAATACCGATGCATCAAGACAGCATACATTTGACAGCATTTGTCACACCCTGGGGTCTATACGAATGGTGCAAACTTCCATTCGGGCTAGTCAAAGCCCCTGCGACATTTGTACGAATGACAAGACTTTTACTGACAGACATCCCAAATATACTTTCTTACATGGACGAAATTTGCGTACATACTACGACCATGACAAACCACTTAACGACTTTACAACAGACATTTTAACGCATCAGACACCACGGCCTAACAGTTAAACCTTCAAAGGTTTACATAGCCTTCCAGGAAATTACTTTTTTGGGTTATAAAATTTGTAACGGCTTTGTCACTATGGACGACAACATTGGTTCAAGAATTCTAAAACTGTCGCTTCCGACAACAAAGACAGAAATCAGAAGTGTCCTAGGTTTACTGAATAACTATCGACAATTCATTCAAAATTTTGCTACTTTGACCGAGTGTTTTACCAATTTACGAACCAAAGATAAACCAAACAAAATTGTAAACAGCGAATGCCTGAGACCAGCATTCACAAAAGTTTTATCATATTTTTCCAGTAACCCCATATTCAAATTGCCAAATTTGGACACTATTTTCAGATTAAGAACCAACGCGAGCTCCATAGCCATCGAGGCCGTATTATTGCAAAGCCATGAGGGAATCCTTCACCCAGTATATTACGTGAGTCGCAAGCTCCAACCACGAGAGAAACATTGGTCGACTCCTGAGGTAGAGGCCCTCGCTCTGGTATATGCAGTTAGAAAATTATCTAGATTTTTGTTAGGTAAACACTTCATCGTGGAGACGGACAACAATCCATTGACAATCATCACTACTGGTACTCCGACTAACCACAGGATAGCAAGGTGGTCGCTATTACTCCAAGACTTCAGTTTTGAAGTAAGGCATATAAGCGGTACTCAAATTACGATTGCCGACCTTCTATCCAGATGTCCGCATGACATCCGACAGCCTACCTTTACCTGAGCGCACACATGAGATCAATGAATAGTTACAATTGTTTATAGCGCTCAGTAGCACAGCAAAATGAAATTGAGTGTATCTCAGAAACGCTGTGAAATATAATTGTGATAGGGACAATGTCCCCATATACATATATTATATACATATATTATATTTTATTCAGGTATAAACGACGAATATTTGTGTGGTATGAGAACGAAAGGAAATAATATTTTTTAAACACTGATAAACATGTAAACGAACAGTGCTACGAGGCATTACCAAGACTACCTGGGGTCATCTGTTGATTATCCGTAGCGTCTGCGCTTGTGAACATTGTTGATAAGTTTACCAAAGTGTTCAGGCGTTTTAAACTGTGAAAGGAACGACGACAACTTAATCCAACAGAACGCTTTAATTCGTGCTTTGAAAGAACATTTTATCCGCCAGCTGTACTCGAAACTGTGTAATCCATTCGTCTACACAACAACATGACGAAAGAACATTGTGTTATTTACATCTTAGCACGCCAGCTGTGTACTTCCGGTATTTTTGGATTTAATTAGTAAAATTTAAAAAAAAAATTAGCGGACTACAAAATAAGTGTCACAACGAATTGACGTTTTACATAAACTTTGTAATATGAAATTTGCATATACAAATTGTATGAAAGGATTTTTGATAGTTGTAATCTGAGAATCCCAGATTGATCAACTTGTTTTCAATAGTACCATTCAGTTCGCTATTGACAATAAGCATCAAACTGTGATGCTTAGAATTTCAGTTACCAATATAATTTATTTTCTTTGAAAGATTGTTAAAATTATCGCTCATAGAGTTTATTGTTGTTTCACCATTACATCCAAGGGAAACAATTTAAATTAATGGTAATGTGTAGTAGATATAGAAATACCTTCCGCATGTTGCCAGAATGGCGACACATCGCAAGATGACATCACCTATGCGTGGAGAATAATTGTTATATGTTGTTTGTCCATCAAGAATGATGATGACCATTCATTTCATCCAGTGGGGTTGAAAGTATGGAGCCGTGGGTTCTAAGATGGATTATAAGGCCTATTTTGGCTCGAAATGTTCTTTGACAATGTGGGCAAAGAATGCTTGACGTTTCTGGAGGAGGATTTCCTGCAGTGGTTTTTCTGTCCTGTCTTTTCTTCACAGCTCTTGCAGTCCTGGTTGCCTCACATATGACTGCACCCTTGCGTAATGATGCACACCATGAATTTCGGTCTCTGGCTGCAGCCTCCCAGGTGTCATGATGAATTCCAAAAGCATTCAGTGAGATTTTCATAGTGTCTTTAAAGCGTTTCCTCTGGCCACCTTGGGAGCGTTTACCACAACGCAGTTCGCTGTAAAAAAATGCGTTTAGGGAGCCTGTGATCTGGCATTCGAGTCAAATGACCAGCCCAGCGAATCTGATTCTTCATCAGTAGAGTGTGGATACTGGGCATGGACGCTCTTTCTAGGACTTCATTGTCTGGAATCTTGTCTTGCCATTTAATCTTCAGTAGCTTCCTTAGGCAGACTGTATGGAAGTGGTTTAATTTCCTAGCATGTCGCTGATAAACAGTCCAGGTTTCACAAGCATATAGCAGTGGGGATAATACAACTGCTATGTAGACTTTTAGCTTTGTTTGCAGGCTTATTCCAGTTCTGTCCCATACATTCTTGTACAGTCTGCCAAAGGCCGCACTGGCCTTGGAGATTCTTGCATTCACTTCATCATCAATTGTGGCAGCTTGTGACACTAATGGAGAATAATTACAGAAGTTGTGGACCGACATTAGACTGTCTGACCATATTGGGTTGGGGTCAAATGTTGGAGTCATCCTAGGAGGAAGACTCGCGGTCTGACATGTCTCTTTTTCTAATATTTTTTTTTTCAATTGTTATGAGGTAGTTGCGTTGCTTGGAAGATAGCATAAATCGCTGATAGCTACCGGACTGGCTGTGTCTATGTACAACCTACGTAAAAATCCAACTAGTGGATTGTACCCTCGTAGTGTGGCGTAATGGCATCATTGACGATCGTGTGTATATATCATACAATTACCCATAATATTTCAATACAAACCAAATTGTCACGTCAGATGACATACCATGGGTCGATTCTGACAGGTTTGATAAATAAACCCAGATGTATATAGCCAGCAATGAAAGGATACTCCTTTCATTAGAGAGGGCGGCGGGAGAATGTCAGAATCTCCCCAAGAGATCTGCCGGGTCTTCATCATCGACGCCAGGCGATCACGGCCAGGTACGCCTGTGAGCGGCACTAACTAAGCAGGGACGAGAAGGGTCAGTTGTGGAACGGAGTCCACGCAGCAAGGAAACACGACCAACGAGGGCTCACTGCAGTTACAGGCAAGACTGGCTCGGACTGTGATAGTGGACGGACATGGAAGGGGTGTGCTCTTATTGCTTGGAAGAGTGAACGCTATTATAGAAAGAACGCCTGGTTGAGTATAGAAGACTGTGCATCTGTGAGGGAGTGTTGTAAGTTATGTATTGATGCATTGCATGTATGTATTTATTATGTAATGGCTTCGCCGTTATGATGAAGCGATGCCTGTAATGTTTGCGGTGAGTGAGAAGTGCGAATAAAGTAGTTATAAATTGTATTCGCTGCGTGTCACGTATAGTCATTCTGTGACAGTGTTTGTTATCACATCTGTTGGTTACCACGAGCCTGAGTGATTGTAAATCAAGACGCTGACACACCATTTGTTTGTTTCCGTTGCCTGTGTCCAGGCAATGGACAGCATTTGTTTGTTTCTGTTGCCTGTGTCCAGGCGATGGACAACATTTGTTTGAGAGCTCTGAGAGTTGCGTCAGGTCAAAGATGAGCATGGAGAAATCCAGGAGCCACTGGGCTTTGTTTTTTAAGTCAGTTATCAGAGTATAACATCCATAGAGTATAACCCGTATAGAGTATATAACCAGAGTAGCGTATAAACTGCTTAAAGTATAATTGAGTAGAGTATAACCTGAGCTCAATTGATTCCCATTTACACACACACACAGACGTCCTCAAATTATTACGATGTTCATGAAAATACACTGGAAGTATAAATTAGTAGCTGACACTGTCCAAGTGATGTAAAGTACTTGTAAATATGTCCCTTGCATGTCAGCTTGCATCTAATGTATAACCTCTCTAACTTGTATGACTCCTCAACTTGTAATACCTGTGGCTAAGCTGGAAGACTTGTAACTAAGCTGCCTCATGCCTGAATAGGGCGTTATTTATGTCCGATTTGGCACGACAATTCTGGCCATTAACTTTCCATCATAGTTACTCTATCTGCACTGTGACAGTTATATAGAACCGGTCTTACTGTAATCATGGAACATAAATAAACAAATTCTGAACACCTTAGAAACAACGGAGAAGTGGATGCTGAGACGAATTTTGTGAATACGTTGGACCTAAAGAGTAACTAACAATGATTGCCTGGTAAAGACTAATGCCACTAGAACAATAAGGAGACAAACATCATTCTTCGGTCATGTAGTTAGAAGAGGGGAATTGGAAAACACTGTGATAATTGCATGCTGGATGGACTGAGACAGTGGCATTAAGGGATATCATGAGTAGATGTTATTCTGAGCACCAAGGAATGCGATATTTGGAGAGATATGAAGGCTACATCAGCTGGCAAGGCACATGATAATGAAAAAAAAAGCCAAACTGATTTTCTGACGCCAACCCTGTTTTAAAAAAGCCAAAACGCCAAACTGATCTTCTGACGTCATGTGTTTTAAAAGCCAAATTTGGCGTCAAAAAACCCAAACTGGTCGATTACGGCTTCCTTCAGCAAGAAATATATTTAAAGATCTAACCAATTTAAGCCCTGGAATAATCTTAAACCAGGCTTCTAGACCACTATTTTGGAAATTGCCCTTTCTGAATTTGGCTGAAGAAAACCACCACGCTATTATTGAAGAGCAATAAAGAAAATTACCTGTTATAGATTGGAAGGAAGAAGAACACTTTAAAGAAAATGGACTGCCCAAAGATACAGAGCAGTTCTGGCAAGGAGTCTTGAAACATTCCCAATTTAAAGAGCTTGCTTCTGTTGCTCTTACTTGCTTAATAACACCTATTAGCAGTGCTGCAGTGGAGAGGATGTTCTCTCTTTTAACATGCATAAAAGCCAAAGCAAGGAATAGACTTCAGCTGTCTCTCTTAGAAGCAATTATTAGAATTAGAGCAGAACTATTATCTTCAAAAATTAAATATCTTTAAATAATAATATTAATATCTTTAAATATAATTCAGCATTTTGGGGTAGATATATTAACCAAAATGCTGAATGATATTTACAACAGTGGATATTTACCAAGCAATACCAAAGAGACCAGGAGCCATTGAATGTGAAGATTTTCGTACAATTAACCTCATGAACCATGTCACTAAGCTTCTACTCAGAAATTTTCAGAAGGACTGGTGCTTTCACGCATCGAGTATGCCCTGGCCATCCTCACTGTCAGCCCTACATAGATTGGAAGTCTTGAAAAGGTACAAAACGAAGCCAAGCGCATCATTTTGGGCTGCACGAGAGACACCAGCTGTGTAGCAATGAGATACCTCCTTGACTTCCCGACAATGGAACACAGGATCAAGATCTGGAGAGCTCGTGCATACTTAAAAATAAGTGCAGATGAGCAGCACCCTTTGCATGACGCTATATTCAGAGAAAAGGCTAACAGGCTAAAGAGGGGCAAATCATGGATGGGTGGGGCGGAAGATGTCGTCAGACAGGTCTGCAGTCTTACCAGTATCAACCCCGGCGAGGAATGGGTGCCGGTGCCTCCAGCTTTTAAGTGCACTTTCTCCTGCATTATCACACTCGACAGACGGTGCAGAGAGCAGAACCCTGCCGCTGTCAGTGCAGAGGTTAACGCGCTCATCTATGAACACTCAGATAGCCCCGAAGTGCTCATCTATACAGATGGATCTGTTGTAAAGCAGCAGAGAAGTGCGTGGGCATTTACAGCCCGTTCAGCGGGCCGAACCGTTCAAGAATCCAGTGGTGCCTACTTTATGACCACGAGCAGCATGACGATGGAGGTGATGGCAGTTACACAGGCTTTCATATGGCTGGAATCACAGCATAATACCAACGTATGTGTACCAAGTGCCGGTCTCTCTGGCGGTGGGGTTACAACACTTTCTCTCTGTAATCCCGTTTATCACGCAGAGTCTTGTAGCGGAGCGAGAGCTGAGGCGGTTCGACCCCCGCTCGTGACTTGCGGGATACTGAGCCGGCTGCTCAGAAAGCAATGGCAAACTACTGAGCGTAATCTTGCCAAGAGATCAACATACAGCTGAAAGATGCTGGTGTTGACAGCTAAGTCCTGTAAAGGATATGCTAAAAAAAAAAAAAATGTGTACTAAGTGATTCAATGAGCATGATTCAGAAGGTCGAAGCTGGATCTGTACGTAGACAGTAGACTGAGTCGCTGCGGAAGTCTATTGTCCGTAAAGTCACCTTCATCTTCGTCCCGGGACATGCGGGAGTCGAGGGAAATGAACGAGCTGATAAACTGGCTGGCTCTGCACCCCTTGTAGATGGCCAGCCCATGGATCGTGCCGATGTTATTAACGTCCTCAAAGATATGGCGAGAACAGAGGACTTTGACGTCAGTGAATCCACATTGCTGTCCAGGATGAAAGACTTGGGAGTAAGAATCGGCACGGCCAGACGCGAGAGGTACATCGGGAAAACAAAGCGCCTCGTCAACCAACACAGAACTGGCACTATTAGCCACCGAACGCTGATGCATATGCTGGGGGGGGGGGGGAGATCTGAGCACCTATGGACATGTCCGGAGTGCAATGAGGATACCCCAACTGATAACTGATAACTGATTCTACTCAGAATTATAATGAGAAGAACAAGAAAGAAAATAAAAATGGAAATTAGTGAAGAACAGTATGGTTTTATGGAAGGAAAGGGTACAAACAATGTAATCTTATATATAAAAAAGGATGTGTGTGGGTGTGTGTGTATGTCCTTTATGCGTTCGCGAACGGTCCATCCGATTGAGATGAAATTTTCTACACGCTTTCCTCTCATTCCCGCGCTGCCAACTGTGATATTTTTTTAGTGTTAAATCGGCTGCTTACTTAATATTATTTAATTTTCCATTTTTCATTGTAATTTCTATACAGCAAGGGGACTTAACTCTGTAAAAGTTATTTCAAGGGGCATAACTTTTAATAACTTTTCTGTATACCTTATAGTCATAATATTGCATGGTTTTCAAAGATTTATAAACTCTTTGATTATAGTTATGTACCGGCATATGAGTTATAATAAATCATGATACAATCTTTAGGGTATTTTCAAAGTTTTCATAAAAATAATGCACAATGCATAACATTGTAACTCATCTTTTTATGCTTAAGAAGTTATCTACAGTCATGTTGGTGATTAGAAACAGTTTTCATTAAAAATAATGGATGGTGTGTGGAAGGACATTCTTTTAAGTTACTTTTTCTTTTGTATGAATTTAATGAGACGCTACCCGCCAGGAGCTGGGCGAAGCCACGCTGGGTCAGATAGATAGACAGACCCACCTTTTCGCTGCAGTTATCTACAGGCATATGCGTTATCTTCTTCTTCTTTTCGTTCATCCGGAGTGTTTTTTCAGATGTGATTGCGGTGTGTCTGTTATGCGCCCTTGGGCCGAAACCCGTAGGCCAACACATCGATTTTAGCGTGCTTTTTTGACCAGGTAGCATTCCTGGGAGACTCACTTTTGTGGTGCCATCTGCAACCATGCTGGCCAAGGTTGAACGGTCGAAGACAACGGTCATCCCTCAAAGGAAGGCAGGGACAGTCCATAGCATTTTCCGCCATCCAAGGTTGCTTCCATAGTTGCAGGGCCGACACATAGCGCCCTGGATCTGGGCTCACCGAGGGAGATCGTCACGTCCTGCTCATGGCTGCTTTAAATCCTCACTTCAATATATTGGTCATTTCGTTTCCCCGGGTCATTCCCGCACAAACCAGACAGGTTTGCAGACGGCATCCACTCAGCGAGTTTTCGGACATGTGCTTGTCGTTGCGCCCATCAGAGCTTTTCCAGGTCAAGCAGTGGTCAAGTAGTCAAGTGAGGAAATTTTAGGGAAAAGTGATTGTAACGATATGGTTATTGATAAGAGGTGTTATGTTCGCAGTTACACACTGGTCAACCACTGGTCAAGCGGTGGTTAGGTGAGGAAAATTTTAGGGAAATTTTAGGGAAAAGTGATTGTAACGATATGGTGATGATTAAAGGGTGGTAAATTAGTGGTCAAGCAAGGAAAATTTTAGGGAAAATTGGTCGTAGCGACATGGTAATGCTTAAAGGGTGGTAAATTAGTGGTCAAGCAGTGGTCAAGCGATGGTTAAGTGAGGAAAATTTTAGGAAAATTTTAGGGAAAAGTGATTGTAATGATATGGTAATGCTTAAAGGGTGGTAAATTAGTGGTCAAGCAGTGGTCAGGTGAGAAAATTTTAGGGGAAAAGTAGTTGTAATGCTATGGTGATGCTTAAAAGGTGGTAAATTAATGGTCAAGTAGTGGTCAAGTAGTGGTCAAGTGGTCGAGTGACCACTTAAATTGTAGAGAACGATGTGCCTAAGATTATGGCAGTGGTTAAAGTGATCGATGACGTGGTCAAGCAGTGGTCAAGTAGTGGTCAATTGGTCGAGTGACCACGTAAATTGCAGGGGAAAGTACGTATAGTGCAATGGTGGTGGGTAAAGTGAGGAGGAATCACTAGTAGTGATAATAGTACTACCAATATTAGCGACAAGAATATTAGCTGGTTCGTTGATAGAGATACAAGTCTCTTTTTGTGGGGTGTGTAAAAATCATACAAAGAGGGTCATACAACCACAAAGACAGCCAAGTACACACATGTACACACCATACCATTACTACTGTCACATCAACAGATATACACATGTGCAGAGACATCACAAATACAGACACACTCGTACCATTACTACTGTCATCACAACTATACACAAGTACACACAGACACACTCACCCATACACAAGAACACTCAAAGACAAACACAAAGACAACCATACACAGACAACCCATACCATTACTACTGTCACAACAACAGCTATACACAAGAACACACCCATAATCAAATACACAAAGAGGGTCACACAAATACACATACAAACACAAAGACAACCATACACAGACAACCCGTACCATTACTACTGTCACTATCAACAGATATACACAGATGCAGAGACAGCACAGACACACTCGTATCATTACTACTGTCATCACAACTATACACAAGTACAGACACACTCACCTATAATCAATTACACAAATACACACCTACAAACAAAAACACACAAAGACACAGACACACTTGTACATACAGACACAGAACTACAGATAAACCATACCATTACTACTGTCATCACAACTATACACAACCACGTACAGACACGCGTACAATAACAAAGACAGACACAACCACGTACAGACACGCGTACAGACACAAAGACACACCCATCTCGTACCATTACTAATGTCAACATCAGCTATACACAAGTACAGACACACTTACCCATAAACAAATACATAAACAAAACGTGTCCCTACAAGAATATCACAAACCACATACCCCCGTTTGGTAAAGAACGCGGATGTCCGAGACAGCCCCTACGTCATCAACGCCATATGCAAAAGTCATTAAGTGGTAGCATGAGTCATCGGTGTGTGGGGAAGCAGGCGGGCGTGAGAATACCTTGTCTAACTGTCACGTCAGCTATGTAGGGTGCAGAACCAGTGTATAAAATAGACGGCGTCTCCTCAGTCGGTCTACACCAGTTCGTGGTACACCAGTTCACGTGCTGACTTGGCTAGCTACAGCAGTGAAACTTGGTGTGAGCATTGTTCGTTTAGTAATCAGATATTGTTCACGTACTGACTTGGCTAGCTACAGAAGTGAAACAGGTTGGTGTGAGCGTTATTCGTTTCGTCGGCATCTGATAAAACAGTGAAACATATATTGTATACACCAGAACATTTTTTGCGGTTGTAAGAAAAAAAAAGTGAAAGTGTGACTTATGACCAGTTTATCAATATGGCCACCAGATCTACTTTCACGTGTTCAGTGTGCGACAAAACCTATTGTGATAACCTTAATCACCACATTTACGGTACGAAACCACACTTATGTCATATCTGTGGACAACGTTTCAACAGAAAAGGCAATCTACAAAGACACATACGAACACAGCATCACCCACCTATGAATACATCAAACACTACAACACCAGCGAGGACAGCACCACCTGTATATTTACACCATCCTCGTAGTGTAAGTCAAGTGCCAGACTACCACCACTGTATCTTCAATGATAACCTTACCCGCCATAATGGGAACATTCACAATGATTATCCCTGTCAGATACGTGACAATCTATATAATTCGAACCTACAACGTTACTTACATCACCAGATACCACGAGAAAGGACGACACCCTTAGACACCCTGGCAACAAGTCCACTCATAGTAGCAGAGGATATCCAACCAAATGATAGAGACAGCTTGGCAGCCCTTAAGGCGTACTGCAAGGGCCTGTCGATTATGCTACCCAATCAAGTGGTAGTATTAGAAAAAAGTGTCGACCACCGCTACCGGGTAGTTTTGGTATGATAAAAAGAAGTATTCAGATATCTCATGTGTGATGACTTCGACAACAACAGTGTTGTTTTAGTCAACCATCAGAGCCCAGAAGAATGAAGATCACTAAATCAGAACTTTTTGGTTTTTCACTAACTATGTATGTCATTGATTTTTTTTTTCTTATGATATATCACTAAACTATTTTGATGAATATGTATGTCATTGATTCTTCTTACGATATATCACTAAACTATTTTGATGAATATATATGTCATTGATGTTTTCTTATATCACTAAAGTGTTTTGATGAATAACACACATATTTTGGTGATAAAATATTGAAACCAAGATTTATGTTTTGTTGATTTTCTTTAGTGGTTTGTGTTCATGACGTTGTCTTTTTTCTTGATGGAACAGAGCTTACATTAGCAGACATGAACAAAGTTGGGGGAAAAGTTATGAAAAGTCGGAACAGTCAAATGTATGAAAAATAGGAGTTAACCAAATGTGAAAAGGCCAAAATACGAAATGTCTCGGCCAAATTTATGAAAAATGTGTTTGCCAAATGGGAAAAAGGTCGGCCAAACACAGAAATAGTGCAACCAAACTTATAAAAATTAGGAAAATTTGGTAACCTAATGAGAAAAATATTGACCAAGTAAAGAAAAATTTACACCAAACTTACAAAACATTAGGAAAATGTGTTAACCTAATGAGAAAGATATATTGGCCAACTAAGAAAACATGTTAACCAAATACGAAAAAGTATCGGTCAAACTTATAGATGTCTCGTTTAAACTTATAACATGTATGAAAATTTATTAGGCAAATTGACAAAACTGTTGACTAAACTTATAAATAGCTGGTCCAAACTTATGAAAAGTAGGAAACTTTATTAACCAAAGGTGAAAAATATTGTCCAAGTAAAGACATGGTTCAACCAAACTTATAAATATATCATCCAATCTTATAAAAAGTAGAAAAATTTGTTAGCCAAATGGGAAAAATGTTGGCCAAATACAGAAATAGCTCGACCAAACTTATAAAAAAATTAGGAAAAAAATATTACAACTAAAATGTTGACCAAAGTTATAAATATCACATCCAAACTTATGAAAAGTAGGAAACTTTGTTAACCAAATGTGAAAATATATTGACCAAGTACAGATATATTTAATGACTAGGAAAATCGGTCAGCCAAACTAAGAAATAGCTATGGAAAAGTAAGAACTATGTCGACCAAACTAAGACAAATGTGTTACCAAAATTAGGAAAAAATTGTAACTTCTGTAGTTATGTCAAGCGTGTCTTGAACTTTTAGCTGAAAAGACATTTAACAATACATAACTATCAACGTCACCACTTTCCTTGTTTTACATTACCGAAGGCCTTCGCCGTATCTGGTACAGAAACCCTTATACATCACTCATCTCTCCACACTCTTGGTTTCTTTCTAATACAAAGTGGTCACATCACCAAGAACTTCAAACCTCCATTGTACACGTGCTCCATTGAAACACCCATGACAGTTAACAACATGTATGGCCATGTAATCTGTGACTCCATCGGGGATAGTTCATCCGAGTATTCGTCACCAAAGATCCATTTCCCATGGCTGACAGCTTCAACTTGCTATACCACATCTTATTCTAACATACACTTTATATGAAATTTCCCAAAATTTGGGATCTATTAAAGAATACGTAATGAGATACACAAAGACACCAAGTACATATCAGACAAAACAACTCACAAACCAGACTTAGAACTAATACCATATCAGATCCCAGCCAACAAAAGCAACTAGAATACAAACATATAATAAGGAAACACATGACACACAGAGCTTACATCATCAGACAAATCACCTGGACTCAAACAAATTTTGCTTCTTGTACTGTAGAATTCTACCAACACTTCTTTCCTATCACCAAAACTAAACATCTACCACACAACCACTGGGCATTTGTCCAACATAATACTCATACCCTCGCCAACGACATTAAGGAAACACATTTATTTCTGGTTATAACTTTTTTTAATAGGGCTGTCCTTTGTTCGATGACTTTTCTTCTGTGGTTGTCCCTCAAGACTGGGTTCAAAATTGTTTCCATGTCTAGTATACGGCTTTCAAAATTCTCACGTTCTCTGATTACATGATGCCAGTTACCATTGCGTTCTTCGTTGCCAACAGTATGGACTGTCACGAAGTGAGGCTCTGGTGCAAAATTAACCTGTGGAGGTAAATAAAATACATTGAAACTTACAAGAATGCAATACCTACTACTTCAGTAAAGAAAAAATAGTAAAAAATTCACAATGAGAAGTGGTAAAATCCACCAAAAAACAGACTGTCGACATTCTTTTGGTCACGCCTTGAGAAGGGGTAAAGGTATAGTCACTGATGGTTTGTGGTATAGAGAGATGTACATAGAAAACATGTCTTCGGTATTGGTTATGTTTACAAAAATACACATGTGAATTATGATCATTACTACCCATACACACCTTATTCGTTGAAGAGGAACACCTTCGGACACCATCAGTAGGATATTTTTCGTTCCACATCACATTAATTTTCTTGAGAGACTCTGGGGCATGACTACTAGCCAAAAGGTCAATATCTTCATCTGAAGACGAATCATCACCCCAAGCAAAGGTTGTCTCTGGTACATCTAAAGCTGGCTGGGTGCCACGAGTAGGTTTCTGGCAGAACAAAATGTCTAATGATAAAGCTGGTGTGAAGAAGCCAGAATCATCCTCCTTCAAAACACTGTCATCTTCACAACAATCCTCATCTTCTGACCACGATGTCCGTCTATCAATTAAAGCTGTCATTGTACCTGATGAATGGAAGGTGAAAAAGTTTTAAACAAGTAGGTTAAAACGTTTTTGAAACAAGTGTCAACGTTAGGATTACAATGTGATACTATAGAAGAATCTCTGATCGCAGACCCATACTACAGATACGACAGTGTGAGTGTTGCTTCCAGGAGTAACAATTATGGACTGGTGTAATGGTTTTCAAGGCAGTAACAACTAACAAGAGGGTGTTTTTGTGAAACAGGGAAATTCGACACCGGTGATATGTTAGTAGTATGGGATTTAAATCCAATGTCTGACAATGTGTAAGTATGTGTTTCCTTAATGTCGTTGGCGAGGGTATGAGTATTATCCTCCTCCCTTTCCTTCCTACTCCTTCTCCCTCTACCTCCTCCTCCTCCCTCTACCTCCTCCCTCCACCCTCCTCCTCCTCTTCCACCTCCCTTTCCTTCCTCCCCTCCTCATTCTCTCTCCTCCTCCCTCCTCCCTCCTCTTCCTGCCTCCTTTTCCCTCCGTCTCCTCCCTCCTCCTCCTCTCCCCTCTTCCTCCCTCCTTCCCCTCCTCCCTCCTCCTCCTCCCTCCTCCTCCTCTCGCCTCCTCCAATTGCAACCCTCTTCCTTTTCCCCTCCCCCTCCTCCCTCTCCCTCCTCTGCCTCCCTCTTCCTCCTTCTTCTCCCCCTTCCTCCTCCTCCCTCTTCCTCCTCCTCCTACCTCTTCCCTCCTTCCTTTTCCTCCCTCCGTCTCCTCCCTCTACCTAATCCCTCCTCCTCCTTCCTCCACATCCCTCCTCCTCCTTTCCCCTCCTCCTCCTACCCTCTTCCTCTTCCCCTCCCCCTCCTTCCTCTTCCTCTTCCTCCTCCTCCTCCCTCTTCCTCCTCCGCCTCCCTCTTCCTTCTCCTCCCTCCTCCTTCCTTTGTATCCTCCTCCTACCTCCTCTCTCCTCCCTTTTCCTCCCTCCTCCTCCCTCTACCTCCTCCTCCCTCCTCATCATTCCTCCTCCTCCCCTCCCTCCTCCTTCTACCTATTCCTCTCTCCTCCTTCTCCCTCCACCTCCTCCCTCCTCCTCCTCCCTCCTCCTCCCTCCTTCTCCCTCCTCCTCCCCCTCCTCCTCCTGCGTTCTCCTCCTCCCTCCTCCTCCCTCCTCCTCCCTCCTCCTCCCTCCTCTTTCTCCCTCCTCCTCTCTCCCCCTTCTCCTCTCTCCTCCTTCCTCCTCCTCCCTCCTCCTCCCTCTTCCTCCTCTTCCCTCCTCCTCCTCCCTCTCCTCTGTCCCCCCTCCTCCTTCTAATCCCTCTTCCTCCCTCATATTCCTCCCTACTCCTCCTCCTCCCTCCTCTCTCCACCTCTCTTCCTCCTCCCTCCTCCTCCCTCTTCCTCCTACCTCCTCCCTCTTCCTCCTACCTCCTCCCTCCTCCTCCTCCCTCTACCTCCTCCCTCCTCCACATCCCTCCTCCTCCCTCTTCCTCCTCCTCCCTCCTCATCATTCTTTCTCCTCCTCCTTCTCCCCCTCCTCCTTTTACCTCTTCCTTCCTCCTCCACCTCCTCCCTCCTCCTCCTCCCTCCTCCTCCCTCTCCCGCCTCCTCCTCCCCCTCCTCCTCCTGCGTTCTTCTCCTCCCTCCTTCTCCCTCCTCCTCCCTCCTTCTCCCTCTTCCTCCTCCCCCTCCTCCTCCTCCCTCTTCCTCCTCCTTCCTCCTCCTCCTTCTCCCTCCTCCTTCCTCCTCCTCTCTACTCCTCATCCTCTCTCCTCTTCCTCCCTCTTCCTCCTCCTCCCTCCTCCACCCTCCTATTCCTCCCTACTGCTCCTCCTCCCTCCTATTCCTCCCTACTCCTCCTTCTCCCTTCTCCTCCTCTCTCCGCCTATCTCTTCCTCCCTCCTCCTCCCTCCTCCTCCATCCTCCACCCTCTTCCTCCTCCTTCCTCCTACTCCTCCTTTTTCTTCTTCTTCTGCTGCTGCTGCCGCCGCTCCATTTACCCAAGTTAATTGTTGGGGGATTATGTAAAGATCTTTCAAGTGCTCTTTCTAATGCTTTTTGTAAGTTGGTCTTCGTTTATCTAAGGTTGTTCTAACCGCAACTAATAAATGATTAGACAGACAGACAGACAGGGAGGGACAGACAGACAGACAGACAAACAGACAGACAGACAGACAGACAGATAGATAGATAGACAGACAGACAGACAGATAGATAGTCGGGAACGGGAACGGGAGCTTATATGACTACTTATATGAATTAAATGAGATGCTCCACACCAGGAGCCAGGCGATGCCGGGCAGGGTCAGACAGACAGACAGACAGACAGACAGACAGACAGACAGACAGACAGACAGGAACGGGAACGGGAGCTTATATGACTACTTATATTAATTAAATGAGATGCTCCCCACCAGGAACTGGGCGAAGCCGGGCCGGGTCTGCTAGTATATATATATTACGAACACTAATAGAAAAGTCAATAGAGAAATAGAGAGACATATATTTATACTTCATAGATTATACTAAGGCATTTGATAAAGTAAAACATGATGAGCTGTTTACATGTTTCGAAGATTTCAACATTGATGGGAAAGATTTAAGAATAATAAAGAATATATACTGGAACCAAGTGACAGCAATTAACATGGGAAATTAAGAGGGTAGTTACGAACAGATAAAACTAGGAGTACGACAGGGGTGTGTCTTGTCACCCGATCTCTTCTCCCTATAAAGCGAAGTAATAATGAGAGAGACCAAAGAGAAGCCAGGAATACTAATCGGAGGATATCTTCTTCTTCTTCTGCGTTCATCCCTGATGTGATTGCGTTGTGCCTGTTTACAGAAGAGCTGCGTTTGTGCGCCGTTAGGCCGACACATCCGACTTCTGCAGGCATTTGTTGAACGGGGAATCGGAGGATATAATATAAACAATATACGCTATGCAGATGACACAGTATTGGTGGCGGATAATGCAACAGACCTACAACAATTATTGGACATTGTAGTATCAGAGAGTGCACAGAAAGGACTCTCCATGAATATCAAGAAAACAGTAACAATGGTGATATCAAAGAAAATGGGGATACCAAAATGTGACATAGAAATAGAAGGGGAAATTCTCAACCAAGTGGATAATTTTAAATACCTATGGGCACTTATAATATCAGATGGAAGATGTACAACAGAGATTAAGAGCAGAATAGGGCAGGGAAAAGCCGCATTTCAGAAAATGAAGAGTATCTTTTGCAATAAGTCGCTATCAATGAATGTAAGAAAGAGAGTGCTAAAATGCTATATAGAACCAGTTTTATTGTATTGCAGCGAATCTTGGAATGTATATGAACAAATTAGGAAGAACTTAGAAACAACAGAGATGTGGTTTTTAAGACGAATGTTGCGAATTCCTTGGACTGCCAGAGTAACTAACAACGATTGCCTGAAAGAGGCTAATGAAACTAGAACACTATATACAACAATAAGAAAGAGACAAACAGCTTTCTTTGGTCACGTGATGAAAAGAGAGGCATTGGAGAACATCGTGACAACTGGAAAGATCGAGGGGAAGAGAGGCAGAGGCAGACCAAGAGAAATGATGCTGGACGGATTGAGACGGCGATATGGAGGAATATCATCAGCAGAGTTAATCCAGAACACCAAAGACCGAGATCTGTGGAGAGCCATGAACACCTACGCCAGCCGGCACGACACTTGTTGATGATGATTATCTTCAAACAAGTGCTGCAATGAATTTGTTACTTCATCCAAAATGTTGAATGATTTCAAAGCTGGAATTGTATATTCTAATGAATCCTGTACTGAATTTCTCAACAATGAAGAGGAATACTTATTTGAAGAAGAGGTCTTCATGTCATGTAAGTATATTTTTAATATATCTTTTTACTGGGCAATGCTTGGCTTTTTGGCTTTTTCATTTTTACTGGGCAATGTTTGGCTTTATTTTGGCTGTTTTATTTCGTGACTTGTTTCCTTCACGGCGATCTGGTCACCCTGAAATGGATACCTTCAAATAACACATGACAATCACGAACGCCATCTTAGCTTCCTGTCAAAAGGTCAGTCTTTCATTTTGCAAGCACAGAGTGGATAAGATCTTCGTCATTGAATAATCAGAATTGTTTGCGATACGGTTAGTAATTTTATTCTGAAACAATGTTTTTCCGTAGTTAATTTGAATAACGAAGACACAAACCATAGAATGTAATGTACGATTTATTGCCTGGCATATTTCTCTGCATCTCGTCAGGTACATAAAGCAGATGGCTGATGATACGTTAGTAAAATAACTAGATACATCGTTCAAGCTGAAATATTCTCATGTTCGCACAGTAATATCAATTGTTTACCATGGTAATTTTAACCCTTTTAGGACGGAACAACATTGGGCCAAATTTAGGTTTCCCTCTGAAGAAGACGGAGCCATTTTTTTGGAGTACAGAAATGTCTGAAGTGACAATTTTATAAATTCAAAAAGAAATATTAGAACCCTATATAGATATATACAAGTATATATATTCTTAAAGAGGATATAGTAAAGTTTATTTCTGTGTACGATTGAAGTTGTTTTGTTCATGTTTACGCATATTTGATGACCTCATTTGTATTTTGTGAAAAATAAAATATTTCATACCACTATGTATGAATTGGTTATTGGTACTAAATAATTTTAAAAAATGGTACTCACCTAAAATTTCCTCATTGAATACCTACACCACTTTAGAATAATTTTAAACACTTATGGTTAAATAAACAACTATGAAGTCCCTATTGACATTTGTAATAGGTTGGCTATCAACTGGTGACATAATTTTTGGTCCGGCCATTGCCAAGAAAGGGTATAGATAAAACGATCTTCTTTATTCCAAATACGGGGACACGAGGTTGAAATCCTCTTGGGCACTTTCTGTATCACTAAAGTCATTTTCTGACAGTCCTGAACTGACAAAATCGCTACTATCAGATCTAGTCAATGCTAGTACGTCTTCGGGTTCAAAGCTGACCATTTTAGAACTCAAAAATCCGCAAAAAAAATGGGTTACTTTGGGGAAAAAAACACAAAATAATATCCACTTGCTTGAATCACGCCAAAAACAGCCATGTGAAGGCTAACATGGCTGACGATTGCAAGGAAGCTTTTGATTGGTCTGTACTATTAAAAGCAAACCAATCAAAGCAGTTCTTACAACGGGATCGGCCGAATAGGGTTTTTCACTACGACCGTGTGGTGACGTCAGGGCCGAAATAACGGCTCGATAAGGTTCTAAGGGTTAAATTGACTACCATGTCTTTCTGTTTGCACAAAATTGTCTTATGTAGATGAATCATTAAGGCTTCTGTAAACTGTAACAAACGGCAATGGCTATAGTCGTATAGAAATCACTATATACTTATGTTGTTCAGACTAATGGGTCACCACAAATAGATAGGCCTTGAAAAGCCGAATCAAATGGTTCCACATTGATGCCTGTACGTCAGTTAGAAGCAAAGATATTCACATTTGAGTGTCAGGATCTTGAACACAAAATGCTCACTTTGAACTCGAGCGTAGTCAATACACTACCACAAGTAGTTTCTATGCCGAGAATTGCACTGGACTTATTTTGTATGTGGATTAGCTTTCCCTATTGCCTTTGTTTTCCGCCATCAGACAAACCCACTGAAACTTGAAATTTACGTCCCTAATTCAAGGAAGAGAAGTCAACATTTTAGTCCAACTGACTGGTACGGTGTATGAATCTGCCATCAACCCACCAGAATTTTAAGAGCGAACACTCTTATCCATTGGGCTTTCTCCATATCTTCCTCATATTAGAAAGAAAGACTATTTTACTAATATGGTAATCCAGGCTCCTTGTGGCTTTCTCTGTATCACTGCATGCTTCTCACAGTAGAAGAATCTTATATCCCTTTAGTTTGTTGGGGTGTTCTTTCCTTCCTTATCGTTAGATTTGTTCATGTTTCGGTTGAGCTTTGCAAGTGATAAGGATTTTCCATAAAGCTGTCATGTATCGTTATGTTTATGTTGTCATGATAAATCAACGAAGTGTCTATTCGCAACCAAGTTGTGAATAAATGAAGTCTCTATTTGCAACCAAAGGCTAATCACGTGACATATGTGGCGTCATCGCGACATGTTTGACTGTATACTATTATACACTTGTGTTAAGCTTTTATAGTGGCCCCAGTAGCATCGCATTGAGTATGTCTGCTTGTTACCGTGGTTCGATTCCCCGCTGTCAAAATTTATTTTTTTTCATTTTTCAGAAATTAATTAAGTGATAGCGACAAGATAACTATGTACAAAGACAGTTATTCATCATTTTGACAAAATTATCCAACCTACTGGTAACATAGTAATTATTTATCCGGTAAACCGGTAGGAAACTGGAGGAAAGGTGCTAGTCACAGGCGCTGGAGCTTCAAATAACCTTCTCCACGATGCCCAACGGCATAAGTAGAAGGCAACAACACCAACTTCTGGAATAAATGCCGTTGTTGATTGTGATGTCCTGTAAAAGAAATGCAACTAACTGCACATTCTGAAACCAACATGAATAGTCGCCGGGTCTGTAGTGAAGTGGTTATGAATGCACTTCGTAATCCTGCAAACCTAGCTTCGGCGATTTGGAAGCAGACCGCCTTGCGTTGGTTTTCATACAGAGGTATGAGTGCCAGTAGTTCAGAAAGAAATGGCAAACTACTGAACGTAAACATGCTCGGAAATTAAAAAAAAAAAAACACACATTCTGTTGATTTGCCAAACCAAGCCATACATCACAGTGTCCGGATTAATTCACGCAAATATCAAATATATCATGAGAGGTTTATTGGATATCTGAATTTGTTGTTTTTATTTGGTCGTTCGCTTTGACTGATATTTGCATATGGATTATTTGTCCTATTACCATTGTCCCTCACCATCAGGTAAACCCACTCAGACTTCAGGCAGGGGCAGACTTGGGTATTCCCCGCACATGGCTGCTTAATTGTATAAGCTTCTACATTGGTTTGTTAAATGTCTACTCACTCCATATTGTAGTTTAAGGATTTCCCACAGCTTGTTTGTATCTACTCTTGGTTGCGAATAGAGACTTCGTTTATTCGCAACTTAGTTGCGAATAGAGACTCAAATTCATAAACATGACTTGAGGAATAACATATCATAAATCATGTCCTGAAGTAATCATAAGACATGTTGTATCATTAATCATCTTGAAAACCAAAATATCAAATTCATTTATATAGTTTATGTTTGCATACAAATGTAACTTACAAATCCTTTCAGACTGACTTTAGACATAAGATGGAGAATAAACTACAATCAAGTGTCAAGATAGAACAACCTGAAGTCTGTTTAGGTCAAGGTAAGATTGTAAGTGCAATATAATGTAACAGTTAGTTGAATATCCTTTACATGATGTTGCAATCAACCCCCAGCATTTATTGGTTGTTTTTGATTTACTAGATAATTCTATATTTAGGACTTTCCCATTGATTTCTGAATGGCCACCATTAAAATCAACACAATAGCAGAATATAAATCTACTCAGACACTGGGAAAAATATCATGGGTGTGACCAAGTGAGTACCCACCAGGATTCGTGTACAACTCTGCAATTGAGCAGAGTAGGGCACTGTCTTGTCCTGACAATCAGAAATTGTTGTCAACGGCAGAGGTAAAAGACCCCCATGTGAATATGGAAGGCAAGGGAGAACCACCACTTATCTTCCCAAGACAAGTTTAAAATAGGAACGTGGAATGTCAGGACATAGTTGAGATAGAAAAGTTACGTAGTGTAATAAAAGGAATGAAAAATATGAAGATTAATATCCTAGGTATGAGTGAGATGAGGTGGAGGAGATCTGGAAAAGTAATAACAGACAAAAGCACAATAATTTGTTCAGGAGGTAATACATACAGAAAATGAGTAGGACTAATGTTTGATGAGGAAACAGCTAAATCAGTAGTTAATGGTTATTTGATTAAATCAGATGGGAGTTATTATTGTCAAAGTTAAACCAAGAGATATAAATATTATACAAGTGTATGCACCAAAAACAAGCAGTAGTGAAGTGAAATTACAGCATTCATTTTGTGACAAAGTAGAAATGGCGACAGGTAGAAAAATGTAAACATGAATCAGGAGTCAGCCCTATTACTCAGAAGTCAGCATATTTCTTTTTTAACATGGGCTAAGAAAAATATGAATGATTCTAAGATAAAGCTACATATTTTGAAATGAGCCATTAAATGTCCTTTATTGGAGACCCAGTCAAAGATATCATGAGATCACTTAAGTTATTCACACATCTCTAGAGCTTTAAAGTGCCCTTCACATGTAGCATCTTACGGTGGCACAGTAGAAAGAAATGTCTACTTCACCTTCCTTTTCTGATAAAATAAATATATATCAGTCCCTCATCAGATCTGTCTACATGTTCATCAAGTAAGATATTGACATACGAGTGTTTCTTTATTTCAATAACCTCTCTAACTTGTATGTCTCTGCATATTGTATGACTTGTCGCTAAGCTGGATAACTTTTCACTAAGCTGCCTCATGCCTGAATGAGGTGTTATTTTTGTCCGATTTGGCACTACAACTCTGGTTATGAACTTTCCATCATAGTTACAATATCTGCACCGTGACAATTATTTAGAAGCTGTCTTACTGTATGGCAGTGAGTCATTGAACATAAATAAACAAATTCAAAATAGCTTAGAAACAGCAGAGATGTGGATGCTGAGACGAATGTTTTGAATAGATTGGACCTCTAAAGTAATTAACAATGATTGCCTGGTAAAGGCTAATGCCACTAGATCATTATATTCTATTATAAGGAAACAAACATTCTTTGGTCATGTAGTTAGAAGAGGGGAATTGTAAAACACTGATGATTGCATGCTGGATGAACTGAGACAGTGGCATGAAAGGATATCATCAGCAGATTTGATTCTGAGCACCAGGGATTGAGATCTGTGGAGAGATATGAATGTCTACATCAGCCGGCAAGGCACATGATAATGACAAATGTATGAGTCTAGTCAGTGTGCATCAGCCATGAGCAGCAGTTTCTTCTTCTTTGTTCATCCGGAGTTTTTTTCCGGACGTGATTGCGTTGTGCCTGTTTACAGCAGAGCTGCGCTCTTGCACCATTAGGCCGACACATCCGACTTCTGCGGGCATTTGTTGACCGGGTTAACCTTCCCGGGGGTTTCTTAGGACGTTTGGCTCTCACTGTTGTGGTGTTATCCCCCATCCCAGCTGGCCCATATAGAACAGCCAAAGACATCCTGGTCAGCCCTCAAGGGAAGGCAGGGGCAGACCATGGGCATTCCCCGCCATCCAAGGAGGCTTCCATACTTGCAGAGCCGACACACAGCGCTCTGGTACTAGGCTCACCCAAGGAATCGTCACGTCCTGCACATGGCTGCTTAGCCTCACTTCCGTATATTGGGCCTTCCATTCACCATAGGCTGTTCTTCTGGAAACCAGAAGTATGCAGTCTGCAGATGACATCCACACAGTCAGCTTTCGATTCGGACTTTCCACACAATGGATTTGCTATCTGAGCAATATTTCATTTCGTGCCACTAGACAATTTTTCCACCTTTTATGAAGCCCACACAGTGAGCTTTTGATTCGGACTTTCCACATAATGGATTTGCTATCCAAGCAATATTCCATTTCGTGCCACTAGGACACTTTTTCCACCTTTTATGAAGCCCACACAGTGAGCTTTTGGTTCGGACTTTCCACGTAATGGATTTGCTATCCAAGCAATATTCCATTTCATGCCTCTGGGGCGCTTTTGTAACCGGCAGTCTAAATACTTCTTCATGCACCTTTAAATGTCAACCTGAATGTAGTTAAAGTAAGCTGCAGTCAACTTGAGCTTGTTGATATCTCCATAGAGCTTGTCCTCAAATGAAGCAGGTGTGGGCCAAAATATCTTTCTCTGTTCTGCATATATTGGGCACTCCTGCAGCAAATGTTTAGCTATAATTTTACCAGTTCCACAATTGCATTCATCGGTATCTCCTATCTTTAGTTTATTGAACAAGTGGTATTTCAGCCTGTTATGTCCTGTGCGGAGTCTGAAGATTGCTACTTGTTCTCTTCGGTCGAGTTTGTAATATGCATCATCCTTCTGGTGACCTGGATGCTCTGATTCCCATTTGGTTCTATAGGTGCTTTTTATCAACCTCTTTGCCTCGTTATAGGTTATGTCTATGTCAGGCTGTGGTAGTCGTCCGCCCTCTTTTGCCAGTCTGTCAGCCTCTTCATTTCCAGGTATACTGCAATGTGATGGGATCCACTGTATTACAACTTTTTTGGATTTCTGACATAGACCATGGAGTGCTGCTCTTAGGTCAGCTATTTCTGTGCTATTATTGCTCTTCAGTATTGAGACAGCTGACTTTGCATCTGTGAAGATAGCTATTTGCTTCCCTTTATTTTCCTCCATCAAGAGCATTTCTGCTGCAGTTTTCAGAGCCTCTACCTCCGCTTTGAAGTTACTTGAAAACTTTCCAGTTGCCATTGAATGTGTTTTTTTCACTCCATTTTTTAAATTTAGGAGAATTCCTCCTCCTCCATTCTCTATTGAATTTTTGGCTGATCCATCTGTATATGCATGGGTCCAATTGCTGCTTGGGTAATGTTCTTTTATATAGTTTAGGGTTATTTCTCTTCTTTCGGTTTTATGCTGAGTGTTCTTTTTCTCAATACCAGGAATGTTTTCTATCATCTCAGGCAGTTGCTGCTGTCTCCAAGCTGGGAACTTGTGTGCATTGTAAATGGGTTTGACTGTTGATATGTTAAGTATAGGATCTGCCCTAATCTTTCGTTTTGCAGTTTCTACAAAGTTGCTACGCTTCAGTCTTCCCTTTCCAAAACCACTAAACCTTTTATACATAGGGTGGTCTGTCAATCTTCTAAATTTTTCTGCTTGTTGCTGGGCTCTGCTATCTCTTCTATCCTGCATTGGTTGTAAACAAGTGATCTTTTCTAGTTCATTAATAGGCGTTGTCTTCAGGCTTCCAGTTATGATTCGCATTCCTTGGTTTTGGACTCTACTTATTTTATTAAAGTTTGACTTAGCTGCTGTTGCCCAAGCTGCAATGCCATATTCCAGTACTGGCCTCACCCGTCCAGTATATAACTTCTTGAGAACTTTCTCATCTGCTCCCCACGTTGTACCAGCAAGCTTCTTCATGATTGCCATTCTCTGCCTTGCTCTTGTTCGATTGTTCTCAACCTGTGTCTTCCATGTCAGGCGACGATCAAAGGTGACTCCTAGATAGTTTGGATTTTCTTCATGGCGCAATATTTTTCCATTCAATACCAGCTTAGGTTGCTGAGTTTTATTTGAGAGGGAGAACACTGTGCATGTTGTTTTCTCCTCACTTATCTTCACTAGCCATGATTTTGACCAGTCCTCTAGCGCTAATAAGGCTTGCTGTATTCTGCTGTTAGCTGTACCAATATATTCTTCAGATGTCCATATGGCTAGGTCATCTGCAAAGGAGGATGTGTGTACTCTGGCTGGAAAATTTTCCGTGACGTCATTTATATATGCTAGGAATAATGTTGGTGAAAGAACTCCTCCTTGGGGGACACCTTGCTCCAACAGCATCATTTTGCTTGTTTGTCCTTGTACTTTTGTCCTGGCAGTTCTGTTCTCAAGGTAGTGGCTGATCCATTTATACATTTTTCCACAAACATGCATTTTTTGCAGTTTTACTTTCAGTCCTTCCTTCCATACTTTATCAAATGCTTTTTCTAAATCTATCCAGACTGCTAGTGTGTGCTTTTTCTCTTGGAAGGCATCCTCTATTTCCTGAGCTATATAGGTTATTTGATCTTCAGTGGATCTGTACTTTCTGAATCCTGCTTGGTGTGGTGTTAAGAGTTTGTTTTCTTCCAGATGCCATGTTAGCCTGCCATTGATAATGCGTTCCATTAATTTTCCTACACAGTTAAGTAGACTGATAGGTCGATAGCCATTTGGTTCTTCCAGGTCTTTTCCTTTCTTTGGGACTGGTATTAGTATAGCTTCCTTCCATGCCTGTGGGACTATTCCTCTCTTCCAGCTGTTATTTAGGACTGCTAGTAGTTTCTTCTTTGCCTTGGTGCCTAGTCCTATTAGCATTTCATTTGTGATTCCATCCTTTCCTGGTGATTTCTTCTTTTTTAGGGTATTCATTGCCTGTTCCATTTCTTCCATTGTTAGATTTGCCATCATATATTCTGCTGCTGTCTCTGTATTTCTATGATGTATCTGTTTGTCTTTGATTGCTTTCTTCTGTTCGGTTGTAATATCAATGTGGTTTGCATTTGCATAGTGTTCCATTAGTGCATTTGCAGCCTTTTTTCCTGTAAGGAAGGCATTTCCTTGTTTAATTGTTATTTGTTTGTTTCTAGGTCCTTCATTGTTCATGTCGTTCACTAGTTTCCATAGTTTGTTTTCATCCCTGTCAAAATTCAGGTTTTCTGTTTTTTCCCTCCAACAATCTCTTGTTGTTTGATTTACTGTTCTTTTATATTTTGCTTAGATGGCTTTGAGAGAGATGTTCGCTTCAATTGTTTGTTCTCTCTCTGCTGTCTTCCTGGCATCTTCAACTTTGTCCTCCAAACTTTGTAGTTCTTCAGTCCAGTATGGTTTGTAATTTTTGCTCGCTCCTCTTGGAATGGACTCAGTGGCTGCCTGTATTATCGCTCTGTTTAGACTTTCCACCATTTGCTTTATGTTGCCATATCGTGTATTTATGTTTTCACAATATTTGTCTGTTAGTATGGCAAATCTGTCCGTCTGCTCGTTTGTAATTCCAGCGGGGCAAGGGCTTTTGCTCCTGTGGAACATACTCCATATTCATTACAAGCTTGATTGGTCTGTTGTCACTCTGCTAATTGGTCCAGCACATGGCGATCGATTTTGTGGAGGAGACTGAGAATTTTCGATTGGCGTTGAGGTGTGTCTCTTGAATGCATGCCACATCTATTTTATCTTTATGAAGACGCTGTGTTAGGGACTCTTTCTTCTTGTAAACTCCTTCGGCATTCCACTGTAGTATGTTGAGTGTCCGGGGTATTTGATCAATAGCTCTTAACCTACTCCTCTGTGCCTTGACTCCACAGCACAGGGGAAGGTGACCACCAGTAGTCATGGGTGGACCCCCTCGAGGCAGGGGGCCCGGCACTATCGCCGCCTGATGGGACTTCGCGGGATTAGCACCATAACGATTAATTTGGATTTGTGACATCATGAATTAAGTTACGTTGCACTGCTTTGTCAAGCCTGTGGCTCAGTACATCCGATTTCGACAAGCATTTATTCGGGGTGCTTTCCCTAGCCTTTGACTGTCCCCAGTCTACCTACAAGGCAGCAGGTTTGTGTGTCTCTTCATCTGGTTTCTCTCCCTTGACCTGTCCGACATGGGTGGCCCTACCAGTAGCTGTGCTATCGTCGGCATAGCTCTTGGGGTCATTGGGACGCTCAAGCCCCTCTACCTCATCACGGTGGACACACAGCAGAGGGGGAGCAGCAGTTTTATAACCTTGTCGTAGGTCAGCATGGCCGAATGGATAAGGTGTTCTGAAACATCCGGTGTGTTGATAACGAGGTGAGGGGTTCAACCTCTACACCGGACAGTTGCACTAAAATGTTGACCTCTCGTCCTTGACCTCGGGACATTAATTACAAGTACCTCTGAAGTCAGAGTGGATTCCCCTGATGGCGAGGGACACTGTTAATAGGTAGAGATAATCTACACGTAAAATTAAGTCCATCACTTCCAGAATTAGTGTGTGTAGACTACGTTTGAGTTCAAAGCGAGCGAGCGCAAAAAAATCCTTTAAAAAAGTGTAATGTAAACAGCTGGTGTTTCTGCTAACCTAATGGGAAGGTGAACACCTAGTGGAGTTCAGTGCACTGTAGCAGATGTGTGGACCAAAATCTGAGGTACAGTAACACTGAGCTGTATTGAAAAATACAACATTTGAGATGCAATGAGGAAGTCTTTTTTAGACATTCTGACATTTCATCTCAAGTTGTTTTTTTTTCTGACGTGCCACGTTAGTTTGGTTTCTTTATTATGCAACCTCAAACTGCACCATAAATGTTAGTTTCAGGCAGGAAGGTAGCACTCCTAATTATTACTGCCTTACAAGGAGATCCATCGTATCACAAATTAAAGTTGAAAATCCGAAATCAGAAGCACTCAATAAATATATAAAATGAATAATAAAATAAAATAAACTACACACAAAACACGTACAATACGACACACAGGACTACCGACGGTGAAAACCATTTCAATTCCTCCAATTATAATGGAGTCGACGATGTATGTGTCACCGCATTAAAACCCTGCTACTCCAATAGCTCCGTCAGACTCAAAATTGAATGCCAGCTAATCAACAATCTGGGATGCATCCATCCAGCAGGTATCAATACTGTTGTAGACGCTACGGTATAACTGGCATCTTCCCCCAATTGTTTACACTATCTATTACTATGCTGCCCCCAACCCCATATCTATACCTAACTGTCCCCACACCCTTATATTTTCATAGCAGACTGTTCACATATTTTTGGCTTCTCAAATCCTATTTGGCAACCCACTTTTAATTCTGCAGCCAACGAGCGCCTTCGCAGCTGGCCAAGTCACCTTTTCTGCCCCACATGGCATAGGCAGTTCATGTATTTTTTACTTTGTTTGTTGTATTTCATTGTGTTAGCTATCTGTGGTGTCCTTGACAAAGATTCTGAGAATCGAAACGTCGGTAGTCCTGTGTGTCGTATTGTACGCGTTTTGTGTGTAGTTTATTTTATTTTATTGTTCATTTTATATATTTATTGAGTGCTTCTGATTTCGGATTTTCAACTGTATTTCGCGATACGATGGATCTCCTTTTAAGGTATGTGTAACGTTGTTGATGTTTAGTATGTTTCTTCTCGCAGGAGTTTTATATACCTATTTGTTTCCAATTCATATTGTTATATCCTGCTGCATTTTCTTTCTGTTCCATAATTATTACTGCAATGAAATATCAATATTGCTTGCTGTTCAGAGTTGTTTAGTAGCGATAACTGCACTTAAAATAGACCTCATACGTGAAGAGTGTCAGTATGTAATTAAACATGCAGATACCTGTTCATCTGTTAATTTACACATAAACAGTCACTTCATCTCTCCTAGATCATACATCAGCCTAGATCATACATCAGCTTAAATTATACATTAGCACATTAATCATTCCTCTTCTCCATCTTCCGTTCACTTGAAATTGATTGTCTATAGCTGCAGTGTTTGATTGTTTGATTATATATACACATCTGTTCAATACCTTGTATGTTCATGAGGCTATTAATTATTTACTTTTGCGTGTTTCAGAAACACATTCATGGTCTTCAAATAGTCCTTATCTCTCCATACAAGAGCATTCACAAAAGTGGCCATATGACAGCATAGACGTGAAGGTTGTGAAACAAGAACTATCGAATATTCTGTGTGAAGATAGGAGTTACAGATTCAGTAAAATGGTAGACATAGCTGAGGGTAGTATCATTCCAGAAATGACAGAACACAGTAAATCAGAATCAATAATGGTTAAGAACAGTTGTAAGGCATCAGTAAAACATGAACATTGTTGTCAAATGTCAGAAAATGTGTCTTCTGTGATTGATGCAAACAATAAACTATCTCTGGCTATAAGTAATTGTAAGCAGGGAAACACTAAGGAAACACAAGAAAAACATGCACAGAGCTTTGCACTGTCTCTAGATGACATTTTTTTAAATGTCGGAAATGTCGGTTATAGCTCTCAAAGAACTCACACAGGAGACTTGACTGATGTTAAGAGAAGACATAGTGAAGGGATGTCAAACAAATATAATGAATGGGATGGTCTTTTGATTCAAGATGACCATCTTGAGTGCCTAAAGAACATGTATCAAAAGAGAATGCATACAGGAGATGAATTTTTCAAGTGCGATGTATGTGGTACTTCTTTTAATCGAGCCGGCAATCTGACGATTCACAAGAGAACACATACAGGAGAGAAACCTTACAAGTGTGATGACTGTGGTGCTTCTTTTACTCAACCTAGCACTCTAAAGCACCATAAGAGAACACATACAGGAGAGAAACTTAACAAGTGTGATGTAAGTGGTGCTTCTTTTACTCAAGCTGGCAGTCTGATGACCTACAAGAGAATAGATACAGGAGAGAAGTGTGATGACTGTGGTGCTTCCTTTACTCAAGCTGGCCATCCGAAGAGACATAAGAGAAGACATACAGGAGAGAGACCTTACAAGTATGATGACTGTGGTGCTTCTTTCATCCAAGCTGGCTTTCTGAAGGACCATAAGAGAATACATAAAGGAGAGAAACCTTACAAGTGTGATGACTGTGGTGCTTCTTTTACTCATGCTGGCCATCTGAAGGACCATAAGAGAATACATAAAGGAGAGAAACCTTACAAGTGTGATGACTGTGGTGCTTCTTTTACTCATGCTGGCCATCTGAAGGACCATAAGAAAACACATACAGGAGAGAAACCTTACAAGTGTGGTATTTGTGGTGCTTCTTTTACTCGAGCTGGCAGTCTCAAGGTCCATAAGAGAATACATACAGGAGAAAAACCTTACGAGTGTGATGTTTGTGGTACTTCTTTTACTAACGCTAGCAGTTTGAAATACCACAAGGTAACACATAATGGAGAGAAACCTTACAAGTGTGATGATTGTGGCGCTTCTTTTACTCATGCTAGATATCTGAAGGACCATAAGAGAACACATACAGGAGAGAAACCTTACAAGTGTGATGACTGTGGTGCTTCTTTTACTCAAGCTGGCAATCTGAAGAACCATAAGGGAACACATACAGGAGAGAAACCTTACAAGTGTGATGACTGTGGTGCTTCTTTTACTCTAGCTGGCCATCTGAAG
This sequence comes from Cepaea hortensis, assembly GCA_963921405.1. Classification (NCBI taxonomy): domain Eukaryota; kingdom Metazoa; phylum Mollusca; class Gastropoda; order Stylommatophora; family Helicidae; genus Cepaea; species Cepaea hortensis. The sequence goes on along the minus strand of OY992876.1, from coordinate 463,424,710 downwards.
CGCCATAAGAGAACACATACAGGAGAGAAACCTTACAAGTGTGATGACTGTGGTGCTTCTTTTATTCGAGCTGACAATCTGAAGGACCATAAGAGAATACATAAAGGAGAGAAACTTTACAAGTGTGATGACTGTGGTGCTTCTTTTACTCAAGCTGGCAACCTGAAGAACCATAAGAGAACACATACAGGAGAGAAACCTTACAAGTGTGATGACTGTGGTGCTTCTTTTACTCGAGCTGACCATCTGAAGGACCATAAGAGAACACATACAGGAGAGAAACCTTACAAGTGTGATGACTGTGGTGCTTCTTTTACTTATGCTGGTCATCTGAAGGACCATAAGAGAACACATACAGGAGAGAAACCTTACAAGTGTCATGTTTGTGGTGCTTCTTTTACTCAAGCTGGCAGTCTCAAGGTCCATAAGAGAACACATACAGGAGAGAAACCTTACAAGTGTGATGTTTGTGGTGCTTCTTTTACTCAAGCTGGCCATCTGAAGGACCATAAGAGATCACATACAGGAGAGAAACCTTACAAGTGTGGTGTTTGTGGTGCTTCTTTTACTCAAGCTGGCAGTCTCAAGGTCCATAAGAGAACACATACAGGAGATAAACCTTACAAGTGTGATGTTTGTGGTGCTTCCTTTACTCAAGCTGGCCATCTGAAGGACCATAAGAGAACACATACAGGAGAGAATCCTTACAAGTGAGATGTGTGGTGCTTCTTTTACTCGAGCTGGCAGTCTGGTGAGACATAAGAGAACATATACAGGAAAGAAACCTTAGAGGTGTGATGTTTGTGGTGCTTCTTTTACTCATGCTTCATTCAGTAGCATGTCCTTTGCAGAACTTCGCTCCCATAACAACCGTCTGGAAAACCTGTCGATCATAAGCAAGATGTCCTGCATCTGATACACCCATCGGGAGATCATCCGCCATATCCTGCATCCATCTTCTCTTTGGCCTTCCTGTGCCTCTCTACTCAAGCATATACCCCTCCATTATTGTTCTCTCCAAACTTTCATGACGGTTTAAGTGTCCAAAATATTTTATTGTCTTTAATAGCCAACCTTCTTCAATATTCTTCTTCTTCTGCATTCATTTGGAGTTTTTTTCTGAGCGTGATTGCATTGTGCCTGTTTACAGCAGAGCTGCGTTCTTGCGCCGTTAGGCCGACACATCTGACTTCTGCGGGCATTTGTTGACCGGGTTAACCTTCCCGGTTTCAATATTCAACTCTTAAAGTATGGATGCATTTGTTATTTTCTGTATCCAAGATATTCTTAGAACTCGTCTATAACATTTATGTTCAAAGGCATTTATGCACTGTTCAGCTTTCATAAGTGTCCAGGTCTCACAGGTGTATGTTGCAGTGGGAAAGATACTCACGCTAGCAGTTTGAAATACTACAAGGGAATACATACAGGAGAGAAACCTTGCAAGTGAGAATGATTATGGTGCTTCTTTTACTCAGACTTGTAATCTGAAGAAACATGAGACTGTACCATCATTATGTGCCCTGCCAACTACCATATGTGTTCATATATCTCCTCAGATCTCGGTCCCTGGTCAGGATCAACTCTGCTGACAATATTTCTTGATGTCACCATACAGTCCATCCAGCATCATCTCTCTGTCTGCTCATGTCTCTTTTTCCACTTATCTTTCCAGTCGTCACAATGCTTTCCCACGCTTCTCTTCCTATCAGAATACTAAAGAATGCTATTGTCTCTTTTTTATAGTTGTATATAATGTTCTACTTTCAATAGCCCCTTTCTCTGGCAATCCAAGCCATTCACAACAACCATCTCAGGAATCACATCTTTGCTGCAACAATAGAAGACATTTTATCAAATCCAACCAAATTTGACTTCGATCCTAAAGCCAGCAACCCTGGGGAATTGGATGCAAAAGTGAGGAAATAGATTCAGTCACTGTTAGATTGTAAATTCATCAGTGAGGCACAGTTAGTCATTCCATGCGGGTTATAAACCCCCAACTTTATGGCGTTGCTAATTTGCACAGGCCTGGAGTACCACTAAGACCTATTTAATTTATGCTCAACTCTGTCCAACACAGGATGGTGAAATGGCTTGCAGAAACCGCTAAACCAGTGCAAAATTCATTCAACCCCATCATATTAAAAGATTCATTTGATCTGGTTAAACTAATGGATACAATCAATTTTAAACTAAAGCAAATGGTGTCAATGGATATTGCCCCTATTTTCACTGATGTTCCCATGGAAGGAACAGTGATCATCATTTGTGATCGCATAAAAGAAAAGAAACAAAAGTTAGGACTACCGACATATACATTCAAGAAATTACTACTGCTGGGCACATCTAATATTAAATAAATTTTTCCTTAAAAATTGGACCACCCAATTGACCATGGAGTGGCCATGAGGAGTCGTCTAGGTCCCATTCTAGCAGATGTCTTTATGGTGCACTCAGAAAAATAAAAAGCCTCAAATATTAAGGACCTAGTTCTATACTGCTGGTATGTGAATGACATTATTTATCCCAGAGACAGACAACAGGCTGAATCATTCCACTCCATCATGAACCAAGCCCACAAGAACATTTTTTTTGTCTGTTGACCAAGAACATTATTACACTTTATCACTCTTAGAAATATTAATTCAGCATTGACAGGACGGCACCATCCACATGTCTGTGTATTGAAAGGGAACATGGAAGGGCTAATTAATTAATTAAGTTGCATGTCCTTCACAAGACGTAGCAGTCAACCCCAGCATTTTCGCTGTTCGTGATTCCTGGGCAAATTTTACGTTCAGTAGTTTGCCATTGCTTTCTGAACGACTGGCTCCTATACCTTTTTCGAAAAAACCAGCACCGCTGTGTTTCGAACCCGGGTATACGGGCTCACAAACCGCGTTCGCAAGCCCTTAGCCACAGAGACCGGTAATATAGGCTAATACCTGAATTTAAATAGCTTTACACTTATTCAGTATAAGCATGGCCTGGTACAGACCCTGTTTAATCAAGCTAGAATGATTTGCTATAATGACACACTAAAAGAAGACCAGAATCTTTTAACCATAATTTACAATTGAATGTTTATTCAGCTGAATTCATCAAACATCATTACCAGCCACCCAAACCTACTCTCCCAGAGTAATCGGTCCCCAGACCTCAAGTGTTTTTTTTTCTCAATTAACCTTTTGAGGGGACACTAATGAAACAAATATATTATCCAGCGTAAAGAAAATATTCTTTGTTGCTGTACCAGTGATCAGATATATAACAATCTTGATACTACTCCCATCTGTGAAAGAACTATTGGTCTCTGTACACCAAATCTGACTACATTTATCAATTCCAGTGTGCAAGCAACTTAAATGAATAAAACAGAAAGATAATGTAGCGAGTATCCAAATATATACCAGTACGTGTGGAAAATGGATTTAATCAGTATTCGGGAATCCCCATGCAGTTGATATTTAGACATTTGTTTAATAGCCATCATAAAGTTAAAAAAGAGAAACCTTGTATTTGATGAACAATAAATAATTGCTCATATACATCAAGGCATTAATAATTAGACAGTTCCAGTCAGTTTTGTGCAAACAGAAAGACTTAATTTTAAATTTGCAATTGCTGTGGGGAAAACTGATGCTCCACATTCAAACAATATCAGTGACTGTGTTTTAAGTATTTTAGTCCTAGTATAATTCATTTAGTCACTTCATATGATATGTAACTCTGCAGTGTGCACCTGGCCGGCTTCGTGGCTTAGAGGTTATGACTTTTCTTCGTAATCTTGTATACTCTCGTGGGTAACGTGATGACGGTGAGAATCAGCAGTGGTTCGAATTGCATCGGTAACTTACGGGGTATGTGAGCCAACCGCTCAGAAAGCACTGGCAAATTACTGAGCGTAATCTTGCCAAGAAATCAACATTCAGCTGAAAGATGCTGGTGTTGACAGCGATGTCCTGTAAAGGAAATTGCAAAAAAAAAAAAAAAAAGTGTGCACCTGAAGAGATGCAGCGAAATATGCCAGGCAATAAATTTGACAATATGTTGTTAGTGGCTTCTGTGTTTAAACTTTATAAATATAGTGATTTTGATTTATGTTAAATTCAAACTATAGCTCTAAAATACTCCAAAATTATAACTGTATGCTTTAACAAATCAAACATATCACCCATCAGATGTCAATTGGTCTAAACATATGGGGCTAGCACCATACACCCAGTACAGCTCATGATGTGAGAGGTGGTAATTTACCTTCACAGATGTGATGTTTATGGTTGATGTGTTCCTCTTTACTCAACACTTGTTGGTCTCTAATGATGGGCTATCACAGTGATCTTGACAGGAACAGACAAAGCATGTACCAAAATATCTCTGGTAGATAACTCATTGAAGGTGATGGTGGCCAACTATGTTTGATTGGCCGGTCTTCCCAGCCCTAACAGCCAGTATAAACCATTTATGTATAGTGTATATACTTAATTGGCATCTAGACAGACAATAGTTTGTTACATTGTGCTTCAAAAAGGCATAATAACTACAACCCAAGGTGGTAGCGAGTGTGACTTATCAGACCAGTGTGCGCTGTAAATGTTCGTTCACAAAGGATGCATGTGAACACATGGTCATTTTCACCATCACGCAGAATCTTAGTATCACGCGCTTAGTGTGTGATCTATCTGCAATAAGTTTCTCCTTTATCTTTATTCGAGTTCTAATATTTGCTCTCCATGCAACACGTTCGGCTGTGACTTGCTCCCAATTTGCATTACCAACTTAGAAGCAACAGAGATGTGGTTTTTAAGACGAATGTTGCGAATTCCTTGGACTGCCAGAGTAACTAACAACGATTGCCTGAAAGAGGCTAATGAAACTAGAACACTATATACAACAATAAGAAAGAGACAAACATCTTTCTTTGGTCATGTGATGAGAAGAGAGGCGTTGGAGAACATCGTGACAACTGGAAAGATCGAGGGGAAGAGAGGCAGACCAAGAGAAATGATGCTGGACGGACTGAGACGGTGGCATGGAGGAATAACATCAGCAGAGTTGATCCAGAACACCAAAGACCGAGATCTGTGGAGAGCCATGAACGCCTACGCCAGCCGGCACGGCACTTGATGATGAATGCCTGTATCAATCATGTCTCACTTACACACATCTTTGTATTGTAGTAGAGGCCGACCTCAAGATCTCTTACTCATCTGTAATTCACCAAAAAAGATTCTTGATTGATTTAGGAACCGACATCACAGCATTCGTGGCATTCCCATAAGCGCTCCGTCCCCATCCTCAGCAGCCAGTGAAGAGTTCCAACACTAATAGTACCAGTAGCAATCTGATTATATGTCCGTCTCGCCTTTCCTCTGAGCGTAAGATGTGTGTCAAGCGCAGAACACGTGCTCCGTAGCTCCGGCGACGATTCCCGTGTTTAATTAAATCCATAAGCAAAAGATGTCCTTTGGTATTCTACCCTCATCCATCCTTCTAATGTGTCCTATCCATCTAAGTCTACGAAGACTGAGCATGGAATACACCATCACACAACCTGATCTTTCCAAAACTTCAGTATTTGTGATTTTGTCTTGCTACTTAATACCACATATTCTTTGTAGACACCGCATATGAAGACTGTTTAAACGTTTCTCTTGGTGTGAGTAAGTTGACCAGGCTTCACTGTGTATATACAATTGTGTGTGCCCATAAATTTAGCATGTACATTTACAACTAATGATGACTATCACAACTGATTTATGGCGTTATGGCCCACATAAAATAATATTGCTGCACTAGTCTATCACATGCACTGTGACAACTGTTACAACCACACTCTGACAGGGAAACAGTGATGCCGACTGAGCTGGTTTCATGAATAAGTGTAACACCTGTTTTATTTATGTTTGTGTTCTTTTCTGGTGTAAAATTGAAACTGTTTCCATAGTTTAGTTGATCATATTTCACAATTCACTGGGTTAACTTGTTTAACTGGTGAAGAAATATCCCGAGTTGTGTGCTCTTGTGTAATAAACTAGAAATTTTTATTCTTTGTAACAGACATTAATTTAACGCACTTTTATTAATAATATCACAATTTTTGACATTTCCAAAGTAACTAAATAAAGTTTGTTGATTATGCTTCTTTTTCTTTTATTCGCTGTTTTTTATGATAAAGTTGAGTGGCTCTGTGACCAATAGCTGACTAAAAATGTCTTTGGTTCACTTACTGGGATGGAGATAATAGTAAAGGACTTTTGTCTTTGAAGTAGTGATGACAGACAACATAACTTGAAGTGTTATTGATGTGTTGCAGGATAATATTCTTTGAAATACGTTTTCAACTGTTGGGATTTTCAAAGCACTGTTCTCTTGGAGTGTGACTGGCAAGGCTGTTGTAACATATCTCTCTTAGCAAACTTGTATTTGATCAGCTTTCTATTACAGCTGTTCTCTTACAATAAAATAAGGTGTAGTGATGGTTGGTAGCCATGGCAGTAAAGTGACTAACTAGCATGCTTGCTTGCTGGCCTGGTGATTTGAATACACATAAGTGCATTTTTGTAATTGACCTGGTCTCCAAAGTCAAGCATCCCAAACCAGGCAGCAGGAAATGTCTTGGGAAGTAAAGGCAGCCCACTTGATATTGACCACATAACACATCGAGTGCTGGTTGGTCTATAAATTGTGGGGCTAGCACCATAAACACAGCAGAACCTTCTGGCATCTTAAAAGGTCCTTTATTTTAGTCGTGTAGTGGCTTTTCTCTTTGTGACTCGCAAGGCTTTTGTGACAACTAAACTTTCTGACGCTCGCAAACCTTTTCAAGCTATTATATATCTTGGTATCTAGGCACAAGGATAACATCAGATGGAAGATGCATCACTGAGATAAAGAACAGAATCATCATTATTATCCAGTGCCTAGTCGGCTGGTGTAGGCGATAATGCCTCTCCACAAACTTATCTTCAACAGCGTTCATTGGTTTGTGTGTTGGCTCCCTTCCATGCCATGACACAAGACTGTCAAGAATCTTTACATGCTGGCTTCCTTTATATCTCTTTCCGCAAATGTTTCCGGATGTTCCAGTTTTTCTTTCTTTCTTTCTTCTTCAGCGTTCCGAGCCATTGAGGTTCTTTGCTGCAAATACAATCCGTCTCCATTCGTCTCTCTGGTTTTTGCCTTATCATAATGTGGCAAAAAAAAGATTACTGTTTCTTTTTGATACTTGTTGTCACCGTCTTACTAAATCAATGACTCGTTACAATAGACATGACAGTACTGTAATACATGTGCAATACACTTGACAACATTCAAGTCACATGTCTCGACATTTATTTGCAAGTCACATTGGCACCTTGCCGTCTTGACAGACGATAGTTTGTGCTTTAAAAAGGCATAATAACTTTTAACTATGGCGGTAGCGAGTGTGACTGATAAGGCCAATTTGCGCTGTAAATGTCCGTTCACAGTGGGTGCATGTGAACACGTGGTCATTTCCACCATCATGCACCATCTTACGTCTCAAACGCTTGGTGTGTGACTTTTCTGCAATAATTTTCTCCTTTGACTTTATTCCATTTCTGATATTTGCCCTCCATGCAACACGTTCAGTGGCGACTTGCTCCCAATGTGCATTATCAATGCCTGTATCAATCATGTCCCGCTTACACACATCTTTGTATCGTAGTAGAGGCCGATCTCAGGGTCGGCCTCTCTACTATTTACAAGTAAGCATGTTATAATCACGCGCTAGCAACTCTGGTGAAATGCATACAATCATTATAGCGCCAAGCACTCATGCGTTCTCGTATCACAAACCGTTGCATATCAGCGCACAGGCTATCTGCTATCAGCACTCTCACCAACAATAGTAAATCTTATATGAGGCACTCAGCACACGCTCTCTCAGTAATCTGAAAAACACTCCTCTCTCAACCACTGTCAAGTCCAGTCTGCCCTTTCCTACTATGGTCTGTGGTCACGTGGCGTTTTGGCCATTGTGCCGTCCGTGCTAAGTCGGATGTCTCGGTATTTTGGTGTAGTCCTGTACCTCAGCCATCTATTGATAGCTGATGACTGAGGTCGTCTAGTCCAAGGTTGGGCTGTCGTTCAAGGACATGCCCAGTCTAACCCTAGGTCCGGTCTCCCGCTGGGTATACAGTCCTGTCCTACTCTACCCATGCTCTCCCTATGTCCTGTCCTTGTCCTGTGTTCTTTCTCACATTCCATGGGACGCTGACACGCTCCTGGGGCCTTCCCTCGTGTCACTTATGTCATTCTCATCAGTGACACGTTGTGTTGTTACTAGGCAATTAGTTGGAACTAATTCGTCAGAGGACAATGGAGTGAGTAAATCATCATGGTTAGAATAGATTGGGGTTGACAAATGTAGTCCATAAAGGGTCTGATCTTCCGTAGAAACACAAACTTACTGGTGTTGTACAGTGATACACGTTTGATTGGTTGACAAAGAGTCTACCACTCTCGCTCATTTTACTACTGGGGGGGGGGGGGGGGGGCTGTTACGGACCAAGGTAGCGTTGTCTCACATTCGTGGCGTAAGCCTTGAATTGCAACCCTCTCAAGACACCTAATGTGCCCACGAAACAATGGTCTCTTTTTAGGGAGACTCATCAGGGGAAATGTTCCCCCTGATCCCCGTAAAATAGCAATTCAACCTTTCATTCAAATGTGTGTACTTACTGTTAAACTCCTATCTAGCTCCCGCTTATTAGCAGTGCTTCTAAGTACGATCAAGTTTTGTTTCCCTTAAAAACTACTTATGTCCCTTGGTACGTGTACGATAATGTCACATTCCATTTTGAATAGTGAATGCGCTTTATCTGTTAGTGTGGCATATGTATGCCAGATATTTGCAATTCTATTTGTTTTAATTACAAACATGTATGCATGCTTATAATATTTGTTTTGATTCCGTCGGAGGCCAGAGCGGAGTGGCATTTTGTTTAGATAAAACAACTGCAAAAGCTTTACTGGGATATAACCCGGTTAGTGATAGAAGCCTCACTATCAGACTGAAAGGCCGTCCAAAAAAAAAAAAACACACCTCTCATACAGATATATGCACATACGTCAACAGCAGAGGAGGGCGGAATTGAAGATTTTTACAGCACACTGAAAGACACATTAAATAAGATTGGTCATAATGATATAACAATAATAAGTGAGAGATTTTAATGCTAAAGTAGATGCAGGAGGAGCTGAAAATGAGAGACACGTTTTATGAAAATTTGGATTCCGAAATAGAAATGATGCTGGTGGCAAATTAATTGAATTTTGCACAGAAAATGAGTTAACTATAGCCAACACACTTTTTAAACAACACCCAATAAGACTCTTCACATGGAAGTCCCTGGACAGTATTACCAAATATCAGATAGATTATAATGTAATAAAAATAAGATGGAGATCAAGCATAATATCTGCAAAAAACCCTACGAAGTGCAGACTGTAATACAGATCATCAGTTATTAGAAGCAGATCTGAAATTTTAAAACTCAAAAAGCTTACCCGAGGACCAACGCCACTTCATTTTGATTTTACCAAAAAAAAAAAAAAAAAAAAAAAAATACAACATAGAAGTGAGGAATAGTTTGGGGGTCTTGAAGTCTGTACAAGAGGAGATGACATCTGATGAACTGGCAGTACAAGCTAGAGATATCTTGATAACAGCCGCCAAAGATTTAATTCAGGCCAGGACTAAGCAACATACGCCATGGATTACATCAGACACGTTAGAATTAATAAAACAACGAAGGGAACTGAAATAGAAAGGAGGTAAATCTGGTAACAGCAAGATGAAGTATAAATCTTTATCTCGAGAAATGAGAAAGAACACAAGAAAGGACAAAAACCAATATATACAAGATTGCTGTATTAAAATAGTGCAATATCATAAGAATGGAAGAGATTACGAAATGTTCAAAGAAATGATGAAGTTATTGTCAAGAAATGTTCAACCTCAATTAAATGTTATCTGTGACAAGTTGGGAAATACCTTAACAGAATCTAGACAAATTCTAGAAAGATGGCAGGATTGCAGTGGAATGTATGATATGAATGACTGTGAGGATATGAATGACATACATGAACCAATGACAGAAGAGACTGAACCTGAACCCTCATTAGATGAAATTGCATGGGCAATAAAGAACCTGAAGAATTGTAAATCACCTTGATGTGATGAGATACCAGATGAACTACTTAAAGCGGGAGGGGAAGAAAGCATACAAATCTATCACGCATTATGTAATAAGATATGGAAACATGGTATATTGCCAAATGATTAGAAGTGAACTATCTTCATTCCAATACCAAAAAGGGCAACCTGAAATTATGCACCTGCCAGAAGGTTATTTTATATTATTCTTCTCACAGCTCGCCGTCCATCAAACCAATCCAGCAGAATAACAGGAGCAACGTTAATAAATATCAACGACTAGAAGCAGGCTGACATTTCTTGTAATGCAATATTTATTTCTGTAGAATAGCTTGTGACGTCATTAAACGATGAGAGTCACCGTTCCCGTGTTGACGCTATTTCATTAACTCTTTTAGTACTCTGTGCCACACTTTGCCTTATCTTATTCTACAATACCGTCTCTTGCCTCCGACGCTACATGGCAGCACCAACTATCAACTGTTGCCCTGATCAGCCATACATGTAAAATTCT